>CM061533.1:70200319-70562927 GCA_030545055.2 Neoaliturus tenellus | reverse complement strand
GTCCATTCATTTAATTTAAATAATCTTAATGAATATATTTTGTATTACACGTATTAAATACGTGTTCGTATTTCGAATTACATGTTTTGTATTACTCCCCAATAAATTTATTACCTTTAATTAAAATCTTCCTCATTCATACGGCTAAGGATAGCATTTCTATAAAGTCAAAACATCATAATCTGATATTTATATTTCATTCTTTGATAACAGTAGCCTACTAATTACTGAGTTTTAAAAACAATTGGAAATTCAATTCAAACCGAATAATGTAAATGGAGAATGTATGTTACCACCAACTTCTCAGCCTGGCGTTTCTAAAAAAAAAAAAAAAAAAAAAAAAAAAACAAGTGCACAAATCTTGGAACCATTCAACACATTCTCGTTATGCTTTTAGGCACTCTGGAACTCTAGATCTGTAAATGAACCTTCTGCCTACATAAATGGTCGGTGATAATGTGAACTCATATAGGCATCGCCTGTACCGGCACCTCGGCCGTGGTGACGGACAGGAGACACACGGACAGTGCCGCCAATCGATACTGGGGAGACTATATGCGTAACGGCTCGACGCCGCCCTACACCGCCGCGACGCATCGCCTGTACCGGCACCTAGGCCGTGGTGACGGACAGGAGACACACGGACAGTGCCGCCAATCGATACTGGGGAGACTATATGCGTAACGGCTCGACGCCGCCCTACACCGCCGCGACGCATTGCCTGTACTGGCACCTCATCCGTGGTGACGGACAGGAGACACACGGACAGTGCCGCCAATCGATACTGGGGAGACTATATGCGTAACGGCTCGACGCCGCCCTACACCGCCGCGACGCATCGCCTGTACCGGCACCTAGGCCGTGGTGACGGACAGGAGACACACGGACAGTGCCGCCAATCGATACTGGGGAGACTATATGCGTAACGGCTCGACGCCGCCCTACACCGCCGCGACGCATCGCCTGTACCGGCATCTCGGCCGTGGTGACCATACATTTGAAATAATAATTTTGAATAGTTACTTCAAGTGCACAATAAATAAGGAATCAACTTTATTCCAAATTTTGTTTGGTATTTATTGTAAATTACGTGACCATACATTGATTGCAGTCAAGTGGCAATGAATTCAGAGAAATTATTTTGTTCAAATTCAGTAATTGAGTATTGTATCAAAGCCATAAACATACACTGGTTGATGAATGTGGATTTCTTTAAGTTTTGTTTTTAACAATACTTCCTTGTGTAAAACAGAGAATACTGTGCTGTGACCATGACTGTTTGACTATTGTATTATAAGAAGCAACTGATTGTAGTGTAGAGCCTCTATACAGATACAAAGTGCTATTTGTTCGGGAGACGCGTTAAACAGTTAAAATCTGTTAATGAATGTTCTGTTCTAGCTCTCAGATGCGTGTGGTTTTAAGAAATTATACAAATCTTAGTTTTGCTCAGTATGTTCAAAGTGGATGATTTTAATGCCACAAAACAATGTCACGTAAATGGTGGACTGGCCGCCCTTTTTCCAAATTATATCTAGATACATTTTAAGCATGAGGAAACCAAATTTTACCTTTTGATACCAAACTTTTCTCCTTATTGAAGCAAGAAAACAAAATATACATATAAAAAATATCCTGCTTATATTCGTCGCTTATATCGCTCACGCACTTGATCAATGCTGGTGATAAAGTAGGCAGAACTTGATATTTCAGATGGAAATATTCAAGTCTCAGGTTGACACCAAAAGTAGGTTTAAGCAAGAAATAATTTTTCTTGTTTTGATGTGTTGAGTCACGCCACGCTCATGCTCCTAACAAACCTAGCGATGAAGGAGTAGGTCGAACATACAAGGGCGATAAAATTGTCCACTGATTGTTTAGGGTTCAGATTATAACTGAGAGAGGCGTTTCTTGAAAGTTTTAACATTACCATGCTGTGTGTAGGAAGTAAAATACAGGATTTTAACAATCCGTGGAGGAAATTCGCGGGGGTTAACATGATTATTCCCCGGACATTTCTACACTCTTGGCCACGACTCCCGCGGACTACCGTTCTAACCGGGCGTTACGTCGTGGGTGGAGCGCGATATAGACAACTAAAACCGGTCAACAATTACATGCCGACAAAGTCAAATATTTTACGATCGACCCAGTTAGACGAACCTTGGCCGCCGTGATTTGCTGTGGCCAGTATAAACGCGGTGGCGCGCCACGCAACGCGCTCTGGTTTTGCCGAATAAATCACGGCCTAGTGACTGTGACCGCGGCGCATGCGCGCTACACGGGTTTATGGCACTGCGCAGACAGATATGGAGTGTACGGCGCAGCGTTGGTTAACAGCGCGCCGTGTTTCATACCGTCGGCTAATGAACGAGGGAAGTTAGTTTCTTCTGTATGTGTCTTGTCTATGACTGTGATGTCAGGGTGGTATGAGTTGTCTTCTAGGCATGATTATCGTTGGTGGGGGGTTCGATATCAGATGAGGACGGTACTAGACTTGAGAAGGAAATCTGGGCGTTGTAGTAATGTTCATCTTGGTTATTGTGACTTAAATAGACCAGGTTATGGTCACAATCTCACTGTGTCATTACATTAAACTGAACACGGCGAACCTCTACAACTCGGCCAACCAGAGACCTCTGTGCAGTACGCACATCATTAATTTTCACGATGCATTCAAGTAGTTTTTTCATGTTAAATGCGTTTTATTTACCAAGTATTTCAGTCAATATGAACCATGAACTTAAGTCAGAAAAATAAAGTCGCACAAGAGAATTGATTACAGAACAACTCTGAGCTGTGGATTTTTTACATCCCCAGCGAATAACTCTAAAGAAAAAATCCAAAATGTGAAATTTTCGATTAAATAGTTTAATCTCCTAAGCTAAGCTCTACTACATCGCATTCTCATCCTTACCCCATCCTTTAAATCAAATCAAAAGTAAATTGTGGAAAATGTATCATATATTTTCTACAAAATACATTTTTTCAATTCTAATTCGTTCATTATGATTGCCAATACTGTAAAAATATTCGCTCGCAAGGGCAAGTGCATCTCGCTTCTCCCCAGCCCAGACCTCGGCCAGACACCCCCTCCCCGCACCCTCCATATGACACTTGCCGTTGCGAGCTCCCCCTCCCCCCATCTACAGGGTGTTGCGGGAGGGGGAGGGGGTGGGTTCACAGCTGGTGTCGGTTTATTATGTTGGCCATTTGTTTCCGTCTTCAGTACCAACCCTCACGGGCGACAGTGGCGCAGCCCTCTCCGTTTTCATTTTTATTCTCTCGCCAAACTTCTTCCGAAAACCTTGGAAGATGGCGAAACTTTAGCTTCAACTCGTCAACTTGAAATGCCATTTTATTTTGTATACAATAACGGTTCTTGATGTCAAAACAGGTTTCAACCTAAACGAATTATATATATATATATATATATATATATATATATATATATATATATATATATATATATATATATATATATATATATTTATAAATTTTGCTTGGCTGCTCTAATTGGCTTTCCTTACTCTTTGTTTAAAGTTCATTGTTGGTGATGGTGATTTCATCTTATTGTTAAGTAAATTGTTGCGGACATTTTCCATCACTGATTAATAAACAAAATTCACGACGATTCAGACGTATCGGATGGAAGAAATACCTAGAACATAACAAAGTTAGTTGGTTTGTTAGTTAGGTATTTCTTCCACCTGAAGACGGGGGATCAGATTCCAGATTCCGAAACGTCGTGAATTTTGTTTATTAATCAGTGATGGAAAATGTCCGCAACAATTTACTAAACAATGACATGGCTTTCCTTATATTTATTATTTCTGAAATGGAGCTGAAATGAATGCATTGATATAAAATACAAATATTGCAATGACAGTACGTCTATATAAAACAAATTTTGAAAATTGTCTCTATGCGTTTTTCTAATGCCTATAACGGCCGTTTCCATTATATTACTATATGAGTTATTTATTTATTTTTTTTAGGGGGGGGCTTCTTGTGAGTAAGTTATTCCCTTATCGTTAACCTTTTTACGTTTAATTGACCTTAACCTATTTTAATATTTTGATTGGGTTTTACAGGTTATTTTAGATGATCAGTTACAGGATGTCTAGTGGAATAGCAATTTCTGAAGAACTAGAATTAGTAATGAAATAAGATAATGGTATTTAAAAGGCTGGAATTGGTATTGATATATGGCGAAAGATCTGGAAAAACTAAAATATGGTGTATTTTATACAGAAAATTTGGAAACTCAATATAATTATTTGATTTTGCCCCTTGGGCAACTCCGTAATTACTGCTAGTTAACGATTTTTTTTTGTAATTTGTGGGATGAATGACGTTAAATTAATTTCATTATGGATTAGCCACTGGATCACGTACTTATAGGAAAAAGAATGGTTTACCATACCTGCTTGTCTAGTGATCCGGAGGGGTTAGTTTTCACTACCACGGTTTCGGGTCTTTTTGACCCATTATCAAGTGTTTGCAGCTACAAGTTCACATTAAATTAATTATAAATTCAAGTATTATTTTTTCAAATTTACCATAGTATATTTTACCTTGTAAAATTTATTGTTAGTAATAAGATGTTCTTGAAAACTGATGTGGACTTTTGAGATTACTCATTTTATTTTATTGGGGTTCTCCTTTAATTAGTGATGACGGCATATTTGTTCAAAAAATCTCTCTAGGCCGAAAACCAGTCTTTAGACTCAATTTTATTGCTGTTAGGTAAGCTTATTGCTTTACAATGCTTGTTTAAAGGCCAATGTGGATGGACTGGTACTTCTTTTCTATCTGGGATTATAGTAACTTTTGCACAGCAGCTTCTAACGTGGCATAAATTAATAACATTACTAAATAAAACTAAAACTTCAATTTCAACGAAAATCTGTTAAATTTAATACTATACATTATTCAGTTTACAAGTTAAAAAACTTTGGGTAAACCCTTTTTTAAATAACAAAATTATATTTTTTAATTTGTTTTCCAAAAAGGCCTATATAAACGTCCAATTAATGAGGAAAACAAATAATTACGGAAGACACCATTCGCGTGTTTAGAACTCAAATGTTCCCTGAACTTTATTGCTGGATAAATTTGAATTAACGGAGATTGGATTCGATATGCAAATCTATCCAGTAAAATTAAATCTTTGGCGCAATGAATATTTACATAAAACTTTTGACTGTTACTTAATGAAGGAAAATTAATTATGCTTATGTAAATAAGAATATAATTTTCCATTTTTGTTATCAAAAGCCGGTTCCCGTTACGCTCCACGTGATTTATTTGTTTTTGTGTGTTTTCCGTAAAAGCCACTATATGTATCCCAACGAACGTATTTCGATATTCGTGTTTGTACGGATAATTATACTTTGATATTCACGTAATCATTAATTAATTTTCTGTTTACCTACCAGCTAATGTAGCTTGTATAATCTACCGTATTTGTTTGCGAGTTTTCGGAGCATATACTTTAATTAAAAGTGGTTCTGGTGTATATACTTTAATTAAATGAGTCCGTGCAAAGCGCGTCGCCATGTTTCACCTTTTATATTGTTTGTCGGGAAGGTAATTACTGCATGTAATGTTGCAAAAGCTCTCGCGGCTTTTTTGGAAACAACCACCTACATTATTATGTGTGCTCCTAAATTGTACGCAATGTAATAATGTTATACTAGTACACGTGTTGCTCGAAATCGAGCAATTTATTTTTATACAATACAAATGTTACTGTTAGTTCTAAATCAATGACATCCGACCAATCCAATATTTTCAATATCTGTAATCACCAAAAACTACACGTATTTACAGCTGTACATAAACAGATATTTGAAATGATTTATTAAATCCCAATGTTATTTTAATCGGAAATTATGAGATTTCAATGGTGAATAGAGCCTTTATTTTCAGTCCGATTCTTGTCAGTCTTTGGCGGAAACAACTACAGACCAAGCCCTATCCAACGACACCAAAAACTTGAAAATCGGTTAAAAATTGTAGGAGGAGTTCTTTACACACAAAAAAACCCTTAGCGTATTAAGTATAGATATGTTTAACATTGCGTCCATTAAATGAATTTGCATAAAAACATTTCTTAGACTTGTGTTGTAGGCCTTACTTCAATTGGCAATTTGAAAAAAATCTGAATTTCTTCTAAACTTGTCGACGAACTAAAATTAAAATCTAAAGTATCCGAATGACTTTTGCACGCCACCCCTCGCAAGCCCCTGCCTGCTATAACTCGCGCGTTTGATGTACAAGAGACGCGGTTATAAGCAAAGTTGCCGGAGAGGTATGTGCCAGTGAGCGACACGCCAAAGGGCCGTGCGGATAAAAGTTACACAGTTTTCCAATAAAAGTTTGGCTCCAAAACGCGGGTGTCGCCGAGCCGGTTGCCAAATAGTTCCAGCGTGCCAGCGCCGTCGAGCTGGCGGCCCTGCCAAGTCCACGGGGGATTATCAACTTTTCAATTTAATGCAGGACTTTTGGAACATTTTCCCAATTCCCGGTATTATTAATGAACTCAGTGTTATTGTTAATAAATGCAAGAATTAAAGAAAAACCTTAGATCATAAAAAACTGTAAAAAATTATGGTTTTACCATGTCTAACAGACCACACAGAACGCATCTTTTATGAACATTATATTAATTTAATATTTTCACTTTTGATTTACTGGAAAAGTTATAATATAGTTTACAAAATAACTTCCATAACAATTTTAGGGATATAAAAGAACTCACTGGCTTGCTTTCTGTATATCCCTTGGGTGGGCCAAGTTTCATGATTATATTTATTATTTACTATATTTATTGGATTTTCAAACAGCATACCTACATTTTTTTAAAGAATTTATTAGTATACTTCTTCGGGTTTCATTTGTCATAAGAATGTAATCTAAAAACGTATTTCTTTAAGAACGTATTAACGATCTTGAGTGGAAAAATTGGAAGAATCGCGAAATTTTATCCCCTTTGTCTCCCCCGCATTTAGTATGATTCTTCTTGTGCAGGTTCGAATTGATTTAACCTGGGGTCTTGTTTATACACACCCAGCCCTTTTCCAGAATCCCCCACATCATTTATACATACCCATACTCATAATTTAACCCTGGAATTGTTGATTACAGCTTGTTTTATAAAAGAATTGCACTCAAGCGACCTGTATATCCGTCAGGATCCCCGTGGCCACTACCCCAGGACCGCTAGCCAGGTCCTACATGAGCGCGGCCGCGGTGACCCTGGCCCAGAGGAACCGAGAGGCGGTTTGGGCTTTTAACATTCATGAGACAGGCCCAAATAAAAACCTCTGGTTATAGCCCGGTCCCGGTCGGGGCAGTAGGACCAGGACCAGTGCGCTTAAATTAATCTTATATTTGCCACCTGCGTGGAACCGCATCATTCTTCTCGCGCTGTTAATAATATTATTGAGGACATCCTGCAGCAGACTATGGGAATACAACTCTTTTCCTGTACTGCCTATAGATCAAGTGATAGTCCCACTCATAATGAAACAGTCGCTCACAATGGGACCATGATTACAGCAACGAGAACTAAAATTTCTTAAGAGTTTCAACCTCAAAGGATAGAGCATAGTTTCACCAACCCTCTAAAAGTTAAGAGTGTACAACTTAAGAAATGTGACAGGTTCTTCTCTTCTTACTGACAATGAGATTACCTTTTTTAATAACTTCGGGAGACAAACATCCGTGGTACTTTATCCCAGGGAGTTTGAAATATGTTTACCGCTGTTTTCTATTTACGGTAGAAAAATCTTACACACGTAATAAGCCAATCATAAAACGAACAGGATCTGGCACGCTCCGTGACGTGACTGGCAAGATAATACTAAAGATTTTATGTAAACAAATGATTGATGATTGATACGCGACTTCCACTTCCAGCAGTGACGCGAGTGGTGTGTATACTGCTGTGGTACCGCCTCGGGGCCCGGCACTGGAAGCGATCCAAGGCTGAGGCTGAAACCAACGACGACCGCAGCGTCTCCCTTCCCGTTGATTATATTGGAGATGGAAATGTATTGGCAGAGAGTCTACAGGCAGGGCTGCCAAACTTGCAGCACGACGTGCCAGAGGAGCCAACTTGGCCGCTGAAAAACTCGTCTCTCCTTCAATAAAAAGTCCGGGGGTCCTGGCACCCGCTCCAGTTCACTTCTGTTGTCGGGATTTTCGTTTTTTACTTTATTTCTGTTCCAGAACCCACGCTCAGCCAAGACCCGTGTGGTGTACTGGTGTTGGCTCGGTTTATAGCCTATACTTGTCGGTCAACAGTGTTACTATATGTCCGGATTTTGTTAAAATGCTTTGACGAGAATTTGGCTATTCTGTAAAAAATTTCAATTGCTTGTAAAACATATCTTTAAAACTTTGTTCATTTTTATTATTTTATCTCGTAAAACCAAATTAATACTTAAAAATGTACAAAATTTTGTTCAGTTTTGCCCTGGTTTAAAAATTTTTATAAATAATTTTCATGAAATCCAAATTAAATGTCTTAAAATGTTTTTTAACAATATATATTTTACACTTTTTCCTAAAAGGCACGTCGACTATTCATGTCAAAAGATAAATCCACACTGATGTCAACCAGGTTCTCCGGCAGACAGTTACGTGTGTAATTTCTTATATAAAATTTATACTAATCCCAGTTTTTTGTGATAAAATGGAACATTGTCCAATAAAGTCATATTGAAGAATGTAAGCCCTTGCTTAAATTTAATGTTTTCGCAAACAGTTACTAAAACCGTGTGACTTTAAATGGAAATGCAGTAAAACATTATATAAGTCAATCTATAGCATGTTAGTCACTTTGTCACTTACTATAGTACTTGTAGGTAACCTGTTTTTATATAGGTATTATCTTAAATTGATCAAACGTTTTAGATAAAATATAACATCTATTTAAGAAGAGAGGTAAACCCAATTGGATATGAAAACGTTGACGAACCCGTCAGTTTATTCTTTAGAACCCACCGAAAGGACTACATCCAGAATAGATAGCCATCCGAAGTGTCGTGTATCAGCTGATGTGATAAATTCGCCGCATCAGTTATCCATTGTCAGAGTTTTGGCTGAGGGACGGTCACCCAGACCGGGAGTGGACGGGCGGGGCATCGGTAGAGCATGCTCCAGCAATCCAGCACTCACTTTGCACCGACATCAGAACCGATTGTCAGTGTCAAAGTATAAGTTACATCTGTAGATTTTTAAATGTATAGGCTGGGGACGTAATGTAAATCCGGTTTGGGATCAAATTGATCCTGGTTATGCATACATCTATTTCTGTTATTATTTCCAGCAAGAACAAAATATAAATCGAATAGGCCTACAGCCGCACAATGCATTTTTAACACTTATGGTGTACCAATAGGATAGTAGTCTATTTGATAAAAAACTCATGAATGTTTTATTGTTTCAGGTAAGTGCTGGACACAATAGTGCTGCCATGTGATTAGGAATACAGTATCTGTAAGCTCATCACGTGGTGCTTTGTTTCTTCTCCGATAGTAATTTTTTGTTGTTGTTATCATAACATGATTTATACATTAAACTCTCTTCAATAAGGCTCTTAAAGTTTTCCACTTAATTCTCAAGGGTGCTAATCGTTATCTTACTTATGTTTACCAAAATATATTCTATAAATCTTACTAATTTTGTTGCCCAATGATGTATGTGTTTTCTCCGATTCGCCGTTACAAGGGCTTCAGTTGTTAATTTAAATTCTCATATGATAAAAAAACTTCATTGTTTTCAAAAATGTAATACAATAACTTCTTAAAATATTTACAGCAGTCAAATCAATCAAGTCGAATGAAAATCTTTCATTTGATCATAGTGTACCATTAATAAATCAATTTATTTATTTTGCGAGTAAAATGCATGATTTTTGGCTTTGCATTTCGTAGCAAAATAAGCTGAATTGTTTTTCAAATCTTAAAAAAAATTCAAACAATTTAGCTTCATTATTTGATTGGATCTTAGTAATGTAGGCAACAATCAGTTTATAGATAATTCTTTTACGAGTTCAGTAAACGGTCTTTTGCTATATGAATCGGAGTATTATTTTCATTAATATTGGTTTTAATGAGGACGTTACAAGGTAATTTCAGAGTTATTAAAAAATCACTGTAAAATAAGACAACAGTTTACAGGTTGTGCATTTCAAATTAAATGAAAACAATTATAGGCCTACAGTTTAAATGTATAGGTGAAATTGCAACATTATTACTTTAAGTTAAATTCAATCCACGATGAATTTCTGCAGAGAGGCACAACATGTTTCTCGATATAGCATTATGTTGCAGCTAAGCCCAATGGCTGATGCATTTCTGCAGATAGGCACAATAACATATTTCTCGATATAGTATGTTGCAGCCAAGCCCAATGGCTGATGTATTTCTGCAGGTGCACAATCACATATTTCTCGATGTTGTACGTCGTATAGAAAGGCCAATGGCTGATGCAGATATGTGCCGAGATGCGCAATCACATTTTAATCACACGTCTTTTATGTTGTAGACGTATAGCCAAGGCAATGGTTGCATGTCTGCATAAAGAGGCACACGTACGCGTTTCTCGATGTTGCAATCGGGAGAAAATTCGTGTTACTATATGTATGAAGAGACCTACCTCTTTTATTAAGTAGCCTACTTAATTTTCTATCTAAAGTCTACTTCTAGTAATAGTGGTAAATAGTGTGTTGAACAATGTATAACGTAAGTCTTGTCCTTTTCACCCGGAATACTCAGGGTGTCCCCCGGTTTTATTAAACCCGTAATAAGGTCCTCCCGGTATACAGATGAGGCGATATTAGACGGTAAGTTGATTACTGCGGCTTTTGCATTATGTATGGCGAGCGCTCTGGTTCCTCACAATCTACATTCCATAAATACCGTCTAGCTAGCCGATAGACTCACCGCGCCGTTTCGTGCAGTTTGACAAAATTACTTTAGAAAAACGGAGAGTTCTCATAGAATGCATGTTTGGTTCGAGTTAGGCAATAGCATGTTGAATGTAGATAGACAAAAGAACATTATATGGCACACCGGTAAATACATTTCTTTTCACAATTCAAGCAACTTAATTTGACAACTGCATTATGTTTCAAATTATTGGATCGTAACGGAGTACATAATAAGATGTACGTTGATAAAAAATACATAAATTGATATGCTATTGAACTTTTAGAGAAACAAACAAACATATAGGAATCAAATTGATTGACTTAAGTTAGGCCTACTTGAGAGTTTTATAAAGAGTGGGATTCATATCTTTACACAATAACTGCGTTCACATAATATACTTTAACAATTTTCGCTCATTTTCAATTACTCTTAATTTGTCAAATAAGAGTTTTCTACCTGTTTTAATACTTTTATAGTCTCACATTGTCTTTTTAATGTTTGAAAAATGTTAAGTACACCAAATAAAATATTAATTTAAACCCATCTGGTTAAATAGTTGAAAGTACGTTCCCAGCCCACGCAAGTATCCCAGGCACGGCGCCGCCCCGCAGCCTCCCTCCATCGGGCTTAAAAATTCATATCTAGACTCCAGCATCGCATCTCTTTGATTCATAAATTACCGAAATTCGATCCCAAGGCGCAGTGGGGGCTGAAGCCGCTGAGTGAGGGGGGGTGGTAGGGGGGTAAAGGGCTTAGGGGCTCGAGGGAGAAGCCTTGGATTATCGATGAGTTGGTTTAATTCCTCAAAAAATTTGATTAAGCGCTCCACCCGGGCCATGGTGCAGCGATGCATATCGCGGACATTTGGCGCCCCAGATGGGCTCCCGGGGGCCCTGGGCGGCCTCTTGGGGCCCTGCGGGGCGGCGCCGGCGGGTAGCTGGGGTATGTACAGGATATCAAAATCGTTACTTTGTTTTAGTATAATAGTTAGGAACATTATTCGAAAAGGCTGGGCGCTTTAATTAAATAAAAAGATAGCAGTATTGAGACCAACTATATTCACTGAAATTACCTATTGTTTTTATTTTTTTTTAATTTGAATCTGTTAAATATTACGTAAATTTACCAAAAAATCTCTTAGAATTCTGACATTATGTATTGCATGTTAATGGATGATAGACAAGTTGCTCTCTGCTACTTGCCAAGTTAGGCCTACTGATACAATTCTATCGGTTTAAATTTTTCTACTAAGGTCCCTTTCATAAAAAAAAATGAAATTATAAAACTAAGATGGATAAAATAGGTTATTTGGTAGATATTTCATCAAACAAGAAGCACCAGAATATAAATGGAGGATTTCTTAGCTTAAGAAACAGAATTTGTAAAATCGAGTACAAGTGAGAATTAATGGCACTATAGGCGTATTACATCATATCTAAACGTAGTTTAGATTATACTCAAACCAATTACAAACGTGGATCATTATTAGCCGGAGATAATTTAATACATGTTTGCTTCCCCCTTAATATCTTAACATTGAACCTTTACTCGAAACCAAACTTAACAATTACGGTTATAATAAGGGGAATAAACATGTATAATCCATTGCAGTTGGCATATGAAGTATATTTTTTAGTCTGACGAAATATTTCTTTTAGATATTTATTATTTATTTATTTTAAGAGTATCCTGCATGTAATACACAATATTTTGTCTTTTTCTCCATACAGCTGCAAAAAATACTTCATATATCAGAGGTGCCTGCCCTAACCGCTGTAGATTTAGGTTTGTTATTCATTACAAATATTTAAAGCAAATAAATAAAATGTAAAAAAATGTAGAGTAATAAATATGCGATATGTTTCAGAATACTATTGGACCTTGCCGACAAGTTATGCATAACTTGGCGAGGCCATGACAATGTAAAAACTTGAAATAAATGAATTTGAATTTGAATTTTGAGTTTGCTTGCTCTGAAAATGAACGTTTCTTTAAGAATACATACACACTACTTATTAAATACTGTATATTTGATGGTACATAAAATAATAGATCAATATAGACGATTGTTATTAGATTCTAAACTGCAGTATTCAGTACTGTGGCTGTATCTATCGCCTCATTGTCGAGCATCTCGGACGCTACTTGGCTACTTGGCCGGGGCGCCGAGGTGGTCGGTCCGGGCCCTTGTAAGATGGCCACGGCTTTGTTATATTCGAGCATCGATCTTCCCTTGTAAAGCCCCAGGTCTTGTGTGCTTAGGACCACAGGCTTAATATGTGGACCGGGCGGAGGATAACAGTAGTGCTTTGTTGGCTCCGGTTACGAAAACAGCCGCTCAGAACAGGTACATAGCACACTCGCCTCTCGAAATTGTTAGTGACGACGTATATAACTTCTTTTACTAACAAAAATATTTTAAATTGATAATCGTGGGATAAATTCAGACCCTGTATTTGATATATATTCTCAATGAACAAATTTTAACATGTTATTTTCTTCAAGCGTAAAAAATATTCTGGAATATACACATTATAATTTCTTTGTGAATAAAAATCCTAGTTTATAGCGTCCAGGAATTCGCTGCTTTCAACAACAAATTGGATATACTAGGCCTATTTATGGGGAGCTTTATAATGAACCACATAAAAGTCCTTAACCAAGTGTACACTGTAAAAGGGAAAGGAGATATTTTCACTCTTGTTGAGTCATTTCACCACTTTTCTAAAGAGTTGAAATTCACTCTTTCAGAGTGAAAATTCACTACCTCAAAAGAGAAACTTTGATCACCCACCAAAAGAGTGAATGTTTTCTTCCAAATTTGATTGAAAATCAATCCTAAAAGGAATGATTTTAATTTTTAAAGGAGTGAAATTAACTACTCAAAAGAGTGACTTTTCACTAAATGAAGAACTAATATTCTTTCATAAAAAGATTTTTCGTTAAACATAACCTAACGAATCTTTCCAAATTAGGTGGTTTACAGACCCTTGTACAATTCTTGGCTTGGCTCATCAAGCTAGTTATTGGCAATTGATAGTAAGATTATAAACATAGGCTATAATTTATGTAAGTTAATTAGACAGACATTAGCATAGGCCAACTCATGAGAGTAGTTTGTCAGTGAACACCATAAGGCCCTTAGGCTACACGTGTGAACTGTACTGGTGCTTATTAAAAGCAAAGTAAAGTATAGGCTCTAATGTTCGCGTTTATTGGATAAAATCTTCAGTCTTCCTTTTTACCACTTTACCACTTGAACCACTAACCAACCACTATAATCATAACGAAGATGGCGAAGGGAAAATCTTACTTCTGTGCTGTGAGAGGCTAGTCACTCATGCACGTCACGTGACTCCAGGATTCATCCGAAATGGAACGAAACCAGTTCTTTTTGGAAGTAAAATTCAGACACTCTGGACTATATCGAATTTTCATTCTTTTAATAAAAGTATATGTCATCCTTTTCAAAATACATTTTTCTACGCTATTTTTGAGTGAAATTTTCACTCTTTAAGAATTTTTTTGAATTCTTCCACCTAAAGAACGACCTATTTCACTCTTTGGATTTTAGCGTGTAGGACATGCTGGTCTGCTGAGCGACAGTATTTCATGGAGCACTCATCACGTTAGCCTATAAGCTGAGTCCTTTGTCTATAGAACAATGGGTAAAGACTGTATATTAGTCAGTGTTGTTAAAATTCCAATTCCTTTAGGCTACTTATTAATATCTGTGTTGTTGTACTTATACCTGTGAGATCTCGATACATAGTGTTTATTCAGTAGTAGTGGCAAAGTGGGGCTGCTGGGCCATGACGTCATCACGATGACGTCAGCAGTGATGACGTCATCAATGACGTCACGAATGACGTCAATAATGACGTCATATGACGTCACATGACGTCACACCTATGACGTCATGGTGACGTCATTACCGCTGACGTCATCATGATGACGTCACTGACGTTAATTAGGTCAAGGTCATGCAAGAATACAAAAAAATTTTTTTTGCACTTTTGCGATTCTTCAAATTTTGCTGAGAAATTGAAATTTCTCGAGGAATCACAAAAGTGCAAAAAAATTTTTTTATTCCCTAGCGATCAGACTCTCGACCTAATATATCCGTCAGGGGTCATTGACCCGTCCCAGCAACCCCACTTGAAAAAAAAATAATTTTTTTATTTTACTTACCCACCGAGAGACTGAGAGCCGAAGAATAATTTCTTCAAACACCCGACAGTGCGACAAACGACACGCGATCCGAACAGCACCGCGTCCGAAGACGTACTGACTTGGGCGCAGGGGGTTCTCCAGGTACCCGGCCCAGTGGTGGGGATAAGGTGGTGGTGGGGGTAAAGTGGTCAGAAGGAAGAAAAAATTAAAATTTTTGCAACAACTCATCCGAGCCCGTCCTTTACCGTAACCCGGATTGGAAATATTTCCTGAGAAATATTTATTTTTATTCTTTCTCAGGTGATCTTGGAACTTGTGAAATTTCAATCAAACCAAAAGTGAAAATTTTTTTTTTTGTTATTTGAAACTTTGCCGAAAAATTAAGAAATGTTTGATATTTGGCTAAATATTTAAATTTAAACTCAATATAAGTAAATTGAGTGCAAAAAGTGAGATGTGCACACCACAAGAGTTGAACAGCAACTGAGCAAGTCTCTCCGTGTATCTGAGGTACTCGGCAGGGTGGTGGGGATAAGGAGATGGTGGGGGTAAAGTGGTCGGATGAAATGAAAAAAAAAATTTTTTGCAAACTATACAACTGAGTTTGTTATTCAGCAATAGGCGTAAGAAAAAAAAATATTTTTTATCCACATTGCTCAACATGTTCAAACGTGTTCAAGGTCAACCATTTGAAGTTTTAAAAAAAAATTATTTTTTTATTTTATTTACAAATTACAAAAATCCTCCTTCATCCCCATATGTGCTGTCCGGACTTGTGCTTGATGTTGTCGAAGAATTTTCTTCACAGCAACATGTTCCTTGTGTATTTTGGACTACCCCTTCTGCTTCATCCATACTGTCATCGATGAGTGGACAGTCGTATTCCAAGTTCATTTTTATTATCATCCCTGGATTTTGAAGAAGCCGCATGTGCAATTTTTCATAGATTTCTTTTAGGTATTGAAGGCTGTCAACAAGTAATTCCCACTTTATTGTGTGTAGTGTAACCTTTAGCATAGCTGAGTTGGAAATGAAGCCAGACTTGCATGTAGGATTGGTCTTTTGGAATTGTGGTGGTGGGGGTAATTGATACAACCAGACAGGTTGAAACATGTTCAAGGTTAACCATTTGGAGTTTTAAAAAAGAAAATTTTATTTACAGAGTAATGTTGAAAACTGGCAATTTGGCTGCTTTATCTGAACACTCGATGCATTTTAGGCAGTATACAACTGCGTATACCAAGTAGAAGAAGATTGCAATCAATAAGGCCAAGATTATGAAGAGATCTAATTTTAAAATTTTCTGAATTAGCATATGATCCTTCCTGATCCGTCTTTCTTCCATCCTTCTTTCCATCATCTCCACTAGATCCACATGCTGGCATCTTATTCTCCCCAGGCTTTCTGCTTCATCAGCTTCATATATTGGTGGTGGAACATCCATGTTTGCAGCTTGAAAGATGAAGATGTAATGAAACACATTGGTGTTGTCTCTCGGGTCTCCCAGAGTAAAAGTGGTGGGAGATGAGGTAGAATGGTGGGGGAAGTTTGAATTTGAAAAAAAATATTATTTGAATATTTTTATTTAAGTTTACACCTGAACATGTTAGAACATGTTCAAGGTCATCCAATTTGTGTTTTAAAAAAATTCTATCTTGCTACAATACTGTAGCAAGATAGGTTTTTTTTTATTTTGTTTTTATTTTATCATTCCTTTATTACAATACAAAAATATGCATATTGAAGTACAATGAGGATACAAAATATAAATATTAGTCAGGAGAAATATTCCAAGTTTGGACTGGCTTGAGTCTTCATGGATGATCTGGACGAATAGGCTGAAGAAGTTGATGATGGTGACCTAGGTGGCTCGTCATCCCTGGGGACATGAGGGCATTTTGTGTTGCAAGCAAAAATTTGCATGTTCAATCGGTATCCCTGTTCGATTAGTGATTTAAATTCTTGAATAATTCCGTTTAATTCTTCCATATTTCTTACAAATACTTCTTCATAATTTGCACATTTTACAGTTAGAGCCATGTCGATGTTTTCAGTATGATGTCCAAAGGCGGAATGAATATTAGCATGGTTGTTTGAAGGTAGTATGAAATAGTGGTGGGGGGAAGGATTTTACACGCTGTCTGATGGGAGGTGGCTAAATTTTTTCCAACTAAACATATTGATTGAACAAATAGCACAAAGTTCTTTAGGTGTATGGTAACTTAAAACTGGAGCCACATGACCATATTGTAAACATCCATCATCTTGTAGGAATTGTGCCGGGTTAGAGACAGCAGCCCTTCCACAACTTCGACAAAATTTTGTACCATCACCAAACTTGTACCAACCAAAAGTGTTGTAACCTCTGTTGTCTAGCTTGTACTGTTTGATAAAAATTTTAATTTGCTGAGGAGCGTTGGATCGTAAAGTATGGCTGAATAGCTGTTGATCTTCAATAATTTTTCTTACACAAAGCTCAAATAGGGTGCTCATCGTTTGACAGTTGCAATCAAACTGAACTTCTTTACAGTCTGTATGCTGGTAACCCAAAATGGTGGGGGAAAACACACACACACACACACACACACACACACACACACACACACACATATTGCTGTTTGAAAAAAAATTTATGTTTAATTTGTGCAAAGGTCAAAGGTCAAGGTCACCCCAGAGCTTTAAAAAAAAGGCAACATATCAATATGTGAAAAATTTTTTTTGTTTCACATATTGATATGTTGCCTTTTTTGTGTTTTTTTTGTTTTTTTTTTGTTTTTTATCTTTATTTAAAACAGTACAAACAAGATTACATGACAAAAATATATATAGTTAACAAATACAAACAGATACAAGAAAGAAAAAATTATTTTTTTTTTAACACTGCTGCTTGTCTGCGATGTGGATGGTAAGCTCGGTGGAGTTGCTGCCGCTGCATCCGTGGGACACCAAGTAGAGACATCCCGGTTGAATGGAGCGTAGATCTTCATTTTGTAGTAGGTGGACAAATCTCTTCGGAAGGTAAATTTGGAATTTTGCTTCATCCCCCGGAGTATATGGTGCTTCGCTGAGACTGCAGCAGATTGCTTCGCCGACAGTAGTTTCCATTTTCTTCAGTGCATGTATAATATAATGTTTTTCATCCTTGAGTTCAGAACATTTTTTTACCGGCAAAATTGTAGACTTGGAGTGGGCGTTGAATTGTTCCACCAAAGTCTGCAGAAACTGGTTGGATGCCATGGTTGTTCTAGAGGTCCTCGCTGTCTTCTTGCTCTGAGATGTTGTCGTCTCGGAATCTCGAGTAATACTCGTGCCAGGTCTCGGTCTGCTCCTCGCTTTTATAATCGCCGTTACCCCCACCACCATCACCGATTTCTCCATCTTGCAGGTAAGTCGCTAATTTCAAAGCGTTTTTTAACGCACAGTGCCTGTCCCTTTCATGTTCCACACTTTGTGTGCAAATACAAATGTTTTCAGCAATAAATTTAAAATTTTTATCTATTTGCACATCTTTAACTGGAGTAGATGTAAATTGTTCTATCCATCTTTTCTTTTCAAGTCCTTTTGTGTAAATATTAGTAAATCTGTTTGAAAATTGATGCATAATATGATACAAGTCTGAATAACTGGTAAAACCGTCATACCAATCGATGTGATGAAAATATTTCCAAGTCCATCGGTTTGTTGTTGCGGCTTTGGTGGTTAGTGAAGAAAAAGAGCATGGTGGTTTAAATAAAAATGTGTAAGGAATATTTTTATCTATATCGTAAAATACAAGTTCTTTAATTATAAACCGATCATCGTTACCACGAAAAGCTTGAAATTCAATAATACCCGGCTTGGACTTGATTTCTTCTTCCATGTCCATTTGAAAGGTCACCCGTCTATCCATCACGGTGTCAGAAGGTCAACTGTTTTCCACACCACGGTAGGCATTTATTTATGCCAGGCCGTACAGTTGAAGGCGCGTTGGTGTATATTTAACGTGGGCACCATCCCCGGTAGGCCTACACCCACAAAATTTTGAATTTTTTATTGAAAATTTGCCAATTCAAGTGTAAAGTGTTGTGAAAAATTTTAAAATTTTATTTAACTTTCCATCTGGTCATTTTTGTTGTAGTCATTCTCATCACTTTGATCCTTTTCATCACTGAAATGTGTTTCTTCATCCGATTTTACAGAATTATTTTTTTCTTGCACAAATTGTTCCAATTGTCTCCACATTTGAACTTCATGAGGAATTCTATTGAATATTGAAGTGTCCACAGGTCCATACAAAATTGGTGCATCCGGTTGTTTGTCCAAAGTGTCTGTTAAATAATCTTTAATAATTGAACTGGAGAATACTAGCTGTCTTAAATATCTTGTAATTGGTTCCGTTGCACATGTTAAAATAAAAAATTCTTCTCTGTTCAGTTGAATTTTTATGTCATGTTTGGTTGTATCTCTAAATCTCATTTGATGTTCACCTCGGTGTTTAATAATATCAATTTCCAAGTCTGAATCCAATAGTCCTACTTTTGTTTTCCTGCCAAACATGTTGCTATTAAAGTAACATTCCAACAAATGGAGGTGTTTCATAAAAGATTCCCAAGCATTGGCTGTAAACAAAATCATTTTTGTTCCGTGAGTTAAAATTACTGTAGGTGAATAGTCGGTTGATTTCATAACTCCAATTAAAACACTTTTATCCAAACTTGAAGAGATTGGATAAAAAATTCGTAAAAATACCTCCATCAAAATATTTGGTGAAATATTTTCTTCCACATTTCTCTTCCTCTTGGACAAATATTTCTTCTTTTTACCTTTTTCTTCTTCTTGATCTGCGCCGTGTTGCTGTTCATTCATGTCCAAAAATTCTGAAATTTCTTTTTCTATATCGCATTCCGTTGTACCACTAGTAGAAGCCATATTGAAGATGATGCTACCCATACGATGTCAGGCAACAAACTGATCAGGAGCGACCTGCGCGCTCCCCTTTTATAATCGCGCCCGTGATTGAAATTTTACAAAAACGATTTTTTATAAAACATTTTTAACAATTCCAGTCAAAGGTGTGTAAGTGACAATTTTATCATGTGAAATTAAACAATATGCAGTTGTATTTGCAGGTATAGGCTCGTTGAATTCCATTTCTATCTTTATGTCAACACTTGATGATTTTACTGATTCATTTTGTTTAGAACAATCAATTACAACTATTGTGTAACCATCTAAGTATTCTTCTGGTGATAATAAAGGTGTATTTGTTTTACCGTAATATGAATTTTGGAATCTCGCATACATATCGTATAATATACTGTACTTTTTATTAGCGAATGACACATTTAAATTGTCGTAGGGGAAAAACTGTGAATTCAAATAAACTTTAATATTTTTTAAGTTGCAATGATCAAATTTGCCTGCATGTTTTGTGATACTGTCTCTCCTACCTGTTTGTAAACCAAATATAATATACCTGGCTCGTTCTACGTAATTAGATGTTTTAACAGTCCAAGTGTGTCGATCCGCAGCAGGTAAACTGGGATGTTCATGGAATTCCCAACTTCTAAAAGGAATTACAATATCACGATCAGCCTTTAATTTCCTTAATAGTAGCATTCTATGCTCGTCAGCTAATTTAACATGTGGAACTCTCCATACAATTTTGTCTAATGTTAATTTCCATTCTAAAGTTGCATCTGTTGTACCGTCTGGAGCTTTAATAATGTCTTTATCGTTAGAAGATCTCAACAAAACTAATTCTTGTTTAACATTTAATATTATTTTTCTATAATCTTCAGCAAATCCAAGCAACAAACGTAATGGAATATGAAAATCAAAATATCCCTTTGTATTCGGAGTGATTGTGTCATGTTCAGGTAAAACCCATCCGGCAGGTTGAAGTAAATTGGTTTCATTAGGTGATATAGATGTTATCCCTTTTAAAGTTGTTGCAATAAATACTTTTTTAGTGGAATCAACTGTTACACCTGATATTTCATATCTAATTTCATCAAACAGGAAAGCCATAGGATTATTTATAAATGGAACTGTTGTACCAGTAGTAGAACCATCCTTTTTAGTAACTTTTCCTTCGATATACAAGTAACTTTCACATGGTAGTGTGTAAATGTCCTGATGTTGTATAGGAATACGAATTTCGTCGTTATTGTTCAATTTTGATGAAGTGTAAGGGTTGTGGGTGTGATATTCTTTTTCCCATAGGGTTTCGTCGAATGTCGGACCCTGCGCTATATCCAGTATATCCATAATCGGTTAATTTTAAACCAATCTTTTCTAAGAAACGAATGTTCTCGCGTGTTAACTCCTCCACAGCTGAAGAGCTACTAATGCGGTTTCCCGTAGGTTGTCCACTTTTAAATGATAAACCCATGATTTTTGTATTAAAGTGTCGATTTTAAATGTAATCTAACTGTAATTGGCTCTTCTCGGAAATCTATCAAGTTACCGTCTTGATCCAATACGTTCAACACGATGTCTGAAATGAAAGTGGTGTTCAACGGCAGATATACTAGGTTTTGTGGCTTTTCAACAATTTTAAATCCTGGAGGTACACTCGGGTAAAAAGTATGTATTATATGGGTATTTGCTCCATCTCTGTAAGCTCCCTGTATAATGTTACAAGTTATATCTATACTATTGACTTTTAATATTGTTACAGTTTGTTTACCAGAATGTGTTTGATTTGGTTCTAAAATTGGGCTATCTTTGGGAAATCCTAACAATTCACCGATTGATTGTTCCTGAGTAAAATCTATATAATATTTGGAGTTAATTTCAGCTTTCATCGTATTGTTATTACCTTTTAATGTTATATTGTCTTTTCCCATTTTATTTTGCAAAAATTCATTAATATGATCAATTTCATAAGAACCTGTGGGTAGAGTGCAAACTTCTAAGTCTGTAAACTTCCCACTGGCATCTTTTCCTTTATAATAATGCAATAAGTTATTTTTACCTTCCGTAACATTGGGAATAGAGTTGTAAGTTGTAAAATCCAACAGTGCCGCTTCCCAAAATCTTCCTTTTTGCAAGCGTAACGCTGGAAAAAGGATACTTCGTAAAGTGGACGACTTTCCTGTTAATGATACCGTATAGGATGACATGTCAATGGTGACTGATACTTTTAGCTAGGAATTCCAAACATAAATGGCCACATATTAATGTGTTATCAGGTTGTTCTCTTTTATAGTTGTAATATATGTTTTTAGCAGATTTAAAGTAATGCTCGAGTTCTTTAGGTGGTGGTAAATTGCCAAAACTATCAAAGTAATAAATATTATCACCTAATTTCTTATAACAAACCCAATGAGTGCCAGGACCTTCAGAATTGTCTAAATTTACAATACCGGTTTCGTTTTTCCACATTTTAACTGGTAAAGCATCTTTCATAAAGACACCGCGAAAAAAAGGTATTTTTAAACATGAAATGTATTTAAATAATTCGATATTTGTTAACGCTTTATGTGGTATTACTAATTGATTTCTTTTATTTAATATGCACGATACGGTCTTAGGTATAGTCCTGCCCCGTTTTTTACCATTGACCATACTGTTGGTTTTTTGCTACCCTTTCTGGTGGAACGTCGTTTTCTTCTAATATTCCCCCCATGTTTTGTCTTTGCCGATCTCCTTTTCACTCTTCTTCTCCTTTTTCCACCTCCTACTGCTGTTTTAGCCTTCATACCTGCTGTTACAGCTAAAGCCGCCGCTTTTTCTGCAATACTAGCGTCACTAGACTTTACTCGTTGCCAAGCTATATCCGCGAGCTTTTTATCAGCTATCGATCTATTTTTTGTATCGCTAAATGTGGAATATGCTATATCGTGTTCTTTACAAGCTTGATCTAACTTATTTATGCCTGGATCACCTCTTTCTAACCGTTTTTTCAATTTCGTTCCTGGTCCGCAATATTGATAACCTCCTGGTATATGAAATTCGTATGGTAAAGCGTCTATTGCTCTATTTACAACAGATCCTACTGGAATTCGATTTAAAGCTTTACTTAATAGAGAAACCGCTGTGGACGTAATCCCACCTCCTTTCCTTACAGTGTCTCGATATGGACTGATGTACTGAAATGTCATTATTGTCTTTTATAATTGAAATGCGCAACTTATGTGTTACCTCTATGACGAGTTGGACATAAATGAAGTCATTTATTAAGTTATATAATTAAATATCCAAATCACCCCAATCTGAGGATCTAAACTTCTGGGTGGGAGGGTTAATGAAATATTTTTTAAAAATCTCATTTTTAATCCAAGTACCTCTGTTACTTTCACTTAAAACATTAGGTTTTGATATATAATTGTGTAAATCAAACAATGCATTACCTAAAACTTTAATAAGAAAGTTTACAGTGACGGCATCATCCACATGTTGAGGGTCTTTAAGTTCTGTGATACGTTTATTATTACAAATATATACTTTATTGTTGTGTGTCATACAATAATCTTTGATGTATTTTAAATTTACAGCATCATTTTCATCTTTTGGATAACCTATATCGTTAATAACAAATTTATAAAAAGAAAATCCGTCTTTTGTCTTTTCAGGTATTATAGAATGTAAATAACGTCTATTTATGCTGTCGTTTTCATCAATAGGATCTGCTATGTTGGATATACGACGATTTTCAGCATTATATGCTTTTCCATTAAATGTTAAAGTATTTGTTAATTCTGATGATAAATAACCTCTGTTTATTGCATCAGTGCTTTGATTTGGCATACCAACATTAGTAATTCTGTGATTACCAGCGTTATATGTATTTTTTTCTAGTTTTAATGTCGATGATATTTCTTTCTTTAAAACTTTTAAATTTATTGCATCGTTTTCATCTGTAGGATCATTAATGTTTTTTAACCGTTTATTACTAATATCGTAATCTCCATCAGGTGTTTGTGGTAAACCAGCAGCTCTTTTTAAATTATTTGTATAATATAATCCATCCGAGGAATACCGTCCGAACTTGTCGACACTCATGGTGCAACTGAACAGCATTCTATAAAGTAGTGCATTTTTATGATGTTCATCCATTTGTTTTTTTTTTATACAAATTAATCGTCTTTATCAGTTACATTTTCATCACTCCCAGGACATTTAAAATATTTTAAATCTGCACTAATTAATGCTTTATCTGATTCATTTCTAAATACATGATTTTTATGAATAAATTCTTCACCAGACAATTTTTTAAATCCACTAAATGAATTTGGATCTGCAATTAATATATTTTGATAATCATTTACATCCATTAATTTAAATCTTTGCTTATTATGAATAAACTCTTTATTTGCACTGTCATATTGTAATGTTTGTCCTACAGTTGCAGCATCATTTGGATCTCTTCCATTATGCAAGTTTTTTATTACTTTATTATTACATGTAAAAAATCTAAAAGAATGATCTGGATCTAGATGTACAGTTTGTGATAAAGCAGCTGCATCTCGAGCAGTATAACCCAATCTCATATTTGATAACCCTTTACCCATGCAATCCCAAGCATTATTTTTGTATGTTAATAAATTAAATTTTTCATTACCTTGAACAAATGCATCCCCTTGCTTCGTTACTACTTGATCTTGTTTTACAAAAGAGGTTGTTTCTTGTTTTAAGGTTTCCATCATTTGACCCACTGTTGCACCATCTGATGGCGCCGAACCATCTTTAACATTTGCTAAACAATTACCAAAACAATCTATAACTCCAACATCGCGTGTAATACAATGGTCTTTGATATATTTCAAATTTACAGCATCATTTTCATTTTTTGGATAACCTATATCGTTAATAACAAATTTATAAAAAGAAAATCCATCTTTTGTCTTTTCAGGTATTATAGAATGTAAATAACGTCTATTTACGCTGTCTTTTTCTTCTTTAGGGTCATCTATGTTGGATATACGTTTATTGTTAGCACTATACGTTTTTCCATTGAATTTTAATGTATTTTTTAATTCAGATGATAAATAACCTCTGTTTACTGCATCACCGTTTTGATTTGGTTTACCAACGTTGATAATTCTATGATTTTCTGCGTCATATGTGTTATTGTGTAGTCTTAATGTTGGTGATATCTTTTCCTTTAATATTTTTAAATTTATTGCATCGTTTTCATCTGTGGGATCTTTTATGTTTTTTAACCTTTTATTGCTCATATCATAATCTCCCTCAGGTGTCTGTGGTAAACCAGCACTTCTTTTTAAACTATTTGCGTAATGTAATCCATCCGAGGAATAACGTCCGAACTTGTCGACACTCATGATGCAACTGAATAGCATTTTAGGGAGTAACGCATTTTTATGAGATTACCCCGCGGTTTCTAAGTTCATCCACTAAAGCCACCCATTCGTTTTCCAATCCAGTATGACCCGCTTCTTTGGCTTCACGTATTAGTTTCATTCTATCCACCAATTTATTGATATTATTGTAATAAATTACGTTTGTATTGTATAGTTTCTTCATCAATCCTTTACCGGTGACTGATTTGCTTCTTTTTCTCGGTTCTGGGGAACTTAAATCTAAAGTGGATGCTACTAATCTTCTTTTTACAGGTTTTCTTCTTATAATCGGTATTAATTTGGAAACAAAATCTTTATATTTTACAGATTTATTTCTATATATGGGTGCTTCAGGTAAATAATTTCTTTTATATGCATTAGTTTGATCCAAAATTTTGCTATACACTTCCAAATCATCATTTTTTACCAATGCTTTTAAAGGTTTATTTTCAAATAATAATTCAAATAGCCCCCTTGTTCCCTTATATATTTGATCACCTACGTGAATATTATCATGTTCATCGACATCTAATTTGCTATTACCAATCATTACACCTTCTTTGGACATTCTTGCTCCATAACTGTGGTATTTTTTAGTAGAATCAGTTCCAATTAACAGTTTTAACAAGTATTTTCTTCCTAAAGGTCCTTTTGTATGAATATTTTCACCCAATAAGCTTATGTTTGATGGTTCTCCTTCTGTTTTTTCTTCTTCACTCGCTATAGATACTACTTCTTCTTCACTACCAGCATATACATCTTCTCTTTCTGCCGTTGTATCACTAAATATGGAGGCTTCCGGGTCGTCATCGCTAATATCTTCTGATATTACACTTTCCCTTTCATATTCTGTTATCGGAGCAATAATATCACCTTGAAAAGAAGGTTTAGTCAATTTTTTGTTCAATTGTTTCAAAGGCTCTGTAATAGGTTTAAAAGTAGATTCGAGAAATTTCTCCCTTTCGCTGATACCTAACTTTAACGCTCTGTTTTTAGCCCGAATAGAATCACTAAGTGATTTAATTTCCTTTACTAACTTTTCCTCGTTAACCATGTTTGTAGCAAGACGTGCTGTACAAGAATGATTGTGTGATATAGTGGTTAGTGAATTAATATAAATTTATCGAAACCTATCCTGTATCGACCGTTATTTAGTGGTTGTTCCTTCATAATTGTCAAAAATCCATAATTTTCAGCCCAAGCCTTACCACATATGTCTTTAAACCGTTCATATGACATATCCGCATTGACATGATCGTAATATATGTGTTTTAAGTTGGTTTCATCCTGTTTGAATACAATTAACACATTTGCGTTGTCTCTTATCAATTGTTTTGGTATTTTACTATAAGTCTGGCCTATGTAAATGCTATCTATATTGTTATGTCGTCCCATAGCGAAATAGCTCCTGATAGTGTTTTGGTTTTCACAGGATACGTCATCAAATATAAAAACTGAAAATGGTTTAGCTTCATGCGGTTGCATTACACTTTCACTTGCATCAAACTTGTAATATTTCACTTCTGGCACATTATTAAATATTTTTTCTAATAATTGGTATTTGGGTTGTTGTAATGATTTGGAAAAGACATACAAGTTATTGAAACGCAATCCTTTTGGGTTTGTAATCAAATTGAATACTACATTTGTTTTACCACAATTTGATGGACCAGTTACAAGACAACGCACCGTGTTTGGTAATAAAACACCATGCTTGCCACTGTTTAATTCTGAATTGTCCACCGTGAGTTCATCAATATTATTAATAGGAAAACTATCCTTTTGCGGTATTATCTCCATCCTTTGTAAAGGTTCAACCTAAAATGATGCTCCATCATTATATAAGATCTTTTTTAGGTATCCAAGAATCTTCACTCTTATTAAATCCTAACCATCGCACTTTAACTTTATCTTTTTTCCGTTGCAACACCTTTTCAACTAGATACACATCACCTACTGTGGATTTTAACATTTCATGTCCATAAAACCCCCCTTCGAGCAATTGTCCTTTATTATCTTTTAAAATGTAAGTTTCCGGTACTGTAGGTTGCACCTTAAATACGGTAAAAACATCATTTGTCCAATTTGGCAGATATCTTTTACTGAATACACCTTTGTATTTGCTTATTCGCACTTTATCACCAACATTAAACACTTTAGGCTTTAGTTTTTCAACTTTTGGTTTAGTATTCATTTTTATACGTTTTAATACAAGTTTTTCATTTTTACTAGTTACTTGGTTTGGTTTCATACCAATTGTTCTATGGAACTTGTTATTGTAATCTTTTATTAGTTTTGGTAACATATCAATCCATACGTGCGATCCTCTGTTTGAAAACATCTTGTACATCGCACCTTTTAAAGTTCGATTGAATCTTTCTATGATTGATGCTTTTACCTCTGAATTAGTCGAATAATGGTTTATATTGTGTTTCTTCATTAAATTTGAAAATTCTTTATTGAAATATTCTTTACCATCATCGGTTTGTAAATGTTTTATGGTATTTTTGTCTCTCTGTATCGCAGTTTCCATGGCTTTTGTTACACTCTTGCCGGTTTTATCTTTTAGCGGTAAAGCATCTGCCATTTTTGTAAAACAATTGATAATAGTCAATATATATTTAAATCCTTTATTTTGTTTACTATAAGGAATCATTTCGATTAAATCAGCTTGATATAGATCATTCATTCCTTTTAAAACAGTATTTCTTCGGGGAAATTTTCTCCTAGCCGGTTTATGAAGTTCATGAACAATTTTTTGTTTCAAATCCATAATTTTATCCTTCCTCATTCATGGATGAAGTAAAAATAAATTTTTTATTACATTATACCCATATTTAACTGGGTCAAGGTCATTCAAATTGATGTAAAAAAATGGGGAACACGGCGTTGGACTTGCCGTGTTCCCCATTTTTTTACGGAAGGAAAAGGAATTTAGGTCGAAGAAGGACGAAGAGGGACGAAGAATAGGTTAGTTGTCGATAGGGTTGAGAGGGTAGTGGCCGAAAGGAAGAGTGTTGATTTTGTCATCCATAATATGTCTTTTGTCATCATTTGCCGATAGTGCTTTTTTCACTTCTGTAACACTGTAAAGTTTGTGTTTTTCACTCCTTATGGTGTTGAATTTAGCAGTCAGGGTGGTGTTGTTAAATAGACAGTTTTTGTAGTGCTCAAAGTCTATATTTTTCTTCAAATAACCTGTCTTTACACCTTTTGCTTTCTTAGTGGTTGATGTTTCTTCTTGTTCTTTATATACTTTAAAAGAATATAATTTTGACATTAGAGCAACAATTTCTTCCATTCTTGCTCCGTTGCATTCATCTTTGAATTTGCCTAAAACTTTCTTATTATTTTCATTAAAGTTCGGGTGATTTCTTGGGTAGTCGGAAAAATCAAAATCATCTTTGTGTATAAACGTCCGAAGGTCTTCATACATATCTTGCGTCTTGATCCAATAAATCAGTGCATCCGTGTCCATGTAGGCTACTCCAATATTTTCTCTTCCATAATGTTGAACCATTTTGTTGTAATGAAAGTCATACATGTGTGTTTTACTTATATCCAATATTGACATTCCTATGTACAATGGTCTATCCATAACAATTTTGGTCTTATTCATGCTTACCGCTACTAGATTTTCATTGATTATCATAGTAGTTTTAAAATTTGGTTTCTGTACAAGTTTTTCTAACACTTTAGGATCACTTACTAATTTTACATTTTTGTGTTTCCTTTTATTTTCTAAAGTTTTCCCAAAAATTGAATTGTTCATAAGCTTGTAAAAATCTTTTTCAAAAGCTGATGTGGCTGCTGCTCTCCTCACGGTGTTGGAATCTATGTAAGGTTTCAAGTAACACTACTGAGAAAATTGTAGTGCTCGGTGAATTTTTGTTATTTTTAGTCCTAACTCCAACGCTTGTTGTACAACCCAATAGTGTGCCACATAACGATTTTTGTTGTTTAATGTCATCATTAATTTGGGCCACTTTCCTGTCGGTGATACTTCAGTTTTAGCCAACAGTGGCAAGTCGTAATGATGATCGTGTAGGTGTTCTGGATACTCGAAGTCGCAGTCTAAGATGTAGCCGGTGTCACCTTCTTTGGGAATATCAATAATATTTCCAAGTGAATCAGGGTCTACCCATTCAAAGTCGCCATACGGAAGGGGTTTGGACATCGCCCAACCGTACAAATTATTTGCATCAAAATATCCAAGAAAAATTGAATCTTTAGTCTCATCATAATTTGGTAGAAATTTATTGTTAGCTTTCACATGTCTTGTAACAGCTTGGGTTAATCCGCCTCGAACACCTGATTCTATCATTAAAACCATATCAATGTCGGTTAGCAGTTCCAACTTGCACTCGGTGGATTTTAACATGGCCTGCCATGCTAAGCCGGGAGATGTAAACGAATGAAGGGGGTCCAATCCATAGGCGTCAAAGCAAGTGTTCCTAAATTGTTCCATAACATCACACAATAGTGTTACATCCAATTTAACATAAAAATCTGAATATTCACCAAGATTTTGCATACCTAATTCATTCCAGACGTTACAAGCATGATTATAATCTTGAATTGAAATTTCCGTGTCTGTCAGTTTACTTTTGAAAGCTTCAATGGGTGGTAGTCTGGTTTCTTCAAATTTTTCAATTCCTGTAATATAGTCATAAGGAAACACTCCTTTTCTTAATGCCAAGTCCAATTTGTCTGCAGGTACGATTTTCTTTGTTTCCTTTAAATCCTGTCGTCTTAAATTGTTAGTTAGTTTGGCAAGGCTTGATGGCATAAACCTATATGAGTCAACAAATCTTAATTTTATTTTGCCAATTTTCTTAGAGAAACTAATATAATTTTCTAAAGTTTGTGCTATAACATCAATCTTGCCTGTATCTCTTCCCAATTCCGGTATTATAAAATGGGAATCATACCCACTCAGGTTGTGCAACACAACTGGAATGAAAGTTGGCAGTTTCAAATTTAAATTACATGCGTTGCAGGCTGGCCCCCTGTAATATCCGGTCAGATGATCATGATCGTGAACTTTATGATTGTCCACTGTAAAATCTTTTTTACAAATATAACAAGAGGTAGCATTCACAAATTGGATTTCCTCCTCTTCATCGAGGGGTAACATTGGAACAATATTACTGTACACTCGATCCACCTTACTGGCTATATCATATAAATTATCTACAAAAATTTTAGCAGGATTTTCACCTCTGTACAAAATCGGTGATGTAGGTAGTCCAAAATCTTCCAAATGTTCATCAGTAAGAGTGGACTTGACCAGCAAACAAAAACTATTTGGTTCGTGCATTTGATATTTTGTCCTACTGTTGATTTCACCATTGGGAAGTTCCTGTGGTATCAGGGTAGATTCAAAATCTGCATATATTACAAAAGGAATCCTGTATTGGTGATTAATTTTGTCAAATTTTAGAATGGTACGGTTCGGTGGTGGAAAACTGATTTTACATTCATAATTTTCATTACAGAGTCTTTGGTGTTCTTTTAACCACTTAGCACCTCCTCTTCTTAAGTCCTTATTTACAAAGCAAAAGCACCTTTTACAAATAGTTTTTTTACATTTTCTTTTTGACAGCTGTTTACTTACTAAAGCTTCAAAGTTTTTTATGTACACATAGTGTGAAATTTCACCTCTAGTCACAAATAATAAGTCTGTATGATTCCTAAGCTCTCTTTTTACAATCTTCATTGGATACACGTTATTTGCTTCGTCCAAACCAAAAATATTTACACTAACACCAGGATTCTTCTTTTCAAATTTACAAATGTCTTTAACACTTACAGGGTAAGACAGTCCTTGAAAGTTATATCTATTATTTATATTTACATAATGTCCACTGACTCTACATGGATGCTGGTTAGGCAAAATATATTTACACAACATAGCATACTTAAAACACTCATTATCTACATTTTGTACATTTATACATGCTTTAGTTTCCTCAATGGCTTTTGGAAGAGGTATGTAGCTGCTTCCTCTCATACCTAAACCATGTTTGTGGACCCTCACATCGAGACCGTCTATAGAGGTCAAACTCCATCCGGAGCCTCTACCTTGGTGTTCTTGCAGTTTAATTAATAATTCCTCTACACACTCATCAATAATATTTGTAACATTTGATGCGTACATGACAGTGCGGTTTTTGGTTATAAATCCTCTTAAACTTGTTTCTCCATCAGTGTTGGTAAAAGTTGCATCCAAAACTAATCCAAATTTAATAAAGTTTAATCTGGCCAATTCGTCTAGAAGTGTTTGTTCAATCAGTAATTTTGCTTCACTTAAAAAATTGTCCAATTCCAGTTGCACATTATTTATTTTAAAATGCACTACTTTCTGTCCGGGTAGAGCTGTAGCACGTAAAACACTTGTTCCGTCGTCTCCTTCCGGTTCAGTATCCATGTCCATTTCCAGTTCGGTATCCAGGTCCGTCCGTGCCGTGTCCAGGTCCGCCTGTGCCGTAGTTCTTCCAGCTCCTGATGTTCCGGCGCCTCCAAACTGTATGACACTGGGTCGTTCCTGCTGCATTTGTTGCAAATAACTCTCCCAGTTGTCGAGCCGTTGATTAAATTCATCGAAAAATTCGTCAATCCAATCGCAGTCCATTTCATTAGCCGTTAAACTTGCCGGGTCTTCAATATGTAATTCTTGATGTATAGCTAAAATGTCTTCATCTGGAAAAAATTCCCCACAAATATGGCAAAGAAGCATTTTTAACACTTATTACCAAGAGCGTCTTTGGATGTTAACTCCACAAAAGTTCACCAAAGAATGAGAGACGCTCTTGACCGACCTCCTTTTATAGCGGGTGGTGGGGGGTGATCTTTGGGAAAGACCCGTTCTGCGCATGCGCAGAACAAATCTGCACATGCGCAGAACAAAATGTATTATATTTCTTTAAAATTTGCTATTTAGTACAAATATATAGGTCAAGGCCACCTTAAATCTGGTAAAAAAGAGGGAACACTGGATAAGAGATGGTAGTAAGATTGACTTTCTAACAAATACTTTCAATAATATGTCAACTGGTTCTAAAGTTAAATATTTTTATTATTTACTGCCCAACTTGTTTAAAATTAAAACTTTTAAATATATTTGTTTGAACAAATGCTTTTGGCACACTTACCACACGCCAAAACTCAAAAAATGTACAGAATTAAGACTGATCTCGCGGGGAAATACTGATGTGCTACCTAACAGTTTGGTAGAAATTTATTATTAGCTTTGACATGTCTTGTAACGGCCTGAATTAATCCACCGCGTACACCTGATTCGATCATCAAAACCATATCGATGTCGGACAGTTTGGTAGAAATTTATTATTAGCTTTGACATGTCTTGTAACGGCCTGAGTTAATCCACCGCGTACACCTGATTCGATCATCAAAACCATATCGATGTCGGTTAACAGCTCCAACTTGCACTCGGTGGATTAACTCAGACCTTTACAAGACATGTCAAAGCTAATAATAAATTTCTACCAAACTGTGAGGTGGCTACATAGTATTTCCCCGAGAGATCAGCTTAAATCCTGTACTTTATATGAGTCTTAGCGTGTAGGAAGTCTGGCAAAAGCATTTGACCAAAACAAAATATATTTAAAATTTTAAGCTTAAACAAACTAGCGAGTATAAAACTAAAAATATTTCCTAACCATTGACAACCTGTTAACATATTGCAGTGTTAAAGTATTTGCTATTGAGTCAATCTTACCATCACCTCCGATCCAGCGTTCCCTCTTTCTTACCAAATGACACTGAGGCTTGACTACCCGTATATATGACGTTTCCCCCACCACTAATGCTCTCCCCCACCACAATCAATTCGCAAAAGTGGGTTAATTCCATCGGAAATTATTATTTTGAGCGGGGGATAGAGCATCTGCTGCCCTATCTCCCGCTCATATTGTTTTCTCTTTTTTTTACAGTTTTATAATTTTTATTTTTCGATTTGTCTAAAATGCAAAACAAAAATTATTTACAAACTAGTTTCTAAAAATTTTCAAAATTCAGATACTTACAATTTATATTTAAGGTAGCACTAAAACGGTGCTACCTATATTTTGAAATAATTACAAATATTTTTCAATCCTTAAAATTTCACAGTTTAATACTTTTAAATATATTTGTTTCATCAGATGCTTTTAGACACACTTACCACATGACAACAGTCAAAAATGTACAGAATTAAGAATATTTCCACGGAAAAATACTAAAGTGTTACCTGCATATTCAATTTAGCTCAAAAACAATATAGAATTAATACCAGCATAAAAAATTTCAAAATTCAGATCTTTAAAATTTATATTTAAGGTAGCACTAAAACGGTGCTACCTATATTTTTTAAATAATTACAAATACTTTTTCCATCCTTAAAATTTCACAGTTTAAAACTTGTCAGAGACAAACAAACTGAAACAATTTTTTTCTAATCTAACCATTACTAAAAACATACATGACACCACTGTGCAAAAAATATTACCTTTATACTTACGCTACATCTAAAACAGTGGAACATCCATGTCAACCCATTGGCGGCTCGAAAGAGAATGAGATGAGTCAAACTTGCTTCAGAGGTACCTCAGTGGTAGACTGGTGGGGGAACAGTATGCCACTACTATTTTTAACTTGTTGTAGGAGTAACAATTTCACACTACTGGCTTGGCAGCTCCACCTCCCCGGGGGGGGGCGCAGTTTTCGTCCGGAGCAAAAAATTTTTGGTCAAGGTCAAAATCCAAAAAAAAAATTTGGGGGGGGGCGCAGTTTTCGTCCGGAGCAAAAAATTTTTGGTCAAGGTCAAAATCCAAAAAAAAAAAATTTCGGGGGGGGGGCGCAGTTTTCGTCCGGAGCAAAAAATTTTTGGTCAAGGTCAAAATAAAAAAAAAAAAAATTCGGGGGGGGGGCTCACTTGCCGTCCGGGGCTCGGGGGGGGGGGTCACCTACCCCTAGGACTTTAACTCTTGGATACCTGCTACCCTTACTCATGTGTCAACATCAAATAATATTTTGTTCCACCACAGTGTGGACAGCCAACACTTAGTCGCATCTCGCTCTAAGTCCTGAGGAGTCCTCAGAACTCAGGCAAAAATCCGCCTAAGTCATGGCTGACCTACATATTGTGTGGAACAAAATATTATTTTATTCACACACAAATATGGGTCAAGGTCATCCAAAAGTTAAAAAGAAATCCCCCCGATGCCTAAGACCGCCGGCGGTCAGAGGCATCGGGGGGATCTCAACATTTAGGGGGAGGTGATTTAATAAAAAATTATTTATTTAATTTTGAGTTTCCTTAAGGGAAACATGCTACAATAATTTGGAAGAGGCCATGCTAACCATGACCGAGGATCCCGTCTTAACCCGTAGGTACTGACTTTTGCCTAGCACACCGGTCAGTGTCAGGATCCGACGCCTCGTGCTAAAGGATGCCAACCACCCATCTAGAGTGATGAGGTCCAGTAGCGCCCCTGACCGAAAAAGGCCTAAGGGTGGATCCCCAGGGGCCTACCCCCGGGCTCGTTAGGCGCCATGCTATTGTTGGTAACAAATAATTCTTGAGGTTCTGAACCTCGAAAAATTTTTATTTTACAGAGACTGTTAAGTTTCAAAAGCCTAACACTTTAACTGCCAATTTACAGAGGAGTACCTCCAAAATACGAATTTTGAAAAATTTCTACTTGGGGACAACCTGTGAAGATTAGTACAAAGAAATATTTTTCAAAACACAAGACTTAGACTAAATATATCCAACACCAATACCTAGCAAAAGCAGCAAGCGCAAAATAAAATATTTCTTAACACTACACATGCTATGCCTTAGACTAAAAGAATTCCCAATATAATGCGGCGCCAACATTACATTGCGAATCCTGTAGGGCAGAGCTTCAACCACTCAGCTGAAGTGTTTGAAACCAACTGCGAGGAAGCAAAGCCTCAGAGAACCGAAGCTGAGCCGGTCAGGAGTGGGGGAACCGGACCTGGTTACGTAAACAGCCAGACCTCGACACGTACTTGTTTGCGGCATTGGACAATCTCCAAGAGCCACACCTGAATACATTACTAACCGGATCTCATTATACAACACGTGTCAAGGTATGGCAACGCCTCGGGCTATGCCACCTCCTCCTCCCCCGGGGGGGGGGGGGGGGGGGGCTCACTTCTCGTCCGGAGCCGAGGGGGGGGGGGAGGGGGAGGGGTCTTGGGACTTAGAATATTTTCGGTCCAAGTCAGGTTCAGTATAGACTAATATTTTAGCTTGCCGGATTCAGCACAGCCGGCAGAGACGGTTATATAACGCTTATATAACAGACTGGTTTCTTTGCCAATTGTAGCTCAACAGAAGGTAAGTCAGTTTATTCGAAGCCAACAAACACGCCACACCTCGCCACCGCTGGACTTTTCTGTGAGTAAATTTTTATTTTTACTTCTTATTAAACTTAGCAAAACAGAACCTACCCTGTTTTGCACAAAATTAATTTTTGTTACACTGCTACACTTACGTTTACTTAACAAATTATTTTCCACTCCTTATTTAATATTTTATTCCTTACTTGTTAAGACTTACAAACTGAAATGTTGGAAGACTGTTTGATACAAAATTAATTTTTATTTTCCTATACAGGTCTCCTAATATTTTCCTACACTTGTATTTTGCAGGTGTGGCTAAATATTTTTCGCTCACAATTTAATTTTATTCCACACAAGTGGATTTTGAACTTTACTACAAAACTGATCCATGCCCATCTCCTACAGAATTATTTTTCATTTGACTCTACCTCTTTTAGTCTAACATTAAATATTTCTTGGAGTTACATTTTACACAAGTCTCTCGGTTAATTTTTCTGCACAGTATGTGTTACTCCTTGGACAGTTCCCGGCAAACTGTTTCTACACTTCACAACAATAGTCCGCATTACCCCCTCCACTACTCATTCCCCCCACTATAGCTCTGTTCCCCCCACTACTTCCAGCTAAGGTGCAACACTTCACTGAGTGTTTCAGTTTTATCCAAACCTTACTGTGAGACACACCTATGGCTGAAACTTTGCGAGAAAAATTATTAAGAGTAAAATTTTTGCTGGCCAAGCAAAATAATTCTGTTAAGGTGTCCAAGACTTCCACTTTAACAAAAATGAAACGTTGCTTCAAAAATAATCCAAAATTTTACTCAAGGGACACAAATATCACTATGGATGATAAAATGTTTCAGAAACTTTTAGACGAGCTAACTTTTGCCAGTAAGGTTACGTTGGTGACTCCAATTCCCGACCAAGTTCCAAGATCACCTGAGAAAGAATAAAAATAAATATTTCTCAGAAAATATTTCCAATCCGAGTTACGGTAAAGGACGGGCTCGGATGAGTTGTTACAAAAATTTTAATTTTTTCTTCCTTCTGACCACTTTACCCCCACCACCTCCTTATCCCCACCACTGAGCCGGGTACCTGGGATACCGTCTGTGTACAAGTCAGTACGTCTTCGGACGCGGTGCTGTTCGGATCGCGTGTCGTTTGTCGCACTGTCGGGTGTTTGAAGAAATTATTCTTCGGCTCTCAGTCTCTCGGTGGGTAAGTAAAATAAAAAAATTATTTTTTTTTTTCAAGTGGGGTTGCTGGGACGGGTCAATGACCCCTGACGGATATATTAGGTCAAGAGTCTGATCGCTAGGGAATAAAAAAAAAATATTTTTTTGCACTTTTGTGGTTCCTCGAGAAATTTCAATTTCTCAACAAAATTTGAGGAATCGCAAAAGTGCAAAAAAAAATTTTTTTGTATTCTTGCATGACCTTGACCTACTTAACGTCAGTGACGTCATCATGATGACGTCAGCGGTAATGACGTCATCATGACGTCATAGGTGTGACGTCATGTGACGTCATATGACGTCATTGGTGCCGTCATTCGTGACGTCATTGATGACGTCATCACTGCTGACGTCATCGTGATGACGTCATGGCCCAGCAGCCCCACTTTGCCACTACTTTCAGTACATGAGACTTGGGTTCAATTAGTGCTTCTTCCAGCTACAGTATGGTTATAAAGCACTTACAGCTCGCCAACAAAGACGGCTGTGCAAGTGCCTGCTGGATATCAAGACGCGTCACCGGAAGTAGCCGCTAATGAAGACCGTTACGCCGGAAGTGCGGGTTAATTACAATATTTAATTGTTCCGGTACTAACAGGTGGCGTTCGCGCGCCGGCCCGCGCCATGTGTCCGATGGTTCCACTGTATTGTAGACTATTGTACAGCACCGGCCACGTCATAGCTGTTGGTTTGTTGAGCGGGCACCCGTTCACTAGTTCACTGTTCAGCAGCTAATTGATTAATTTCGATGATTCGACCGAATTCGTCGCGGGAACGGTCTCCTTGGTGGTCCCATTTAGGATCGGCCCTCAGCTGCGATCGGATTGCTCAAGTGTGCGCATATCCCTTCGTCATGTGTAAATTTTATATAAAATCTTTCTCATCCTTAAACGCTAACGTCCTTTTTTCCTCTTTTGTACCTATGCCAGTGGCATTTTTTAACATTTGATCGGGAACGGTGATGCGAATTTCAGTCTTGTTGCTATCTAACATCGACCAGTTAGGAAGCATCATTAATTAATAACCCAATGACAAATGGCAACTTGGGTCCGGAATGGAACCTTTTAAAAAGCTGCTGTTTTTCTTAAGATCGAACCGGCAACCTTTAGATTAAAATGCGAGCACTATATAACGACTCTGCTACCCAGCCAGTTCGATGCTATTGAATACTTTGATGAAGGATTTCAAATAAATAACTAATTTTACAACTAAAATAATTGAAATTTCGTGTAGACATAATAGCAGTTTACTGAAGGGATGCTTAGGCCTATATGCAGCGCAACCGCAAGACGCTTTATTCGGATTAGGTTGAAATTCCAGTAGTTTTATTGTTTCTTTTTACTTTTCACTTGTGTGTTTTGTTACTGTACATACCATCACCAGATATTTAAATTTGAAGTTTGATTATAATTATTCTCCATGTTAACTTATGGAAAAAATTAGGACTTAAACACCGTACGGATAAAATTTAAAACCTTATAGCAATTACGTAATAAGACAACGTTTTTACACTTCAAACATAGAAATTGGTCCATAGAAATCAGGGAGAAGTTGGTTGTGTTCACAAAAACTAGGCCTACTTCTTTTAGTAAAGATATAACTTATTTTAACATATATTTTAACATTTTTACTACAAGTATTTCATCATATAAATAAGTGTAGTCGTTATAACCTGAAATAAAATAACCTGAACCCTGGAATTTTTGCATGCGCTGCGAGAAAATGCAAAAAAGGTGCAATGTTTTAAAGTTAATGCGCAGTTCTGTAACACAACCAAAATTAAAATATGCAATATTGATAACCTTTACAGGGAGAAAAGCAGGAACTGTTTACTTGTCATGCATATAAGACTTGTCATCTTTTTCAAATTGCAAACTATGCATAAATTGAATTTCAGTGTTTGTCCTTCAATTGTAAACATATGAGCTGGTTTAAATCATTTGGAACCGCATGTTCAGTATGCTAATTTGAGTGGGTTGAACACGGTTTGAGCTTTCATGATTGAAACAGCGTCGTTGTGAATTATATTGAAAATTATATACTTACTTAATGTGGATCAAGGCTGAATATTAAATATTGTGCTCAATCCTATACAGTAAGCACCCTAGTGAAATTAAGAGGCTTCATCACCTTTGGCAAAACATCCATCGTACACTCTGATTTCCATTACAACTGTCCTAGTACAGTCAGGTGCGCCCAACTAGGGCGAGGGGAGAGGCGCGGGTACATTTCTAAAAACATCGGACTGCGACGTCCAACACACGCACGCGCAGACTCGCTACAATGAGAGTTCGGCCAGTCCGGTACGGTTGCAGCGTTTTCCTGTCTACATTTGAAGACTATTTTGTCTATTATTTTTGACTATTTGTCTATTTTGAATTAGGCTCGAACTCTTCCTATTCATTACAGCCGATTAAAATTTATCAGCGATTAAAATTAATTAATGGTCTTTAATTATTAGCCTATATTACATTGGTTAATCGACGCTTTTTAGTGTCAAACGTGTTTTACTCGGTGGACGTGTGCAAGAATCACAACTCAGGGGAGACATAGGCTTGAGTTCTCTCTGAGTGAATGTAGTATTAACACTGGCTGGTACTAATATGCAATATAATTTTTTGTTTCAAACTTAACATTCTGCGCAAATCACACTATTCTGAGTATGCTATGCAATACAGTGCATGTATTGTCCTACAGGAATAAAGTATTTATTTGTTTATGGTTGTTAATTAAATAAACTCTCCATCGGGCGATATATCAGTGCAAGTGAAAATTGCCTTTGCAATAGTAAAAAACAATCATTCTTTTGAAAAATGTCATATAGGCCTACATAAACACATTTTAAAATAGGATTGATTTTATAGTATTTACGTATATAAAAATACACGTTGATGTAACATTTTATCTAGGTAATAACTTGATACAAAATTGATAAGAAATTAGGGTTTGAAGAATTAAGCTGATGTGAAATAAGAATAATAAAAAATATTACTTATATTTTTGAGATATCTGAGTTTAAAAATTTTAAATGGCCGCCATTTTTATGATACACACATATAGATTTAGTGTACAAAGCAAAATAGCTTCTAGTGGCTAAACGATGGATTTTTTCGACATCTGTCAAGAGGACATTTTTTGTTCAAATTGACGAATGACGAATACTTTATTTAGCCCCCGAAATTGTGACATTTTTAATGTATCATGTGTCTGTGAACAAGGTAGCGTTTGAACGGAACCTCCGATTTTGATTAAATTTGGTTCAGGTGTGTAAGGCAGCATCTTCCTAAATGAGTTCGCGAACCAGAATGATCAGACGATACAGAAACAAAATAAGTAATTTTGAAATGATATGACTAAAGTAATTATTTTCTTTAGAACAATCGGGCGCAACGTATGGAGGCAACCCCCGCACACCAAAAACAATTCGTTGACACCCACTAACAAAGGACATATAATAACCCTCTTGTTATGATGTTTGCTAAATTGCATGTAGGGCCTATATTGATGATTTTAATCGAATTAACCTAATTATGAAAGAGTTATACTAGTTATACTTATATACTTAAAACTTGTAATATTTTTAATTAAATAGCCTAATTAAAATTACAATTTTGTTTACTAATTGATTAGAACCATGAAGTTGTTTTAATTTACGTTTCTAGCCTCAGTGTGTGACAAACATAATTTGTCACTTAACAACGACAAAACACAAAGTGTGCTTTTCACTCTGTGTAAAGACACCCCCAACCTTGAACATTGTCACATAGGCCATGCTAAACTTTTAGGCATTGTTCTTGACTCTATGTTAAACTGGAGCCCACACATCCAATCTGTCTGTATTAGGCTAAGTAGAGTGATTTTCCTGTTGAGGCATTTACGAAATTTGTTACCTAAAATCTTTCTTAAAAGTGCCTACTTTGCTTTTTTTCACAGCATTTTGTTTTATGGCATTAGTTTATGGGGTAGCAGTAGTCAAGTTTCATGTGTCCTAAAATTGCAAAAAAAGGCCATTAGAGTTATGAACAGATCACCATTCAATGCTCATTGTAGACCTCTATTTGTTGCTGAGGAAATTTTAACTGTAGTAAATGTATATATTTATGTTTGTCTCTGTAGAGTTAAGAACAATTTTAATGATTTTAAACTTAAAAGTGATGGCCACCACCACAATACTAGACACAAGTGGCAGATAGAGGAATCCTTTAATAGGCTAACCTTGACCAAAAGTTGGTTTGATAGCATTAATGTAAAAATGTTTAATAGGCTACCAGAAAATGCTCGCCATATGAGTTTTAATCGTTATAAGAGTGTGCTTTACAGGTTTTTGGTAACTAGGCCCTTTTACAGCATTCAAGAATTTTTTGAGCTGCCTTCAACTGAATTTAAATCAGTTTTCTGTTAAAGTAGTTTAGGCTTAAGTTGTTTCTACATTATGTTAGTCTATTATGTTAGTTTTGTTCGTTTTCTTGTCCCCAGTGTCAATAGTTGTCAGTAAATGTTTATTGTTATAGCCTAATTAATAATTCAGTCATCAAAATCTAGTCATTTTTATATTTCACTTAGCAAATTTCCTGTAATGTAAAATTTTTAAGCAAACTTACCGTAGCCTATGTAAAGCCTATGAAATGTGACGTGGTCTATTATGTATTATTATGTTTAATGACCAAATAAATTATTCTGATTCTGATTCTGATTCTGAGTGTTTGAAATTCGAAACATCAGTGTGTTTTTCGGTGCCGCTCTTTTACAACAGTTCATTAAATTTATACAGCTTAATTGCTTCACTTTTATTTTTAAGTTTTTTTATGTCATAGACTAAAGCAGTGTAAAAAAATTGTAATTTGAATGACATGTGCGACCTTACCGCTTTTCTCTCAGACCATGGAAGGCTCTAATCAAATAGTAGTCAATGAGACTCTGTCTCAAAATAGTGATTTAGTGGCCCAGAGTCTAATTAAATATAATCAGTTGATCATAATAATTTTGAAAATTCAAACGCAAATGTCGGTATTTTGATTAGAACAACTATAACAAAATATTTCGGTTGATGATGAAATCAGCTCAGATGAGATATTTTTTACTTCCTAAAATTATCAACAGAACTAAAGATTTATTTGCGTTTTAATTGCTTCATTATTAGGTTATCCTTCTTGGGACTGAACAAATCAGTGTGCCAAATTTGAACTCTCTTGTGTAACGGAAAATTGGAGGATTAGTGATGAACGAGTGAGGAATTTGCCTTTTAAAGTGACGACACACTACCTGACTTTCCACCGGGCCGAGCATCGTACCGTCAAAAACAGCAAGTCCGGTAGTGTGTCAGGGGTCCGTACATCGGACCGAGCACCGGACCGAGCACCGGACCGAGCATCGTAATGAGCGTTTTAGAGGCGGTTTTCTGGCGAAACATCAAATATAAGATTGTTCCCGGTGTACGGTCCGATGTATGGAAGTGTGTCAGGGTATATATATAGGGCCAATTTTGCTCCAAACGCCGTACCGAGCGTCGCCCCGAACTCTCGGTATGGAAAGCCTCCCCCCTCTCCGCCCCTTCACCTCGCTCGGTGGATTTGTCCGGTACGATGCTCGGTCCACAGTCTTGCTCGGCGAAATGTTCGGATTAAGTTTACGTCCCTGCACGGTAACGGTAATGCTCGGTACGATGCTCGGTCCGGTAGTGTGTCTTATAAAAGGAATTTCCTTCACTTCAGTGAGGTGGTATCAAGCGGAACCGTATTTCGCGCACTTCCGGTGTCTAAAAAATTGGTAATAAGTCTATTTGTAACCACTGCTATTAGAAAAATTGAAGAATGGTGTACGCTATTTGTTTGTAAGATTAAAATTTGAATCTCATCTGTGAGGGGTTCAAAATACATTACTAGTTTTTGGTATATTATGTACTTTAAAAACCAGTATTGCGCAATGTTCTGATCGTCTTTCCGTACATAAAAAACTATCGTCAGTGAACCATAGTACTGTATGGACACAGGTGTTCTAAATTTGAATTGTCATTTAGATGGATAATGAAGAAGTATTCAAATAAATACCAGGAATGTGTCCTCCAACATCACTGAGTGATTTAAAATGCGATAATGTTTGTCTGTGTGTGCTTGTGTTAGTGAGAACGACGACGTTTGCGAAAAGGCTAGTAGCGCCTCGAACAAGCAAACTCGCAGACCCCGTTTTTGCTCAAAACATGCGTTCGTAGTCCCCTGTTTCGGACGACATTTTTTAACCGATTTGATTGAAAGTGGTCTTAAATTGTTCAGAAAGAGTGCCTGCGTGTCTCTTGTACCTCCTTATTTCGATATACTTTCTTAAAACTATTAAAAAAAAAATGTTGAATATCAAGTAATTTCTTACTTTTTTAACTGTATTTTTAGGTACTTCAATGTACGTTTTTTATTATTAAGAGGTAATAGAAACACGCGGGCACTCTTCCTGAACAGTTTAAGACCACTTTCAATTAAATCGGTTAAAAAATGTCGTCCGAAACAGGGGACTACGAACGCATGTTTTCGACACTTTTTGCAGGGGTGATGAAGACTCTTAAGTCGATAGGCCTAACTTAGTTTTATCTTCTTCGAACTTGGCCAAGGTGTCTCGGTGGTATGGGCAGAGGTTTGCTAATCGAACATATTTTAGTCATTATTCAACCCAAATTTTGCTGATCAAATATAATCACAAATTGATAACTAAACGCATTTTTGCGCCTAAAAATGTATTAAAGCAAATCAATGCATTAAGAGATAACATTTCATCTAATCAAACCCTTTTTAATTTTTTTAAAATATGTTTTACCCAAATAGTTCATTAAAATTTAACTTGATACATCTTTTTAACACGCCTTTAATAAAAAATACCAACTCCTTCAGTCCCGACAAATCACGCCCACTCGTTCGTTGAACCGTGCCACATTCCGATCATCGCGTAAGAAAAGCGGTCATGTCATTAAAAACAAACAGTGACGTCACCCGGCGTTTATTTGCGGCCAAGGACGCCTCAACGGTTTCCGGGATAGACCCAAAGCTCGAGGCGCCGTGTGGCGCTGCCGCCGCCGCTCGTCGGTCTATCCCCTTTAAGAGCGTGTGTTCTCACTAATAGCCAGGCCGGTAACTCGCCGTTGCTACGCGACGCCCCCCACTATCCCTCTCTCTCGCACTAAATAGATAAATCGTTCATTCTCTCACTCGCTCCCTCGTCCCTCCCTCGCGACGACGGCGGTGTTTTGTTTTCGACCGTCAAGTGTCTTTATTTAACCCTTTGTGCGAGCGGTTCCTCATTCAATTAACAGATCGCGCCACCTGCGCAGTCTTGTTGCTTCGTCGCTGATTAATTCCCACTTTGTCGGCTCTGCGGGTAACGACTAGTTGACATTTCGAGGTGAAACATTCTGCAATGGTTTATTATGGAACTCGGTGGTACAGGATTGGGGTTTTGTTTGAAATAAATTATCACAGGATTAAAAGATTAATTCACAAGATTTATAACTGGGGTGTGCTTGATTTATCACATAGTGAATGTATTTCCCTGTACTTATTTGACGACCCCTGCAGTAGGTGTTGCTGTGGCAGATCCATACCACCTATATACATCCACCACATATATCCACCACTATACAAAACGACAGGGATCTATAATCAACGGCTAATAGCAAAATGAAGTTAGGTAGCTAAACTTGAACTTAATTAAGCGATACTACTTCTTTATATGGCTGTTATTTTGTACAGTACCCCTAAGATAATACAAAATATTATAAGGCTAAAACTTGTAGTGGAATATCAACGACGTAACGACAAGAATTTCATATAGTCATACATTCCAACCGATGGCTCGTCCGGGTAGGATTACCCCCTATGTTCATCCTAGTCATACTGATTAATCTCAATTAATTCCGTGCAAGGTTGTAATTAATTTAGAATATACATTACATGTAGGTCAACTTTATCAACGAAATTAAACTATGGCCGACCTCTACGTAGAAACTGTTCTGATTTAATTAATTAAAAGACACGCAGAGTTGAGCGATCCTGGATCCCCGATTCCCGTTAGTTTAATTACAGTACGGCAGCGGACCGAACTCGGCTGACGTGCCGTGTTGGGCCGTCTACACCGGCCGTGGCGGGACTGGATTGGAATTACCAATTAATCTGGACATGACAGAGGCGTTGTAACATTAGGTTATAACCTCAACCTCATATTAAATTTGCCCCTTTGGAAATGAAAATCGGTATTGTAAGCTGCTTAACGGAGCAAACATACGAAACACATTTTAATAATTGCAGCAAGTGTAGGCTACTTGTAGTTGTTTTTGCTCGTTGAAGATCTTAAACCATTTTGTTTCATCCTCATTCTTGCGATGGTGGGTTGTATACACAGTACCACCAGATCGGTGAAAAATATTAGGTAGACCTATTGTGTTTGGTTAGTTCTCACCAATTTCTTCTTTTCAGAAGCAAAATGAATTTTACGAACTTATATGATTTGATATAATAATTTTCTAGAAGTGCACTTTGATAAAATTTAGTTTAGAATGCGTATACAAGTGTAGATAGACACATTGTGTACTTTCGTTCATCAGGTCTGTCATGCAGATAATGGAATACTTTTAATGTCCAGCAGCAATCAATGTATAAAGTATCAGATGTTTTATTTTTTTTTATGCAATACCAGGTTTTTATCCTTCTTTGCCTAAACCAATTATTTGTTTTGAAGAAAATCTGTGTATGCTTAATTGTAGCCAGAATGTTGAGTTGTCAGCGGATGACTATCTCTAAAAATTTCCTATCGCTGGTTCGTGTACGTACTGACGTTCTGATACGTATTTTGTAGTCCCGTGTCCAGTTAGACACGTAGAACAATCAGGGGCCATGTGTCAGTGTACGTGTCGTAGTCGTGCGGCGCGGCGTAGTTGTCGGACGGTCCGGTAGGCCTCGCCGCTGTACGCTATTGATCCGCAGACACTTATGAATGATCCACGACACTAGTACACCCCCTCCCCCCTCCGACCGCCTCACCAAAACTCCGCCATCCCCCCACCCTGATACCGCGGCCTTTCGACATTTCTGCAGATGAGTGACTACAGATTTGGCGGTGTGAGGTTAAATTTTAGCGAATTTCCCTATAGGGAATACGCTATTACGGTAGTAGCCATGGTAAGACCTAAGCCCGGGACCATGTTACTTTTTCATTTTGAGGTCCCCAGAAGCCAAAAACACCGTTCGTTCATTTTCATATATATGTGTATATATATATATATATATATATATATATATATATATATATATATATATCTATGTGTCCGTGGTACTGATAACTTTTGAAGGGGACCTCCGATTTTGATGAAATTTGGTATGAAGGTGTAAGACTAAATCTATTTTCATGAGTTCGCGAACCAGCATGATCGGGCTATGGGAACGGGGTTTTATGGGGTTTCAAAGGGGTCAAAAATGGGTTTTTTGCATTTTTTTGAGCATAAATTTCAAAATTCAACAGTTTTAACTGAAACCATTTAAAAGAGCTTAAAAAAAACAAACAATCACACAGTTTGTTTTTTGAATTTTGAAATTTGAATTTTGAATTTTGAATTTTTAACTTAGTTTTACAGGTTACGGAGAAAAGCCAAAAATAGGTTTTTCATGTTAATCTTATGGGAAATCAACAAAACCCTGTATCTCGCTTATTTATTGGAATAACTTGATAAAATTTGGTATATACATTCACTTGGTAGGGCTCAACTGATATTTGCTTACAACACCCATATGGCGGCAAACCTACGTACTCACCCCTATGGGGTTTATGGGGAAAGTGAAAAGAACACCATAACTTGATAATATTTGGTATGTACATTCACTAGGTAGGATTTAACTGATATTTGCTTCACCCATATGGTGGCAAACCTTCATACTCACCCCCATGGGGTTTATGGGGAAAATTAAAAAGTGCCGAATATTGATACAGTTTGACATTTACCTAACGTAACTATTACATTTCCTAACAAAACTAACATTTTGTAACAACATCCCAAGGCAGCAAACCTACATTCCCATTCCTATGGTGTTTATGGGGGAAAATACAATATCTCAAGATCGTTTGGAAATTCGCTGAGTGCGCAGGTCTGCTGCGACGGGGGTATTTAATTACCTATGGTTGATTCAGTAGATTCATAGTACTAACATGCGTGAACTCTTGTAAAAGTAAAACCGGCGCCGTTTTAGCGAAAAATTACTAAACAAAATAAGAAATATCGTCGTGATGAGTTTTTAAGGCCGGAGTAGAGAGCCCTCCCTAATAATTTTGAAGTTCGATATGGCTTGAGTATAGCTGACGTGACTTAATCGATTACATTATTCAAGCTGTACAAGTATACAGCAGTATCGGTAAACATTTCAAACAATGTTTTGATGTACTTTTTACTGACATTTTACCAACTCGCACCCGAGCAGTTATCATAATATTAAATACAGATGGATTCATTGAGCATGACCAATATTAGAGTCAAGTTGTCTTTGGTTCCCACCACAGTCGATTAGACAACAGACTAAATTTAATAATTTTTCATATTCCCTTTTCATTGAAGATTATATTTATACGTAATTCATTAAATTTTACTACACTGAGAAAACCATACAGTACAATTAACTAAAAATACGGTTGATTTAACCAGTAAACCAGTTAATATATAGCACTTACTAAACTAGGTTACCAACTAAACTAATTAGTTATTGGTTACCAACTTAAAGTAGTAAAATAAATTGGTTATTTTAACCAACTTAGTTAGTAAGTATAGTAACCTTTTCATTATAGGTTTAAAACTACCAACTTCCCAATTAATCAGTTTAACCTAGATTTCGGTTATTTAACCAACCTCATCGGATGTGTTGAACGTATCGGCAAGGTTAATATTAACCAATCTTCTAGGCTCTTTTAACCAACCTTAAGGGTTATTTTAACTGACCAGGTTATTCTGACCATCTGGGTTATTTGAACTGATCTCCTGGGTTATTTCAACTAAATCCAAACTTGCTTTTATCAAGCTCTGGGTTGTTTTAATTTACCTCTTGAATTATTTTAACGAACCCAATTCAACTCACCTATAAAAAGGTTAGGTTTCCACTTCACTGAAAATAATGACAAGAATAATTTAGACCTCTATTTTACTGATTGATAAGTTTTGAACCCTGAAATGTTACTTATCAGAGATTGCAATTGTATGCATTGATTTGGTTTGATATCCTGTAATTCAAATATCTACACTAATGCGGATTCACCCCGGCTTTTAAATTAACCAATATGTTTTTAGACCTCATATAACTTGTCGGTAGATGATGATAAATGCTTACCATTAAATTAAATCAACAAATATGTTGGATAATAAATAAATCTGAACTTTATTGGTGAGTTATTGGTTTGTACGGCATTTTATCATCAAATAGTATGAATTTATTAAACACAAAATGAAATCTACTAGCATGTGGAAAATAGTAGACTACACCTCATTTAATTCAAATGTTCTCAAACTTTAATTTTGTCTTTGAAAGTCTCTACCCTCATTCAGGTCAACTTAAATATATACTGTAACTTTTACAATGTACTCTTGAGATTCAAACTATGTATGTTGAGCTGTATTTACAGGAATTTGCCTAATTTGCTTTCCTAGTGATCTTAAATCAAACATATACCTTCAAACACAGCAATGTAAAAGGAGGGACCCCAATCAGTAAACAAACTGCTAATGTCACAATCACTATTAATTTTCAACTCACACACAATCTTGGCTCCTTCTTGCACTGGTGCTCGTGGAGAACTGGAAATAGAAGAATTTTGTTGTTACCAACCTGGTGATGTTGGTAAAATTAAACCCACTTCTGAAATTGTGTCGTTTTAACAAATATGCATTGGTAAATTTAACCGGGTTTAGTTGTTTGATTCAATCAATATTGTGGTTATAATAAACAATCGTTAAGATTGGATTAACCCAGATGCTTTATTGGTTGTTTTAAATTATTGTAACAGGTTAAAATAACAAACTTTAAAATTTAAAACCTTGACTTAGTATTTTTTGCCAACCTTTCTAGTTAATATAACCACCTATATATATCAACCTGTTTGGCAGAGTTACTAATTACTATAAGGAGAATTGATTATACTATAAACCCTAACTTAGTCAATAATTCTACCCTGCGATAGCTTAACCCGGACTTGGTTAACTTCTCGTATTTTCAGTGTATATGTCACACAATCAATTTATTTAAAACTATACTTTTAACGCTGTATGGGAACTTATGGGGCACAAGGATTATCGTGCGATATTATACCTGTTCGTTTCAGGTATCGAGGTGTAGATATTTTACCGGCTCAAATCTGTTTATATAATAGCATTGAAAATGTATGCTAATTATGACGACTAGTGTACTTTTTGCTCGAAATCGAACCATTCAATTAATTAACACTACCACATGTTATTGCTGAAGAGTTACGTTTAGTTATAGATTACATGCACCCAATCAGTCTTTATGAAGATATTTTTAAATCGAAATCTCGTGTTCTTAAATAAATGAAAGGTGGTGCGTTAATAACTTGTTAAATACTTTTTTTGTTTATCGGATACTCTGTTTTCTTCTAATATCCCACTGGTTTGATTGATTTTGCTAATGAATTTCTGTACATTGTATAACATGTTATAAATCCAATTCTGAATGTTAAATAAGACAGTAAAAATATTACAAAAAAATCTCCATCTAAAATAGATCAAACTTTCCACAAAAGAAGGTAGCTGACAGAATAGACAGATACAACCTTCAGATTTCTTTAACATAATAGTACGGAAGGTTGTGAAGGGGGGGAGCAGCATTCAGGCGAAAACCCCTCCCTCCCCCCTTCCGAACAGCTATTTGTTGCTCACATTAAAGCGGCACTATCACGACGGATCCTGCGCCAATTAAACAGCTCGCCTCACTTTACGGTACATCTCCTTTAATGTCAAGTCTGTTTCACAACCACTAATTAAATTGAGAGGTTTCAGTTCATTATGGCATTTATGTTTATTGTTTCTCCGTTGTTTAGGTAATGTTGTTTAATTTCTATGACAAATCAGTCGTTTTACCTGTTTTATGATTGATCGGTATGGGATTGTTGTTGTGTACGAGTGGTTTACACTTACATCCAAGATTGTTTTCATTCGAATCCTATTTAATGTGTTGAAAATATGTAGGCTATTCATAGTTTGTTAACAATACCGTAGTTTTGTTTCGAGGAATACATTAGGCCCTAACTAACGTTGATGTGTTGTCTAGAACTAAGATACAATATTATTCCATGTTTCAAAAATATTTTAAAAGCTTTAAATTTTTGTTGAACCTTAAAACTATTTTTAACTTTTTTCATATACATTTACCAGAAGTAGGGGAAAATTTAAGCATGATAACATTTTTTAAGTTTGATCCTTTGCAATCCATACCGGTATCGCAAATAAGCGTTTCAATGTCAAGCTGACACTGTGTTGAACAATCAAAATTTCACAGAGAATATAACGGAATTATTTAGGTTGGTCTCCCGAAATACAATAACATAAAATAACCAACAGATTGTACCAGAAAAAAGGGGCACCAAAGCCCCCTTTTTCGACCGGGTTTCATTCGATGTGTTTTGTTTAAGGTGTTTTACATCAGTTTGAAAGAGCATACAACTACAGTAATTAGTTAATTCCATTTAGCAGTTGTTCCATTTAGGTGGCTGGTAGTCTATGATGTGAATCGAGAAAATTGAACCCAAGTGTGTAGCATAGTGTGTAAAATAAACAATACTGAATATTTCCACACTAAAGTGTACCTTTTTGATACAAGATCTATAGTTAAAAATCCTCGGGAAATGAGCAAAAATTAAAAGCCACTTCTGTGATTTGTATAACGTACATTATATTTTTTCGTTTCTCTGCTGTTCCTTCATTAACTAAATACAGCACTAAGGTAAATTAAACCGTAGTCTATTGTTGTGACATGCTCCTTTATTTCAAAAGTATAGTTACTTCCTTTTGCAGATCTTTATTCAATTTGCTGATTAATTAAATGAATGAACACAATACATTTTATAATAAATAATTAGTACAGTATGCAGAATATAATGCCTTTATTCGTTACGGTAGCTTACTATGGTATTTTTTGTGGCTATTGGCATTTTGTCTAAGTTGAAGAAAATAAATTTGCCAACATCACCATTACTACTGTGAATATATAAGTACACAGTACAATGGTAAGTGGTACATTACAAGTTCGCCGACAGCAAGCTATATTAGATGCATGAAAGTTTAGAGTTGAGAGTAAAAGATATGTATAGATACTTCATAAAATTTTAGTTACTGTTCGCAAGACAATCTGGTTCATTAGTAAGTATCAATGTATCTAGAACAAACCAAAGGTAGGTGACACCAAGGAATCTAAAATAAATTAAGACAAGGTATAGGGGTCAAGACATGCAATGCCCTCTATGCACCAGGTGTTCTTTTGCACCTATGACGTCATCATTATAATTTCCAGTAATAGTTAATGGTGATTTCATAGGTGCAAAAGAACACCTGGTGTATAGATGGCGTTGCATGTCTTGATCCCTACCTTCTCTTTTTTATTTTAGATTCCTTCGGTGACACCAACAGCTGATTGAAGCATTTTAGAGTATCTCCTGCACCGTTGACGTCATGGTATTTATCTTGACACATGAGTGTTTTTTTTTTTAATATTTTAAGTGCTGCACCTTTGACATAATCGATTCTGTTATTGTTTTTGTCGATGGCACCTAACTCCTTCTCATTCTAGATTTCTTGGTAAGTATCATTGATTACCGCCCAGTGATTCATTTCAAATTTCAGTTTAAAAATGCACATAGTTTTAGAAAAGTTCCAAATTGTGATGTAGTAGCCTTCTAACTACGATATGAGTATACTTTTTAATTAATTAGTACGCTACGACAGGACGTTATACGTTTTATACTTGTGTCTTAATTTCATCTATAATTGTGATCTTTTGGACTCCCTGTAAAACGTATACCCTGGGAGATAAGACACTTCGCTGGTGTAACCCTGCGGCGTGCACCGTGTTCGTGTAGACGTCAACCCTCCCTCACCGTGTATTCGTGTCGCGGCAGTGCTGCCACCATAGCAACATGGCGATCCATACTGCCAACCCAACAGCACGTAGCACGGCCCCTCCGCTATTACTTATCCAGCGGCATTAAACTCAAATTAATGACTGCGGGTCGGCGGCGCGCGGCGCGGCGCTGGTTCTGGCCCTAGCGGCGCGGGCGGGAGGTGCGGACGCAGGCGCAAACACCTGCGCTCTGTATTGAACACGCCGAACTAAATTTATTAATGTCAAAGTAAATTAGATTTTTATACCGCGACAAAAAGCTTTCTAAAATGAGGTTATGGATGAGATGAATAATGTTTGATGGTTGGTCGGGGCGGGGCGGGGCGAGGAGCTGACGTTGATGTTGCGACGGAGGTGGAGGTGGAGGTGATGGAGGTAGAGTAGGCCTACTGTAGCTCGGTGGTGGCCCACAAGTCAGCGGTCTCCGGTTCGATCCCGGGCGATGACATTACTTGTGCGGCCATCACCATCGGGTATCCTATGTGACTATACGACTACATGGGGCCTTGCATCACCGCACATGCCTATGGTGAAAACATATACAGGGTGAACAACTTAACTGTGCCACCATCGGCATATCCTAAACTATGAGATTTAGAGAAAACTTTAAATGGGAACATCACCTATTTTTTTTAAGGCAATATAAAATATGAATTTCATTTTCTTCTAAATGGCCGCCATTTTTCAATATGGCGGCCAACTTAAAAATTTCTTATGGGACACCCTATATTTTATGGTGTTTTAGCGAATTTCCCTATAGGGAATACGCTATTACGGTAGTAGCCATGGTAAGACCTATGCCCGGGACCATGTTACTTTTTTATTTCGAGGTCCCCAGAAGCCAAAAACACCGTTCGTTCATTTTCACACATATATATATATGTGTCCGTGGTACTGATAACTTTTGAAGGGGACCTCCGATTTTGATGAAATTTGGTATGAAGGTGTAAGACTAGGTCTATTTTCATGAGTTCGCAAACCAGCATGATCGGGTTATGGGAACGGGGTTTTATGGGTTTCAAAAGGGTCAAAAATGGGTTTTTTGCATTTATGGAGCATAATTTTCAAAATTCAAGAATTTTAACTGAAACCATTTAAAAGAGCTTTAAAAAACAAACAATTTAGTATTTTGAATTTTCAACTTGGCTAAATAGGTTACGGAGAAAAGCCAAAAATAGGTTTTCCATGTTAATCTTATGGGAAATCAACAAAAAACCCCGTATCTCGCTTATTTATTGGAATAACTTGATAAAATTTGGTATGTACATTCACTTGGTAGGGTTCAACTGATATTTGCTTACAACACCCACATGGCGGCAAACCTACATACTCACCCCTATGGGGTTTATGGGGAAAATGAAAAGAACACCATAACTTGATAATATTTGGTATGTACATTCACTAGGTAGGATTTAACTAATATTTGCTTACAACACCCATATGGCGGAAACCCTTCATACTCACCCCCATGGGGTTTATGGGGAAAATTAAAAAGTGCTGAATATTGATACAGTTTGACATTTACCAAACGTAACTCTTACATTTCCTAGCAAAACTAACATATTCTAACAACATCCCAAGGCAGCAAACCTACATACCCATTTCTATGGTGTTTATGGGGAAAAGACAATATCTCAAGATCGTTTGGAAATTCGCTGAGTACGCAGGCTGCTGCGACGGGGGTATTTTTAAATGTACATGTAATTTGAAAACATTTTTATTCTTTAACATTTTTCTCTAAACCTAATGGTTATGGAGCTACAGGTAATTAAAGTTCATTTTTAGTGCAATAAGAATAACATGGGCCAAACTTTAACTGTCCATAACTCCGAAACCATTCAGTAAAATAAAAAATGCCCAAGAATAAAAATGTCTTAAAATTATGTTTGAAGAACATTTCATACATAAAAATTATCATTTACGCATAAATTAACTTATTTCCAATATGGCGGCCAAAAAATAAAAGTTAATACAAATTAATGTTATTATGAAAAAATAGCATTAAAACGTAGTTTTACGACATTTTTATTATTGGGCATTTTTTATTTTACTGAATGGTTTCGGAGTTATGGACAGTTAAAGTTTGGCTTATGTTATTCTTATGGAACTAAAAATGAACTTTAATTACCTGTAGCTCCCTAACCGTTAGGTTAAGAGAAAAATGTTAAAGAATAAAAATGTTTTCAAATTACATGTACATTTCAAAAACACCATAAAATATAGGGTGTTCCATAAGAAATTTTAAAGTTCGCCGCCATATTGGAAAATGGCGGCCGTTTAGAAGAAACTGAAATTCATATTTTTTATTGCCTTAAAAAAATAGGTGATGTTCCCCATTTAAAGTTTTCTCTACATCTCATAGTTTAGGATATGCCAATGGTGGCACAGTTAAGTTGTTCACCCTGTATATCGAGAATAGGTGTCAGTAGCGCTGCCTATTGGGCTGTTGGTTGTAGGTAGTACTGCCAACCGATTTCGTTATTGAGCACGACATTTTCATAATCATTTCAGCAAAATTATTGCATAAACAAAACTTTGTAAACTGGGATTTTTTGCTTATAGGCGCCTGGATGCCATATAGTGTTCAAAATCGGAAAATCATGTCATTGACTTAAACTAACAAGAGTAAACGCCTTTACAGCAAGCCTTGTTTCGCTAGAATTTCATCAAAGTTGTTCTATGGGTTTTAACACTAACAACCTAAGTTTTTCTAATAATCATCCCAAACTACAGTAGTTGAAGATATTATCAAACCTTCAATATTTAATTAATTATTAAATGTATTAATTTTTTATTATTATTAATTATTTATTACTTTTGTAGATACCGTACTGTTCTCCGACTATAACTTATTTAAAACTAGCTTTTACCCGCGGCTTCGCTTGCATTGTAGCCATAGTGGAAATTTTCATTTAATTTGTTTCTTAGCAACCAATAAAAAGAGGTCAAATCAATTTCCAGATTTTTATACATTTTGTATAAATAAATAATTCTTTTAAAATAAAAAGTATCCTCTGTTACTTCTGATATCTCCAAGAATATGTACAAAGTTTCATGATTATCGGTTGAGTAGTTTTCGCGTGAAAGTATAACAAACAACAGGCCATTCAATCTATTACATTAGTAGGATTTGTAGCTGGGCTATCAATAATGTTTCCATAATTTGTTTATACGCATAGGCTACATAGTCGGATGTGCTAACTAATAATTATTATGTAGAGTGATATAGCTTAATTGTAACTAAATAAAAAAGGCTAATTTATTACTGAGCAAGCGACAGGTCGACAGAAATGCGCGGCTTTGCTAACATTCGTTTAACAAGAGTTACAAAATATTGTAGAAGTGTGTTTAACAAAAATAAAAAAAAATATGCGCTATAATTTACTAAAATATTCGACTGCTAAGGAGATACAGTATACCTAGTTAAATACTGTAACTGTATAACAATAGAATACAGTATCCTACAATATAACAATAATAGTAGAAGAGATGTCATTCAAGCTAATAGGAGCGTACAAGTGAATATTGGGGTGGCTGTGCGGAAATTCATGCGTCTTATATTTGGTGCGGAGTTTGTTGCTTCTCTGGGACAGAACCTCCCGTACAAACCTCCGAGACTGATTGTGGTTATAATTGTGAATTCCAATATTGATACCGGACAGTTAACGTTAAAATGTCAAGGAAAAGTCTTGATTTATCGCTCAAACCCTGTCATCCAACACCAACCTCTTTCAGAGCAAACAACCAATGCTGTTTGCAAAACAAGGAAACAGCTGTTCGAAGCAGAACAGCCGTCAACAGCTGACGTCTTTGTTGTGGCTGCCTTCGAGTGGTACCAACCTACAGCCGACCACGCGCGGAAAATAAAACGAGCCGTAGCGGCTGCGACCTTGAACGTGAACTGGCAACACTGGAAAGTCTCACCTTCAATTCATAGTTCCCACGAGCTATTGGGCGTCCCGCAAACATGCGAGCGGACGTACTACTCTGGCTGAAAAAATGCGGCGGGCTCGTCCATTGTAAACAATGACGCAATCAGGTAGACCTTCGCTTATCGCAGCGCGACCTTGGAGGTTATTGACCTTCCCCAACGTTAGATAACAGCCCTGTCTTCCATTGATGGTTTTGCTCGGGTAATAAAGATAGCAAATATGGTAATATAAATATTTTTGAAGTATGATATTGTTTTAGTAATTTAATATTTTATCAATAATGAAATTAGTTAATCATAGGCCTACTTAAAATTGTATTATTGACCTAATTCTCTTTTTTTAACTATACACTCAGTGGCCATGATGCTATGGATGAAATATTCTAATAAGCTTAGGAAATCTCCTACAAATCAGATGCGATGGAAATTTTGTAGGTATGATAAAACCTTTCAACTTTATTGAAGGCTACTCAGATTAATACGACTTTGCAACTAAAAGGTATTTAACACATTTATGTGTACCGGATTCTTGCGTTTGAAATATGTTTTGGAAGATTAATATCGAAATACTTCTGGGTTGTCGCCGTGATGCTGTTCTTTGATATTATCATGACATCGATATTTTAATTGCTTCAGAAAGATGGAAAGGCCGTTTTCTCATAGACCTACAGGTACAGGCTCAGCATTGAAAATTAGTCTATAGATGACAAGAAAGTAGCATAACCATGACTTCTAAAATTTTTAGGTTGTAGGAGCTCAAAGATATAATGTAATACAAAACACTAAATATATAGATTGAAAGTCTTAATACATCTCTATGAAAAATACATTGATTTTATTTAAATATGGGATTGACATGGGTTCATACCTTAGTTCTTATCCTCAAAGTGTTCGCATAATTTGATCTCCCTCATAAAAATTCAGCTTTTCAAAGTTATAATTGCATTGTACAGGTATCAGAACCACTCAGTATACCAATACCACAATACATCTTGTGGTTTTAGTGTGGTTTTACCGAATCAAGCGGCCTAGTGGCGCGGCTGACTAACGAAAACAGGATTGTGGTCACCAGCATTCGGTCGGTGCAACAAAATAACGTAGTGTTTTTGTCATTTTTCATTGGAATGATTTATAGACAAAACTATACAATCTTCCTTTCCAAATTTAATGTCGTCATTGGCAAAAATTCCTCTCTTAGAGAAGCAATATATAAATATTCTGTCCAAATTGTTTCACAAATTATACTAATGAACTGAAACTTTCATATATACAAATCGCTGCAAATCGACTAGTAAAATGTTTTTTGGCTTATCTGATAGCTGTAAGCCTATAGGTCTCTCACGACAGAAGAATGGGACCTGAAATAATTTGTTAGTATTAAATTTAAATTTGACTCCATCCATAGGCTAATCATCATAAGCAAAGAATTGTTTTTAAATCATCAGATGTGTTATTTCACTCCAATTTTCCCTCTGCCCCAGCGTAATAACCTCTATTCTCCCGAGCCCCGGGGCCGGGTGACGAGGCAGCCTAGAGCGGCGTCCACCGTCCAAGGCCACTCCATGGAGCGTTCCTACGCCGCCATCGTCTTTGTGAGGCAGGAATCTAGCCTACACGTCGAGCATGAGGCAACCAAGCTGCACACGTTAGCCAATCACGCAGTTCACAACAGGAAATGTTTTGTAACGGTATAATTTACAGTGTAGTTAGACTCTTTATTGGAGCCGCAACCTTCACTTCATCTGTTGGGAGATATTTGGTGTAGTCCCATGTAAAGAATAGTGTATCTTAGCCAGGATTAGATCGATATTTTACACTTTGAAATCATTTAATTGACAAATCGCACCACTACAGAAATTTAGAGTTCAATTTAGTGAATAATATGAATAACGCTAAAATTTGAACCACTCTTTGCTTTTTACCTGATGGATAAGGTGATATTCGAACTTAAATACCCCTAAAGACACCTCCATGAACCAATTAATGAAAGATAAAAATAAATCAGTGATCATTTTGATCAGTGATCATTAAAAATAAAACCTACGCTTATTACCACTTGTACCATCATTCTGTTGAAGTATGAAGGGCTAAGAAAGGAAATTTTTTCCACCATTGAAAACGTGGCTTTATAACTCCATGCTTCACACTCATTCCTAATACAACTAAACAAATCTTTATTTAGGCCTATGAATATCGCGACCCAAGAGCCCCATTTAAGCCATTTAGGCAACCTTCTACCTAATATACCTAATATACCTTTACCGTATTTTACGGACCCGCCGACCCATTAACGTTAACAAGTTGGGCGGCAAAGCCGTGTTTCAATCCCAGAACACATTGAGCACCAATGTCGGATTTACAAGTACAGTATATAATCCTCATACCACATTTTTCCATTAGTTGGCCGCAAGTATCCAATGGACCGGGGGCTTTATTGAAAACCGATACCGTTTGCGATTTTAAACACGTCGGTTTGTGTTTTCATATTGCAAAACCCGGGAATGCCGCAGCTTTGCAGTGTCATCCGATATGAAATTCTAGTTCGATCTGTGCGGTCGAGGTCGAGGGCTCTATAGGCGTTTGTAGCGAGCAGATCGAAATGCAGACTAATAAATGGCGCTGGTGATAATTGGTTTTATTGATGTCATTGTAGTTTTACGAATTTTTGCGCGTGGGGAGAGTAATGTATTGATCGTAGATAGGCCTAATAGATTAGAATAATCAATTGTATGATGAGACTAGCCTTATTGTTCCTGCCAACAAGCTGGAATGTTTATTAAAGTAGGCTAATTTCATAATTGACACGGCAGATGTGGCCGTAGATTATTTATACAAACCTATCATAGCTATAAAAGAGGAAGTATGTTTGTATATGTATGTTGCCTATAGACTCTGAAACTGTTCGACAGATTGTATTATAACAATTTTATGGTGTGAAGTTTGGCGTAAAGCTGTCCAAAGGGCTCTGACCAAGAGGGCATACAATAGTTTGTAAAACAATCAGAAAATCTCTATTTATCAATTTTTATTGGTTGCTAAGAAACAAATTCAATAAAAAATTATAATTTTAGGTGTTCTAGCGATTTTTTATATAAAAGGTGAGCGTAGCGAACTAGCGTAACCTATAAAATAAATTCAATTACGGGCGAAGTCGTGACGGGATACACCCAGTAATAAACTAAACATAGGTACAGCACTTATAGGTCTCTAAGCATACTGTAATTATTCGGTAAATATCATGAGACGGTAAATATTCATAAATAACTGCGCCAATCCGCATAGTTTATGGTGTAGTTCGATTACTGAACTCGCGATTACTCCATTAAAATGCCATCTTCGTAAACTGTGGCGGGGGTCCGTATATCATGGGATGCGGTCCGTATATACTGTAATCTTGACAAGAATAATTTTTTAAGTCATAAAAAAAATTAAGTTAAATAAAAGCCCTTTTAATTTAATTACATCCATACAAAGGAAATTTGTATAAACAGACGTGTGGAATATGTGTAAATTAAAACCACAGACAACAATTCCGACGTTCATTATTAACTGTACCTCGGTTAAAGCTTAGGAAATACTTAAAGTTCAGTTAAAGCACTTTGCCGGATTACAGATAACCATAACCCATAATCAAGCGCTGTTGATCAATAGCTGGAACAAAAGACGACCAGATAGAAAATCGATAAACACAACCGAGACACAAAGTGGTTTACAAAGCTGGGCGCAAATATGCAGTTAGGTGAGCGCACAACATAAGCACACTGATCGGCAAAGCTGGGCTCTGTTGCGCCGAGGAACGCTTTGAGTGAAATTTTCAGCCGCAGCGGCGAGTGCACCGGAGCGCCGCGGTATCGGAATTTAATATCGCATTATCTGATATTCCGCCCAACTATGCCGCGCCGCCCAACTTCACTTTTACAATTCTTAATACCGTGTTTGTCCGGTATTCTCCGTTTTATCCGGATTTCTTGTCCAGATAAACGGGCGTCAAGAAACAAACCCCGCAGTGGTATTTCTTAGCGTATAATTAAAAAAGCGCGGTGTTCTGTTAGTTTTCGAAGATTTGCAGCTGCTTTTCACATAGGTTATGACGCTGTTTCGGTCTTTAAAATGTCTATAAGAAACTTTTACTCCTTAAAAGAGTAACCCAGGTCCGGGGAAGGGTATTATACAAAGACTAGAGATCGCCTCCTGATCGAAATTCGATCAAAATTTCGGTTGATCTGGACATTAGAAACTTAAAAACATTTTAGAACTAAAACATCTGTTCTTCCTCATTTTCTAGCAGCAGTTGTTTTTACAACAGCTGTCTAATAATTCATTCAATTCTCCTTTCTCCATAAGATTAACATTGGAACTTTGAAAGCCTGTAGGGCGTATCCCTGGAGTCCGACGTGAATTAGAATGTGATTCTGCTCATCTACAGGACTATACCTTTCTAACGGTATGCGCGGATTTATCCTACGATGCACACGAGCTGAGAAAAAAGGAGGAAATGAAACATGCTTGCCTATTAATATATAGATTCTCGATCTTACTTCATGTTCTTGTTTTTTCGCTCTAGCCATTGCGACGGGGGATGGGTTTTACAATACATTATATTTAATGCTGTATGTGCATCTTCCATTTACATGTAAACCATATGTCATAAAACTAACTAAAATTCGAAGATATAGTGGTCCTTGATTATTTCAATGTGTGCATTGGTATTCTATTCGAATATAAACTCATTTCAAGAAATATATACGTCGTATTCAGTTTTAAATACCATGCACGATTTGACTTGGCAGAGTTTATGCACTATGCGCGGTTTAACTTGGCAGGGTTTATGTTGGGAACTGTAGAACACGTAAAACAGCGCGTCAGCGGTTTGTTCCAGAATGCAATTAAGGCAAACTGTCCAATTCGGAGAGAGGGTTTAACTTAGGTTAAATAGGGCGAGGGGTAAATGCAAAGGTTAAATTAGTGCGTTTAAATTCAAGTTAAGGATATAAGCTTCAATGCTTGTTGTGATTCATATTAGGCCTACAGTGTAAATATTTGGATATTTCAAAATATGCAGTGATTTATTTTCTTATCCTTTCGACTATGGCAATACGCTGGCCGAGGCTGGATCACGGGATGTTCCACCTAGGTGGAGGAAGGGCAATGCGGAGGGTGTTGGTGTAATTATAGACCTACAGCGGCGGCCCATACAAATACCATAGCCGCGAGACGCCTAATAACAGGCATTCCGGTGTAAAAGTTCCTCTTTCCGCTTTCCCTATCTCGATGTCGCGGTTCACTACATTGAACACACGTTCACGTGGAATGAAACCGTTTGCCAATGTCTAATAATGTATAGAATTGAATAAAATGATCGTTTTAAGTAAAATTTACCACTGGGTAAAATTAATTAACTTATTGAATACATTAACATAAAAGAAAAGGAGTGGTATGAAATTGACTGATACACAAAATGCTAACAAACAATTAAATGCACAATATTTAACCAATTTTATGTTTTAATTATCTCAACACGCGACGTTATGCTTATTGTGATGTACTATTTATTTATTTATTTGAGTGTGTGATAAGTGCTTTCCTCGGTGTTTTTCTTAAATAGCGGTTTCCACACGAGGTAGGGCAGTGGCGACGCAGATTCTGTATCATTGCTGTGCCTAATTAATGGGGTTCCCCGGCCCGCTAGCGCCATGGGACCGTTCACATGGGCCGGTATTATGTCGCACAATGTGTCTATATTTAATACGGTTGCACGGCTTTAATGAGAGGATTCAGTGAAAATTTCCCTACATTTAGTCTCCAAGGAAAACGGCAGTAGAATATTAAGGTTTGTAGATTTTTTGTAGACACGCTCATTGCCAAAATTTAAACAAACACACAACGCTGTTTTAACAGGATTTATCATAGGAACAACTCAGTAGTTAAATTATAACTAATTGCATATTGTTTTCTATCGCAATGTAGAAACGAATACGCCGTCAAAAATTGATGAACCTATTCTTTTCTATGTTAACGTGCTGGGATTTTGTAATCCATTTAATTTTCAATTATTTTACAGAGTCAGTTTAGTTTTTCGCTGGCGATTCACAATTCACATTGTTTGAAACCAAATTTTTGAGTTTCTCAGGTAAAGTGGAAATGATAACCTTTGAAGTTGTCAAATTAGATCATTGGAGCTTTGAAGGTGTGTAGAGGTTGAGATTGAATTATTCACGATGAATGCTTCAGATAAATACAACAAACAGACTTTTAATTTATATGCTTTTCTTACTGGCCAGCAAAATTTCCACATGGAGTCAAGACCCTCGCTCAGCTCAGCTCCAAAGCGCAATATCATAACTCCGTGTGACGTAACCTGATTACAAACTCTACTTGGAAGTCCAACTTGACAACTTGCCATTTGTCCCACAGCGAGGAGTGTTGTTCAACTTGTGCGGCTGCCTCAAGTTATATTCCACGAACTACGAACCCCATTGGCTCGGGTTGGCTTCAGCCGTCGTAGGCCGTGCTTCAACTCCTCGAGTAAATTCACTCATCGAACTGATTTTTACTAAGAAGTTTGACCATTGATATATAGCCCCTTCTTGAAAGTTTTCCATTTAGGTTTAACAATTATTTAAATAAGCATTCCATTTTATTAAAAAATTTCCTTGTATGTTGAATTTACTGAAATTAATGTTTATATCTGTGCAAAATAATTTATATTGCTGCCTCACATTCCTGCCTTACATTGCTTGCTGATAACTAAAGAGTGAAAAGTGCTACAAGGCGGATAGCGCTTGTAGGTATCATGTTTAAAAATTAACAACTTGCAGACTGAACTAGTTCAGTGGAAGATGCTGCAGTACTTCACTAGTATTTGGATTCGCTGTATTTTATGAAAATTTTTGCAATATTACCAATCTGAAGTCGATATAACCTCATAATTTGTGTTAGTACAACAGAGTGTTTGCGGTTACTAGACGGATAACTAAACTTACTATTGGTCGCGTTTTCAGCAGCTTGTTTCTATTAATTGAAAAGTGTTACACTTTTAAAAGGACGTGAGAATGAAATGATTCCTCTAATTTCTTAATTTCTTCTCCATCATCAACAGCAGCCCCGCTCGTCGCTCTTCACTTCACCTAACGAAGCAGACGATCCACCAATTATTCGGAATCGTAAACTTTAATGCACCATGTCGAAAATGACTCGCCGCGCCGGAACGGGGCGGAATACACTGTGTAATTGAAAGGTAAAATTGGGAGTGCAATTAAAACCGTCTAATTCGGACACACATTCTATGTTAATGAACTTAACAGCGGACTGTGCCTCCATAATGGCGGGTAGAAAGCGGCGACGTTATCTTTGTTATCATAGAGGCCCCGCATCCGGCGTACGTACAGTCTACATACGGGCTTCCCTCCCCTCCCATAGACATCACTGCTGCTGCCGGTGCGACGGCCTTTTGTTGTTTTGGCGGGGAAATAAGTGATCGCGGAGAGATATAGAAATTGCTGAAAAATATACGTAGCAGTGGAGGGGAGATGTTGCAGTTTTTGCCTTGGTAAAAAGAAGCTTGCAAATAAGATTTTGTTTGGTGAGGGGGCGTTATGAAATAGATTACTGTATATTTGATACTGTACTTGTATTGTTAACCTAATTCGTAAGTGTGATTATGTAGTGAGAAAAAGTGTGCGTAAAGTATTATGATGAAGACTGTAGACCTTTAATCGTCTTGTAATTGTCATCAAGCAAAGAAAAGTAGTGTTTTTTATTATGGTTCCAAAACCTTTTACTGTAGTAGCAAGAAGAATTGTAATATTTTAAGTGTTTGTGGATCTTTTTTACTCCGCGCGACTGTACATAAAAATTATCTTCAGAATGTTTTAATTAAAACGCTTGAAATACAGAATTTTAGTTGGGCAAAATATAAAGTGGCATGATAAATATAAGCATAATATGCAGAATAAACTACTTTAATTACTTGGACCAATTAAATTATTGTAATACCATCGCCAGCCAAAATAAGGTCTGAGGAACGGCCATGACGTTGTCGTGGCAACAAACGATCAAGTATTAATCTCTCCCCTAATGAAAACAGAACCATTTTTTAAATTTAAATACTTTTCTCCATGATTTAAGAACCGTTTTGCCGCCTTGAGACTTCCAAAAGAACAGAGAGCTTCCCAAAGCTGTTTAGTTGACAATAATATTTTTTCATTATACCATAAATTAGAATAGTTTTTTTGTAGATTTAAAAAGTAAAAACGATTTGGCAATGAAAGAAAGCAAACGTACTACGTAACTTTGTAGTTATTTAAATTAATTTATTAAGTATACAATGTTTTTTTTTATTATTTACTAGACCCTAATTGATTGTGTAAGATTGCTTGTTAGGGCAATATTCAATGGAAACGTAAAATTTTTGAGGCAATTTTGAAGAGAAAGCAATAATCCATCCTTTAGACGGTAAAAATCATATTAACTGCCTTTTTCACGTTGTACGTTTCCCCACTAACACATATAACATACAATATATTTATGTAGGTAGATGTAAAATTATATTCTTTTCAGCAGGGTGTTCCCACGATCACTCTACATCCAAGCAGGCTTACAAAACTGAAACAATTAGTCCCACGGCAAATTAGGAACCCAATACCGCACGGATAATTCGATACTGTCATACAACGAGCGTCGAAAAAGGCACGAACAAAAGGAAACTACGGGGCGGACAAAAACAGGGCGTGTGTTATTAGTGCCGGGCGCAGCTGCCTAATCAGTGATTAACTTTGTAATTCGGCGCGGAGCGGTGTAATCCAAAAATAATTATTTTTTGGATAGTCGGGCTGTCAGGTCCAGTTGCGTTGAGATATGGCCTCCATACAGCGCAGTGTACTGTACAGTGTGAGTCACCCACGCATCTGCATGAGCACAATGGAGCCCCCGGCGTCTCGGAGCGTGCGGGATGATTCACCCCTAGCCAGTCCGCAGCGCGGGGATGTTTAACTTATGAGCTTGCATTATTTTAAGCCCAGCGGCAACGTTAAAGGTCCCTAGAGGTTCGATGTATTGTGCTCATTATTGATGTGCGCTGCTCGTGAAAGGTTTAAAGGTTTCATATTTTAAAGGGCTTTGTGACAGCGTATATCTTCAGGCTTCTTGATATGTACAATGTTTTGAATATACCGAGTTGTTTGCTGCATACGTTTCAATTTTGTCGAGCTGAGAATTTAGAAATTCAGCCGAACTGTTTTTCAATTAATTAATGATAGCTGATAAATATCTTTCTCTTAGCTGATATCCAAACGTTGGTGCGCAGTCTCTTTGTATATCTGACGCGTAACGCGTTACCAAGCAATTATCTGGCTTTATGCCATTTTTGGAAGTGGTTTGTGACGCTATACTTTAAAAGAGGGAGATGTATTTTGGTCAGCAAGGGAAAAATATTGAGGGGTTACCCAAAGTCATTTCTAGCTCTTTTATTGGTCAGAGGGTGAGTCGATCTTTTTTATAGGTGAGTCGGTGACGTAGTATAATTAGCGTGCTGGACCGGGGGCCTACATCGAGGCCCCGGCTGGACTTCGACAACATGGCAGCGATGTAGTGGGTTCGAAACCGCGTTCTGCCCGTTAACTTTAATCAGTACAGTATATACCATTCACCTCTGTATTGCAGCGGCTCGCCCCCTTACGTTGATTTTGTAACACGATTCACGCACAGATCAAATGGTCTTTGTGGAAGGTGCAACGTAAGACAAAAAGATGCCTACCAACCTCTTTTATGTAAAAAAAAGAGTAATTTGTTAACTGCAATTTCAAAACTCCTCAACAGCTGATAGGAAATTAAAGGGGGTATATTTTTGTCCTATAATTAGATTGAAATTAGTCATCTCTCTACAATTACTTGTTTAAGCCCTAACACTGGCATGGTTCAGTCATTAACGTATTCCTAAGTTGCTTGGTGATTTGTTGTAACTTGGAGTGCCGGTTATGTGAACAAGCAATTTCTGTTCTTCAGCGATAATCAGAAGCAAAATGTAACGATTATTAATCCACATCGATGCCTTGAAAATATTCTTGTTGGTCCATCAACAACTTACAAATAATACAGTATTAAGTTCGTATACATAATAAATCATGTAGATTTGCTTTTTCATCAATTAACATAATTCCTATATAAGGTGTTTCGCTATTTGATTATTTACATACTGAAAATTTGACCTTTCCTTTAACCGATTATATATCCTTCTAGTTCTACTCATCAGAGTTACTGGTATGCACAGCGATAGTAAGTTTCATGTGATTTACTGTATGGTGTTGTGTTGCAGGGTTTCACCTGAGCGGCGTGGTGACCAGCCCCCGCGCCAGCAGCCCCCCCGCGCCCCCCTACAACCCCGAGCCTGACAAGAGGTACAAGGTCTCCGTCAGCTTCGACAGGTAAACACCGCAGCTGCTGTACAATAGTCTAGTCTGTATACCTCAGGATAGTATTACTGGATCCACCTATGACACGATCTATAGGCAGAGAACTGAAGCAATACACTTGGATTTGTATATCTAATACTAGATTAGTGTGAGTATTCTCTTTGGTTTTAGTTTAATACTTAAAATTGTAAAATTATCCCCTAATATTCATGTATAGGCAAGACCCCAATATTCATGTATAGACGTTTTGTGACTGTTTTGTACAGTGACCTGTCTTGCGATTAAAAATCTTTTTAATGTCAGAAATACAGTATAATTTAATTTAGATAAAATTAATATTCGTATATAAAAAAAGATTTAAATTTTTCACAATGTGAGTTATATTTCAATATTGTCAATATACAATATTGGAGCAAACTTTAAAGATAGATAACTCAAGCGTTGAAGACAAGCAAGAGATAATCTGGGAAATGAACGATGCCGTGGATGGACAGTTCTCCTTTAAGTTGGTTGTAACTGTTCAACAATACCGACAGTCGCGAGTCGGTGAGGATGCGGGGAGGGGGGGGGGCAGGTGAATCGACACACACACACGCACACCCACACTCCACAACAATGCAAGATGCAGCACACGACACAACCGGATACACGCGTGTATCATCGCCGGAAGTTGTCATCGGTTTCCTCCAGCAGTAGTCCGGTCCTTGCCCCTTCTTCTGCTTCTTTCCTTTCTCCCGCTGCCTCCTTCATTACAAGTTCGTGTAGCATCTTCGACCGTCCACGCGCCAAACTATGGTTACCGAATACGAATTGTTTGTGTGGATTGAATGTTGATGAAAAGAACGGGATTGTATTGGCAGGATGGCAGGAAATATCTGTGCAGTGTTTCATAAACTAAGCCTCTCAAGCCGTTATTGACACGTATTTTCATTTTCGATACAAATTGTTTAAATCTTTATGGAATTTCTTAGGGTAGGCCTATTAAACAATTAAAATGTTCAGTCTCGAATTTAAAGAGACCTTAAGAGTCTGCAGTACCTCCGCCATATTGGTTTTTAGTCCCATAAGAACAATGTTAGTTATAGGTGTCTTTGAAACACGTTATCTCGATAATCTTGCATCGGATTCCCATGAAACTCGATTATGATCACCATAATGGTATGGCGGTTCATGTGAAGTGGATTAGGCCTACATTTTTTTATAAACCTCCTAAAAATGGTTTAAAAATGGTGTTAATAGCCTATACATTGTTTTTTATTCGTTATTCGACTGGATAATTTCTTAAATTAAATTTTCTATTACGTCAAATGAAAGACACTGTGGTAACCTTTAAAATGACTTCAAGTTTGTAATTTTCAGTAAGAAAAACATAATCACAGTACGGTAATGTTTCAAATTTAACATTGTTCTTAAGGGACAAAATAACGAAACGGCGTAGGTACTGCAGACTCTTAAAGAACTCAAATAGAATTATATTTACAACAAAATAAAAAGTTTGACCGGTTTTAACCGGAGCATGCCCAATCCTGTTTCAGCGAGAATGAGTTAATACGACTATAGATGTAAAATATATTTTTGTGTAAGATTTTTGTCCAATCAAGAATTGTCAAGTTTATGTCATATAATAAACATTTAGAAGAATGTTTCATACTTATTACTGAACAAATCACCAAACCATTTTAGAAAACAACCTTTGATTTAAAAGGACTACAGGTTTCCGATACAGTACATAAAATTAGCAAGAATAAGCCATTAAACCTATGCAATGCTATCTTCTCAAGTTTTAATTTTATATCCCTCTGGATATACATTACATTTATTGCTCTTTGTTTCCTATAATGGTTCGACCACTTTCAAGCACTCAGATAGTATTGTCGTTGTCGTAAGGAAGGCGCAATTTAGATAAGGTTTTATAATGGGGATGTTATGCGCGTTAGAGTGCCTATTGCTTTTAAAAACTGTACAATAACAAAAGATTTTATAAAACTGTTCACTATAAAATATTCAGAAAAGGATTCAATTAACTTTTCTTTTCTTTTCTTTAATGTATAGCAATGAATGGACTTAGTAGGCCAAGTTCTTAACCATTTCGGGATAAGGAATTAAAATGGTTTTCCTACCACTTATGGAAATAATCACATTGCCACACCCGTAAACCGTACGAAAAACAGTACATTTCCTGTTTCTGTTTCATTCCCGCCCTAGAGTGGCAATGTTCAATCCCACACGCTAAATCAAATAACAATTTAAGGTCAGCTGATGTTAAAACCTTGCGTTAGCTTTTGATAATTTTTGTTGTTTAGAAATTGCTGCTTTTTTCTATAGAGGATCACCCTCTTACTTTATCTATAGGTTCCAAGCACAGATAAAATGGTCTATGTGGACGCGGCAAAGTAAGGCAAAAAAATCCTGCCAACATCTTAAAAAAATGGTGTGACCTCTAGCTTTGAATAATCGAAAAGCTAACTTTCACGTTATTCTGGTACATATATGTGAGTCAAGGTAGCTATAGACATAGAACGCGGAAAACGATCATCATCGCTGTATAATTTTTTTTAACAAGTAAAAAAGTATAACCTACCATCTTTGAAAAAATTTATGCACGATGGCTTATGATGTTTATGGCGTTTCTACTCGTCCTAACTGTTTTTTGTTTGACAGATGCAAGATCACGTCGGTGACGTGCAGCTGCGGCACGAAGGACATCTTCTGGTGTCAGCATGTGGTGGCGCTGTCCCTCTACCGCATCCGGAATGCGGAGATCGTCCGCCTCAGGGTGCCCATCTCAGGTAGGCAACAACATACATAATCGCTGATGTGATAACGTTACCATTGATGATACACGTAGTCAATGACGTTACGATCACATCTAGGCATAGTTATCTTTATATACGCACCTTCTCTCAATCAGTTGTGTTACCGTACCTATGCTCTATCCTCATCAAATTGACATATAACAGTATTATGAGAATATTGAGAGGAAGGTATATGAGCACAGATATAAAGAAATATTATGGTCCAACTTCCAGTATCTGGAACCACAAATCATACAATTCCAGGAGGTTGTCCGAACTGTCCTCATATTATGTAAGAAGAAATTCCATCTATCGGAGAGGAGATGGCTAAAAATATTATATGAAGCTGGAAAACCAATCAGTCTGTCAAAACGTTAAAAAAATGTCACTGGCGTTGATACACACAAAAAATCATCCTGCTTTTGTAACCAATTGGGAAACAGTCGATAGCTTACTTCCAAACTGTAAAAGGCAATACTGTAGTTGCTGTTAAACCTGCAGGTTAAACATCGGTTGCTCATAAAGGACATAAAGGTTGTTGGGGGGGGGGGGCGTTTGTTTGTTATGTATGTATAATATTGGTTCAGTAGGCCTATTACTAAATTGCTGATATTGAGTCAGGACCACGTTTTACACGTTGGACTAAAAGAATTATTTATGATTTTGTTTGTCTTCAACTTTCAGGAACCCAGAACTGAGTCCATGAGTTTTCCAAATAAAAATCGGGGACGTGTGAATTCGTTTTTGGTTGACAGCAGATGTCTGTGTGTTTGACAGCGAGCGCGGGGGGGGGGGGGGAGGGCAAGTTGTAGTGGAATCGCCCCCCCCCGCCCCGACCTCCTGTTCTACCCTCTCCATAATCCTCCACCCCGGCTGTTGATCAGCCGAATGAAACATCAACATCTTAAACGCCCGTCGCAGTTTGTCTTGGGCCCTCTCGGGAAAATTGAACCGACGGAACTAATTGAAAAATCGAGTCCATGTTTTGGAAGCGCTTGTTTTGAGTAGAAATTACCACCTTCCACATATGGGATTACTACGTGCGGCGAAGTGCCTGATTTTGTTATTACACATTGTTTAGTTTGTTTTTTGTGTGTTTTAAACTATTTGTAGGGAGAGGAAGGTGATTCGGTTACCGTGCGTCGCATCGGGTGCGTGAGTCACCGGCACGTCCGGTGATGATAGCCGCTTTACCGCTTCTCGGACAAATTTGTGCTTTGAGTCTGAGCCAATCGGTTGGCGATGGCGAGTCATGCCATGCGGTTTCATTGGAAATCCCACTTACAGTATTTCAACCAGTTTAAAATCAAACTTAACCAAAACTATTCTTATAGGCTGTTATTAAGGTCTATTTGAAATCAAGGATATTTACTAACATAATTATAATAACTGGCTGGTTAGCTGGGTGGTTATAGTGCTCGCCTTTCAATCGAAAGGTTGCCGCCTCGATCCTGAGAAAAGTTAGTAGCTTTTTAAAGGTTCGATTCCGGACCCAGATGCCATTTGTCACTGCTCTATTAATTATTGATGCTTTCTAACAACTGGTCGATGTTGGATAAGTAACAAGCATGGGATTTTGACTGTCCCCCGTCAAAACGTTAAAAAATGCCACTGGTATAGATAGATACACCCAAATGTAAAATTTTTTTATGAAAGAGTCCAAATCCATATTACACCAATGTTTTATGTAATTTTAAAATTCTCCTAAAACATTGACACCTTCATGAGCTTGATTGCTGGATATCGTGTAGCCTATAACCTTGATACGATGGCTGGCTGACAACTCTATGAGAGGATGGGTGTGAAGGGTCTTTAGGTAAAATTCCCAAAACAAAAACTATAATATGCATGCTTTGTCGTAATAACACATTCTTCAAATGAAAAGATTTTTTTCCATCCCTCAGTGCAAAGAAACCATAATACGAGTATTAATTAACGCATTTAAATGTTCAGCACTAAACAAATGAGTGTGTGGGGTGGGAGAACGCTGTCAAGTCATTCCTTCATTTGGGAGGACGGTATATAAACGAAAGAGGTAGAGTGCAGAATTTCATTTAATTTCCTACCATTTGAACGAACTAGGCTATAGTTTACTGCATTACATCATGTAGGATTCCAAAGTACCTACACAGTTCACCTAAAAATTTAAGATAAATTCATTATAAACATGCAGTAGTATGAAAAAATTTCTAATCCGATAAGCAAACAAATTTATTATGAACTTAAGTTGAAAAACATAGATAATTCCTCAAATGGGGCTGATATATGGAACATGATTTGGGTCGATTTATCTAACGTATCGCGCGTTTCTTGTAATATATCTAGTCATTTCATTCGCATAATGCTGGTCTCAATATTTTTTACGAATTTGATGAAGTTATAGGTAGTAGACCTGCCATATGTAATGCGAACATATAATGAATAAAAAAAAACATATATAGCCTTTGATAAATATACACTTTTTTGCCTGCGTTTTAAAATAATTAATTTAAAGTTTTAATTTTCAATATGTAATTTGTACAAAATGTTACCGCAACTGCGTCGGGAAATTAATTTTTTTCTCAGATCTATGTTGTGGCTGTACCTTCGTATTCTACCCATTATTTTTCAGTTCAATTTACTGTTTTATACAAAGCTTGTGAGGTTTTCAGTTTCAGTCCGGAGGCTTTTAGTTTTGTGAGGCCTGTGTTTGTTTTCAAGTATACACTACACCCCGTACACTTAATTATTGAAATTATTAATAGGTTCAGAGGTTTACCTTTAGCTAATGTAATGGACAAAGTAATCCTCCTCTATAATCTGTCGTGTACCAAGATCACTTGTATTATTTTATATTGTATTTTGTCGTGTCGCCGTCGCCGCTCCCCAGTATGGATCATAGCATAGCATGCACCTCGGCTCGAGGACACAGTCGGCGCGGCGTCCAAGGAAGACGTAGGAGGTCGATAGGCTGCGGCGGTGCGCGCAAGCGCTTGCATCGCCGATGCACGCTTTCAAACTCTGGCTATTTAAATCAAATTTCTTGTTTTTATTGAGAGTTTCCGGGGGGAGCGGTAGAGGGGGCCGAGTCGTGGTGGGGAGCCGCACGGCTGGAGGGGGAACAGCTGATTAAACAGCTGACGACCGAAGATGCGTGTAGCCTAGCGCCGAATGCGGGCGCTTCTAACCTCTATTTCCTTGTTCACCATTTTAAAATTATTTTAATAAACTTTCAAAGTATTTTTAATTGTTATTATTTATTCCTTATTGTACAGATAACACGGAATATCTTGGCCTGTGATGGCCTTTTTACAACTCAAACAATTGGAATAGAACGGCGAAGTTGTAGACTGTTTTTAATCATAATATTATATGGTTACCAATTTGAATCCAGTAATGTAGTATGCCAGAGGCCCGACAAAGATTGTAAATTCAATTAATATTGTAACAAATACAATAATAAAAGAAGTAGTTATTCACCTACTTCTTTATTTACTCATTGTGTGTACATACAAAACTGTGCTGTAATATGGAATTCATTATGCGATTTATTTATCTCTCTCAAAACATGCTAAGGTCTTAATTAATCAAAGATATTTTATTTGATCCCTATAATATAATATTATTAATATCTTAGGCCTCCTATGTTTTACTCAAGACCTCGTTTTTTCTGTCTTTTCAACTTTTAATACCTACTTTACCTACCTTACCATGACCAAAAAGGAGTACCTACAAAAACTTTAATAATAATAGACTATTATAATTCGGACCTAGATCTATGAATACGGTATGATTTTATTATTTATCAAAACCATAAAAAGGTTTGATGTAGGCCTATTATTTAGTTTAGCGAAGGCAGAGAGCGCAAATATGTTCCAGCAATTAATTATAATAATGTGGAATTGCAGTAGAGGCATTTTTGAAATAGATGTGTACACTAGTTACCATTTGTGTACCGGTGCCCAATAACTTTAAAATATGATTTATAAACTTGATTCATGTATTATTCAACCAAATGTTGCTCTAGAAGTTTTAAATTTTCCTTCTTTCACCAGTTGACAATAATTATGTCTCTTAGCTTCTTCTTCTTGTGCACCCTCAACAAAATTTGAATTAGTTTTAATGATTTGAGGCTTAAACATTTTTTTGTGAACATACTTTTTTTGCAAAAGTACATAAATAGTTTCATGCTGATTAATGGGAAAATATGGTTTTCTCTATCATCCTTTTTAGGTTCTCTTTATGGGTGAAAAAACTGTGTTACTTGCTATATTCTTGAACGTACTTCCATCTCCACCAAGTAGGACATTAGATCATAACTCATAATCCTTATAATTTGTGCATTTTGGCAAAGCGACTGTAACATCTCCCCACGTATATAAACTTTTACCTTATTTGAAACACCAATTAATCATGTACATAATTGCTAAATACAGTAACTATATTCATGTTAAAAGACATGCAATTTATGAAACAAGTTTTATTGATTCTTTATATTTATTTGCAGAAACATTACTGCAGATGGATCGACAACAGCTGCAAAAGTTTGTCCAGTACCTGATCTCAGAACACCACACAGAAGTGCTGCCAACAGCACAGAAACTAGCGGACGAGATCTTACAACAGCGCTCCGAGATCAACCAGATCCCTGGTACGTGGAGCGATACACAAACATACAACATAGAAGGGGTTGGACTTGTCAATACAGTACATGTGTAACAAAGAAAGAGATTAGAATGAGTATGGCTCAGTGATGCTGGCGGCAAGTTGAGCAGAACTTGGGTCCAAAATATGTTGCAAAATCAATTCCTGCGTATCCCTAAAATATTACAGTGTTTTAATCACTAAATTGTCTCTGAAAGAAATTACATACACTTTTCACCTGGATTAATGAAAACAAATTGCAATACTCCAATAAACTATTCTTGAGCCTATCTTTCACAAGAAGAAAGAATTTTTCAACTAAAAGCAATACTGTAGTAAAAACAAACCAAAAATAGAATATCGTCTTATTATCCCTTACATTTTGATATTTACATCAATATATCTTAGATCTTACGAAAAAATGTGTTTAGTAGTAAGTAAAGCTAAAACTGGGTATACAATTTCTCCAAATCATTATTACGTATTATTTTATTTTGGTTTGATAACTCTTGATTTTTTGAGTGTGGTTTGGTGTATGTACATTTTAAAACAATTAAAATTAATCAAAAAAGTTCAAGAAAATTTCTTAGGTTCCCTATATTATATTGGGTTAAAAAACAATAGGATGATATCATAGGTATATATCAGTCACTGACTTGATATATTATATTAAGGTGTATAAAATGAATTGTAGGTATACCAGTCGAAGATCTCTGCCCCTCAAATGTCATATCATATCAGTTTAGTTATTAGCCACTACAAATTGTTGCCATAAAACCTTTAATATATTAATAGCTGTAGACTAATATGGAATAGAAATAATTTTTGAAAGGTACAATTTTACTGGTTTTAAAGCTCTCCGGTGGTGATATCAGGAAAAACTGTGGTGCAGATTTTTTTGCGAAGACCTATACTTGATGGATAAAAAGATAAACTTGGAAATGCAAGGATTGGCATATATTTTTTTGCTATCATATTCGCAGTATATTTTCCAAAATCCAGAGTCATGTAAATGGTAGGAATCATCAAGTTTTTGATGGAGAAAAAAATTATATATTCCTTAAGAACGCAGATTTATTAATTTCATGATTTCTAGATGACAGGTTTCGCTAACAGTAGTGTTTGGTGTGTTGTGCAGGGGCGCCAGACCCGACAGCGGGGGCGAGCGCAGACGATGACCACACGTGGCACCTGGATGAGGAACAGGTCTGCGAGCAGGTCAAGTCGTACCTGTCTCAGGGCAGCTACTACAACGCCAACAAGCAGCTCAACTCACTCTTCGCCAAGGTACGCAGCCAAATTTTCTATATTAGCTGAATCATACGACTGGAGCCGGTCAGGTCTATTAACACAAACTGTCGGCAGGTTACCTAGAAATAACTTGTAGGCTCATATTTGCCTACAAGTCTGTTCTAACGCGACCAAGTTGTAGATTTTAAGATAATGGTTCAATTTATCGGATTGACACTCTCTGTATCCACAATTTGATAACATGTGTGCTGATGCTGCAGGTGAGAGAGATGCTGCGAGCACAAGACTCTAACGGCGCACGGATGTTGACCCTCATCACGGAACAGTTCCTCTCCGATCCTCGACTGCTGCTGTGGAAGTCGCAGGGAACGCCGATGACCGATAAGTGCCGCCAACTGTGGGACCAACTCGGTGAGTCTTATGCCTACTAAGTATCTAAATTGTAAGTGGTTAAAATTATAGTGGTTAAATTGGTAAATTTTATAAAATATTCATTATTGTCAAATATTTGCAATATTATGGTTGTATTGTAGATTCTCATTCAAACCGTGAATAAAGTAAGCTAGTAGGTATGACTGCTATTGAATACCAGAACCTTACAAAAATCAAATTGTGTGCGTTGTCCAGTCTCAAACCAGATAAGAAAATATTTTCTAATGTTGGTATGTTTCTTATGAAACCATTAAGATCCACCACCGAGACCAAGTTTTCATTTATTTTTCTTAACATGTATTAAATATGTGGACATATGTCAGGATCAGGATTTGACACTGAAAAATGCAAATCTTTCAATGTTGAAGAAAGGAAGTCGATAAAACTGGTCTGTTTCTGAAAAAAATTTGTTCTGTATTAAATGATTCAAACATAGCCTTATACAAGGAAGAAATGTCTTCATAACCTTGTATGCTGTACACTTCAACTCCTTTGCTAGAAATTGAAGTTATTTAAGTATTGGTTCCTATACATTGAGACAACAGATTATCTAGAGTGGGTAAGGGTAGGCAATAGGGTTAATTGTAAAATTTATACCAATAACACTGAAACACTGAAGACCTTAGATGATGTTTTAGTTCTGTTTGAAGTCCTATGATATTGATAACCAACGGTTGGTATGTGTGCAGGAGCATTGTGGGTGTGTATAGTCCTGAACCCTCACTGCAACAGTCAGGAGAAGGTCCACTGGAAGGCCCTGCTGGAGAAGTGGACCCGCAACGAGGTCTGCCCACAGGAGGACCCGGACTTCAGGCCTCAGCCCATCCCCCGACTAGATCCGGTAGGTCTACTGAGTGGGCTCTTATACTCAAAATCAAGCACTGTTTGTATAGGCAATATTTTTTCCATTTTTTTAATGGGTTTTTTTGGCCACAAGGAATCGATAGGAGGTGGTCTCATGACTGGAAAAATCCGGTTTCTGTCCTACAGCCCATAAAGTGCCTGTATAAGGCCGGTATTACACTATCATAGTTCTATGACATACATCTATTATCATACATTTGATAGTATAACTATGATAGAAACAACATATTATTATAACTGTTTCTCAATTACACTTTATAAGAATTTTTTACATTTTTGTGATAAAATGAATAAAACAACCTTTTGTTTGGTTTTATTATTTTATAGTTTGATGATTACAATTAATTGGTAGATTGTTTGTAAAATTAATTTAAAAACGTGTTTTCTGTAGCAGTATACATGATCATAGAAATATGATTGAGGCAAAATATTACAATATTTGACCCATTACACTGTAATGTTTTTGATCAAAGATATATGATAATAGATCTATGACATAGAACTATGATAGTGTACCGGCCTAATGATTATGGACATTTTTTTAGCTACAAAATTTAACTAAAATCAGGTGATAATTGTAGCAACAAACCAAAGTGTTACATTTTCAACATGTGGTTTTTATATTTAAACACCAGAGTATGGCACCCTTTGGTCTGGCTAGTGAAGAAGCTTATCTTGGGGGGAGGGGAGGGAGTGAGCAGAGCAAACGAGCTCATCTTAAAAGTCTTCCAAGATTTACTAGTTAACCAACCAACCCGTACTTTTAATTCTTATATCTATACGCTAAGGGTTTTTTGTTAAGAGAACTCCTCCTACAATTTTCAACCAATTTCCAAGTTTTTGGTGTTGTTGGATAGGCCTTGATCTGTAGTTGTTTCTGCCAACAAATGATGAGAATCAGACTAAAAATGAAGGATCCATCCATTATTAAAATTAAAATTTTTGTCATTAGAATAATACTATTAGAAATAATAGAATAATAGAATAATAATATTAGAAAATTTATGGGCTTGGGTTTAGTTTTTATAAAAACCTTGTATTATACCGCTGTAAATAATTAAGCTGTATTTTTGGCGATTGGGTACTGATAATCACAATATTGGATTGGTAGGGTGTTATTGATTTATAACTAAATGTAACATTTTTAGCATTTACTGGGGAAAGTCCAGACTAAATTGCTCAAATTCAAGCAAGACATTCACTAGTAACTTCTTAAACCATAAAACGTGTTTGGCCTCTCTTTCCATTAAAGGTTTTAACTAGTTTACTAAGTTAAAAATTTATGTGTTCCAGCCCTATTTTACAAATTTTATAGTTTTTAAAATAAGTTTACTTATATTTTTGAATGGAACCTGATAATGAAAAGCTGTTAGGTTTGATCTCTTGCCCTTATCAAAATCTAAAAAAAACACACATTAAACTTGATTAATTGCCTTTGCTGGATTAGCTCTCATCCTAATGTCCTGAACAGGTCTTAAATGTGACCCCCTTTTGCTTTAACATAGCCCCAAATAAACTAAGCTTTGCAACTGATTTAACCTTTACAATTTTCACCCTTCTTCTAGTACCATGGGGGCGGTGGCGGAGGATTTCACTCGTCAGATAGCAGTTCGGAAGACGAAGGCAATGGAAGCAACAGCAACAACGGCAGCAGCAGCAACAGCTTCTGCAACAGCAACAGCCATGGCAACCATGGTTCCGGCAGGCGGCGGGGCTGGCTGAGCCATCATGGACGATCAACAGCGGCCCCCATCTTACGAACTGTCTTCCATAGGTGTGTTCTTGCTTTCTGTTTTAGAATATCTTATCAGCTTTTCATTAAAATTTGTGTCTATATTTTATTGATTTTCTATGATTTTTGTAGATTAGGTGCCAAAGTTTCTGCAAATAATATTTCATCTTTTCACTTAATTTGATTATTGTGCTCATAGTTTTCTTGGTCATTTACAAGTTCTTTAACAAGTTAGGACAATTGTTCTTAAGTATTATTAATGTTATAATTTGACAATCGCACATGTTCAATTACTGTTGCACAATGGGAGTGGAAGGGACGCAGGTGTCCATGTTGTTGACAAAGTTTGTGTGTGGCAGAGCGCTGGATGCGGTGGGAATGTCGTGGGACAACATGCACCTCAAGAACATCCTCTCGAGTGACTCGTACTGCAGCCACGTGCCCGACAGCTCACTCATCTCCGGCACGTTCAACTCCCTTGGCCAGCCCCTCTGGCATGGTACGTCTACCTCAACCTCACTTATGCTAGTTGAACAATTTACACTGTATACTGTGCTGTTTACTATACAGTATAAAGTCTTCATTAGGCCTATTTGAGGATAGATGAATTGCAACTGCCCAAAGATAAGTACACATTTGTATGACTTAAGCAGTCATATGTGAGATGGAAAGCGAAAAGGGACCTCTTGTCGGCAATTTCCGATTTTGAGTTATTGATATTTTTATTATCACCTTAAAATTCCTAACAGTTTGGTGCAAATTTCATGTCTCTACGATTTTTTTTTGTTTGAGTTATGGACGTTTGAACTTTCTCGAAGCAGGAAGGGCATTTTCAGGAAAACGCCCTTAAAAAGTTTAAATAAACTCAGAATCTATATTTTTCGTATTCAAGCGATGATGTTGGTATCAATGCAAAGCTTATAATGTCCTCTTTAGGAAGAACACTAGTAGTTTTCTTAACTAACGCTAGAATTCAGGCTAATACTGTGTTTATTGCAACATGTAGTACACAAAGGTATTTTCTGAAAAGGAACCTCTTGTCGGCCCAGTGTTATATCTCCATAACGACAAGAGATACCTTTTCAAGGCTGAACATATACTGCTGCCACATTGTTGTTTAAATGTTTTATCCAATAATTAGTTTAATATAGTCAAAATAAACATCCTAATTAGAAAATAATATCGATAGTTTGAGCGTAAACCATTGAAAAGCGAAGTGGGACCTATTGCTGAAAGATTTTGCTTTTGATCTGCTATTAAATTGAATACTCGTCATCAGTGTTGGGGAAGCTACTTTTTAAAAGTAGCTAGCTACAGCTACAGCTACTTTTTGTAAAAAGTAGCTTAGCTACAGCTACAGCTACATTTTTAAAAAAAGTAGCTAGCTACAGCTACAGCTACAATTAAAAAGTAGCTCGCTACAATTTAAGCTACTTTCGCCGTAATCCGGTCAAGTTTTTCTCTTGTGATGTATAACCACCCTACTTAAAAGTGCAATTAATATTTTTTTTTAATATAGGCCTATACCTTTTTTTGGTATTGTTTTGTGACTCTATATGGAGCCTAGATAATGTAAACAATAGTGGTATGAGAATATAAACTATTGAATAAAAAGACTTACATCAAAGAAGTAGTCAACAATATTTTATTAAGTTATCTTCACACGTTTATAACATTTTTCTTAGATCGGCCATGGGTAGACGGCTGGAGCTGGAGTATGCACAGAATAAGAAGGGCCAGCTTCTCCAGTTTAATCGCCAATCTCCCTTTTAGGCCTAATAAAATAATTACCATGATGTCGATTCATAGATTAGATACTACAGAAAGAGAATATAAGTATGATGAAGCACTCTGTAAAGCATTTTAAGAACAAAGTTACAGAGTTCGGGAAGTAAACATTCACATCAACATCAATCAAAGTAGTTGAGGTTATGTTGTTGAGTGGTTATGCCAAGTAGTCTTATGGTAACAATTGGCTATTTCTTAAAATTTGTTGACTAGTCGCGTAGTTTCTCATTATTGTAAGCATTCCTTTCTTGAGGATTCCTGACCTGTGCAATCCTGGCGGTGCGCAAGCATAATGCAGCAGTCTAGCTTCAATTCTATAATACAGCGTCGTATAGGCCTACGTAGTAGGAATACTACTAGCGCATCTAGTGGTCAGCAAACAAAACAAGGGAACAAGACTGGTGGCTTTCATGTTTTGGTTATGGTACTCAATTGGAGTGTCTGGTGGTGGCAATGGATTAAAAACAATCTTAAATTCCAACGAGCCAAAAACTTAGCAGCTGACTAACCATACAAAGGTTTCTCTCGTGTTCATTTGGAAGCCATGAATGATGTAATGTAAACACAATTATTATGTTTTATTGAAACCAAAGTAGCGAGAAAAGTAGCTAAATAATCTGCTACAACTACTAAAAAAATGTAGCTCGCTACAGCTACAAGCTACTTATTTTCAAAAGTAGCGGAGCTACACTAACGCTACTAAAAAAGTAGCGTCGCTACAGTAGCGCGCTACAAGTAGCGCGCTACTCCCCAACACTGCTCGTCATTAAATCAACTAATAACTATAAGCCGAACTGATAAACAACTAAATTCAAGCCGAACTGATAACACTTGAACAAAGACAGTGTCACAATACTCCAATCAGAGGCAGTAACTGGGGCAACAGCTGATGGTTGCAACCACGATACCCATTGCTACCAACCTTGTACTTTACAATAAAAATGCCCTGTTCATTATTGAACTATCCCGCTTATCATTGATAGAATATTGTTAGTTGATAATTACTGATTAATTAATTACAATAACGTAATAACTGTCCACTGTTTAAAGGACTGTATAGGAAAGTCAAAGTTTTGTAACCAAAACCTCGGTTATAGAAAATGTACCTCTTGTCGGGTCCGTATTAAAATAATCAGACGATGTTCTGCTTTCACTAGAACTTCGTCCTAGTTCTCTAAGTGTCCGCTAGAATTCAGGAGAGACTCATTTTTGAACCAATGTTTCTTTACGAAGTGTGTTGTTGAAAAGGGCCCTCTTGTCGGCCATGTTATTTTCCCATAAGCGACAAGAGGTACCTTTTCTCAGGGCATGCAGTGACTAACAAAATGATTTATATCGACTTGTTTAAGCTTTGATTCGACTTTTTAACCGATATACGCCTTTTCTACACAAAATATAGATTAATAATCGATAAAAAACCGAAAATCGATGATTTGGACCGAAATCGCTGTATTTAGCTGTACTGAAAATTTTACTTTGCCGACAAGAGGTCCCTTTTCGCTTTCCACCTCACATATATTGTCTGAGTGACACCTATGCACTCTTTGGTTTTTGTAATATTAAAAAAAAAAAATGAAAAAAAAAATAAAAAAATATAAGAATGAAAGAGTTTACACATTATAAAATATATTGATTCAAAAGTAAAAGTTTTTAGCTGCTATTTTATAAAAATTTTCCACCCTACGTTTACATATCTCTATCAACTAGTGTTTGGTGTGTTGCAGAGTCACTGCCAATCTGTGCAGCGCGCGTGGACGCGTTGCGGTCGCACGGCCACCAGGCGGCCGCACTGAGGCTGGCAGTGGCCGTCATACGTACCATGAAGCAGCAACAGCTGACGGCGCAGCGCAAGTGGCACGAGAGCCAACAGAACAAGCCTTGCACCAGCTCCTCTGGCTGTGACAATCACCGCTGCACCGGGTAACTAGAACAGATGAAAGAATAAACTTTCACTAAGCCAAAAATAAATAACTAAAGATAAAATGTTAATAGTTCTTATTTTTTTATGTTTGATTTTTTATCATATAGTGATATGGTTATTGGCACAAAAGATATACATTTGACTCCCGATAATGGGAAATACCCCGTCGGCAGACTATTAATCGATTTCACCGGTAATCCAAATATAGCCTAAAATAACCTAAAAACATTAAAAAACAATTGCTAAATGAAAAAACAAAACTTGTCAAAAAAATTTAAAATATTGACAATTGGACCGTCACCGTTAATCTGCATTACCAATAATCCGTTTGCCGATAGTCAGTAGTCTACTATGTACTTTTACTTCTTTCCAAGATTAAAGGAAAATTAAGGAATTAATGAACTTTTTGTTGCTTTTTGTGTTTATACTCCAGGACTCAGACATTACGCATTATTATTAAAGTCCCAAATAAAAAACATAACAATATTAAGAAAATATTGCAAAAATGTTGCAGTATACCGTAGTTATATTTTAGCCATGATACTTCAAAGACACGCAATTTTTAGCTGTTATTTTTTACTGCATATTGTGGTTCAGGTTGTAAATATAGAATAAAGTCATCAAGTGAGTTTACTTAGAGATGAACTCTTTGTTGCCTCAGATACGGGATGCAGTGTCCGCGTTCAGAACAGCCCTGCACGTCCCGGTGCACCTACTCCTCCCGTAGCTGCTCCACTGGTTACTACGACAACCACGCGAGACCGCCGTCTGCTTGCAGGTGAGTGCTTCTCATGGTAAACTCAATATAATTTGGGTTTTAAGTAAATTACCGAAACTTGAAAATTCTTTGGGTTATATAAAATAAGTTAGAGCAGACTTTGTCAGGATGGGAGGGAGACATCATTACTATCACAGTTCAACAGTTCATTTGAACTGTTTTAAAAGTTCATCATGGTTAAAGCAGTATTTTCAAAGAACACTTTTTTAAAAATTTTCAAACACTTTTTTAAACATATTATATACAATAACAAATTATACAAAAAATATTCATCTTCTTCAATTTCTTATATAAAAATTTAAAAGCAATAATGATAATTTTTATCTTTTATCATATACAGATATATTTCTTTACTAAGCTCACACTTTGTTGTTGATGATCCAGAAGTTGATGTTTGTGATGTTGTAGCTCGCGGTGCACCAGCAACGGCTTCAGTGACTGCCACTACCGCTTCAACCCGCTGTGCAACAATCCACGCTGCTACAACCCGCTGAGTCGGTCGCAGAGCGTTCGCTGCGGCGTGCGCTGCTGCGTCAAGAGCTGTGGCCCGCCTCCGCAGGGCAACATTGAAGGTAAACTAACCTATCCACGCTGAATGTTTGTAAATAGCTCCTTTCATGGTGGAAATCCACAAAAAAAGTCTTTGTTGTTAAAGTAATTTCCATCCTTATGCGATGTCTTATTCCACTAATCAAAACCAGTACTTAGAAAATTTTACAAATTTATTGTTTTTTTATTTATGTAAAATTTTTGGATAAAAAGCATAAGGCTTAGGCATTTATACAGAAAAAGATTGAAACACAGCTAACTAACCTTTTAATCCTGCAGAGGTCGCTTGAAATTTAACACGCTTTCTCTCGCTCAAGGAGGTTTCCTCCGGGTTTTAAATAAATGCACAAAATGTATTCTGAATACTTTTATTGTTTGAAATAAATACAGAAAATGATTATAAAATAGATTTCACACTATATCCCTGCAAAACAGAGCAAGAATGGCAAAGTTAATTTAACAAATGTAATTATTATAACTATTAATTATGGATTATACAAACCATGTTTCACTTTTTTTACTTAAAACTTAATATTTTTTAGTAACAGTTTTGTAAAATAGTATAAACATAAACATAGTAAAAACAACGTTTTTGGGTACAAATAAAATAGCTTTTGTATAAAACTCAACTATCAGAAAAAAAAAAAAAAAAATACTATGAGGTTTCCCTGCATAAACCATAATATAATATCATAACAATGATACTACATTCAATTAAAATAGTTATACATGAAAAGATAAAAAGTTCCTTAAAATATAAACAAATCTAAAATGGCAACTGTAGCCTAAACAATTACAAATAATTAAATAAAAAACGATCGCACTCAGACTCTTCCTCCACGTTCACAAAACACACAAGAACGCTCACGGAGGAATCGTCCAGCACCTCAGGACAGCGCTCCTCAAACTGACCCTAGTCGCTGAACGCGGGATGAGTGGAGGTCAAATGCAGGATGAAGAGGGGGGCGACAGCTACATAAAAGTACAGTGCTGTCAACCCCAAGATAAATATTTTCCACAACAAGAAATATTGACCCGGAGGATTCCTCCGCTTAGCGTCCTCTCGAGGGTTAAAAAGTTGCATGAGTCGACAGCACACTAAGTGCATAACAAAAATGCACATAAGGATATTTTGGCTTATTGCAGACTAAAAGACCCTGCAGTTAGTTTCTGTTTCCCTGAAAAATATTATTCTTTGTCTCGTCAATTTTATAAAATTGATATGCTCAAGCACAATAAGCTATCAGTCCCATTTATAAAAGTAGTCGTTTGGTAACATCAGGGGCACTAGTGCGACCTGAAATCTTTAATAACAGATCTTGACTAGAAGTTTGCAGAAGCTTCACCACAAAGTAATTTTCCTCCTAAATTTATTTTTTGTCAAATCTTCTTCCCTTACATATTTAGTTATGTTTTACATGAAATAAATATTGAAGTAGTAAAAAATAACTTCAGGATTGGCTTTTGTTCTAAAAAAAGCCATTAGCTTTAATTATAATTCAGATATGAACATTACAGGTTGGGTAGGCCACCCGCTGGACCCCATCGGGTGTCTGTTTGACACGCTGGCCGACGCTTCTCTAGTCACTGACGATTCTGCACCTCGCACGCCTTCTTACTTTGGTTAGTATCTAGGATAATATTGAAATACAGTAGAATCTCGATATTCCAACACATATGGAACTAGGACTAGTTTTGCAATAAAAAGTTTTTCATTCTAAGATCAGTTATCTAAGCAGATATCAGTGATGATATAGAAGATGACTAAATGTTGTTGGTTTTCCAGACCCAGTAGGAGTGGAGGAGACTGTGAGCAGCATACCCCCGCGGTACCAACATGTGCCGGTGGTTGGGTCCCGGGACCGCTCCGAGACCTACCTCACGCTGGCGGTTGAGGTGGCGCTGATAGGCCTCGGCCAGCAACGCATCATGCCACCCGGCCTCTACGCCCAGGTCAGTTTACAGGTTAACTCAAACATCTTGCTCCACATGGAGCATTTTTTATCACTAAGAAAAAAAAATTTAATTAACTCATGTTATAGGCTTACATTGTGTAATATTTATGTTTTTTGGTTTGAATAAAAACTTACACAATGTAAATCTTCCGTGAAACTAAATAGTAATAGTTTAATTTTTTATTTTTTTCATTTCTGAATTTAGTGAAAACTTAGGCCAAGAAGTCTCTTAATCACAGTCCATCCTCAAATATGATAGTGTTTTGTTGTTGTTGGTTTTTTTTTTTTTTTTTTTTGCTTTCTTTCACAAGGAAAGATTATTGTGTTTGTGTTATGTCTTCACAGGCGAAACGTCACAAATTAAGTGTTGGACTTTCTTTAATTCATCATTCAATTTTGATGATGTTTTGAAAGTTCAAGTTTTGTCTTATTTTTATCTTGACCCCCTTCTCTGTATCCTTAGCCCCCTTTGTACCTCTGTACAAAAAAATTATTAAAAATACATAGCTTTAAAGGTTAAAGAGTGAATTGCTGTGTCATGTGTTTTCTTTTTTTTCTCTTTTTTTTTTTTTTGCTTACACCCTGTGAACATTTCAATTGGAAAAAAAGTTGCTGCTTCCCTAAAAAAATTAACTGGTCCAAATTAGGAAACAACTGAATATCCTCATTCACTTTTGGAATTCAATAATTTCTCATCAAACATTGACTCCCGTTACCGATTGATACCTAACGACGGTCGTGTGCGCAGGAGAAGGCGTGCAAGCAGGAGGACCGTCTAATCGCCAAGCTGCAGGAGATGGAGCTGGACAACAGTCTGGTGGCCGTGCTGCGGCGGCAGGCCATTGTGCTGCTCGAGGGTGGCCCCAGCAGTGGCCTCGGCGTTGGTATACACCCAGAGTCCATCCCCATGCACACTTTTGCGCGCTTCCTCTTCCTTGCGCTGCTCAACTACTACCCGGACCTCGCCTACGAGGTTGGCCTCCGCGCGATGAGGTAAGTTATACTCATTTTCCTTGCCTTGAAAAGTCTCAATAAAAAAGCTAACCTTGAACTCAAGTTAAAGTAAGAGTATATAATGTGTTCTGGTTTACTTCACTGCAAAGGATGGATCAGATCATACCCAATCGAAGCAAACGGCTTGACTGTGTAAGAAATAGGTTTCTGTCGGAAACAAAAGTTTTCTGGTTAGACCCCATTACTGGGTTACTATAAATAGTTGTCTTCTTAAAATATTTTAGGCATTTTGTTTGGTATCTCTTTAGGTCAGCGGCATTTTCAAATGTCTTGATAAGTAATGGTCCAAAACCTATTGTGTAATGTGCATGTCAGTCACTTTGCAACACATATCCTGTAAGAGGAATTACCATGAAAGTAACAAAGTAAAGTTTTTATGATAAACTACTGTACTCAGCTGTTACCCGTCATGCTTCGAAAAACCATTTTCAAATCCATTCTCAATTTTCTTTATACACCGGTGTTAGTTTTTTCGTTAAATCATTGTAAGTACTAGTAAGTACCATTATATATTCCGAATTCAAATACTGATTATACATTTAAAAATTAATTTCTATTCTTAAAAGACTGTTTCTAAAACCTTGACCTGTTTTGGCAGACTGCCGGTGATGGAGGAGCACGAGGACTCTGATGACCCGGTCAATGGGAACGTGTCGTCGTTGGTGTTAAGCCGCTACCCGAGGTGGTTTACCATCGGCCACATCGAGACGCAGCAGTGTGCGCTCGCCTCCACCATGCTCAGCGCTGCCAAAGGTAACTTTATAGTTCACAGTGCCCCAATAACTTTTTGAACATGAAATAATCTTTTATCTAATGGTATGTTATTTGATATTACTGATTTAATGGGAGTGAAAAACCTGTGTGTATATGTAAACTTGGTAATGGCAATGCCTTTTAAGCCCAGATTTCTTGTTAGTGGAAATAATACAATCAACGGATTCAAAAGCTCCAAATCACAAAGCTTATCTAACTTTTACTGATCTGATTGTTTTTTACATAAAAATGTTTAAATAAAAATATTTAACCTGTTCAACAATTTAATGCTCAATAAATTTTTATCAGTTCCAAACTAATCTCAAGGGAAATAATTAAATTTAGGCACACATAGCAAATTTAGTGGTGGTTGGGCCATTGCAGGGCATCATAAACTCCTGACTGGCTATGAGAAAAATCCAGAATGTAGTCAACAACAAACATTTTAAGAAATTGTACCATGAAATGAGTGCTGTGAAAGTTACAATTTAAGGCTTATCCATGGGTTGTTTGCAGGTGAGGTGATGAGGCTTCGCACGGTGTTGGAGTCGGCCCAGAGGCATATCCACAGCTCGTCCCACCTGTTCAAGCTCGCTCAGGATGCCTTTCGCTTCGCCACACCCGAGACTGGACCGAGACACCCGACATTGCTCAGCGTCGCCTTCGAGCTGGGCCTCCAGGTAAAACATTTGTGGGTTATGAATTTCAGCTGTTTATCCAAGTTTTAGCTACATTTTGTAGTATCTGTTATTGTGCACCTTTTTTAGATTATTTTGGAACAACTGAAATTATGAATTTTTATATGTAATTGATGAAGAATCTCAGGAAATTGTTTAGAAGTTTAAATAACTTCTTGATTAGCATTATACGTGCTGGTACTGATATTCAGGTTGAAATAATAAAACGTCTTCCAACACTACTCGATATATTTACACTTATACAGTATAAGTGTAAATATATCAAGTAGTGTTGGAAGACGTTTTATTATTTCAACCTGAATAGAAATTTAAGTTTTTGAAATTGGGTTATAGTCTGTGAGTCACAAGATGACTTTTGTTCAGTATACAAATGAATTGTTTTCAATGCTATCCTCGTACCTCGCTGACTGTAATTATTTTCATCTGCTAAGATTTGTTATTAGTTAGGCTCTAGACCAGGTTACATAGAGAGAAATGAAGGAAAAATTTTTGCAGAGAACTTACCAACTTAAAAGTGTTAAGTAACTTTGTTTTTCTGGTGAATTCTCTGGCAATCTCTGCCCCTCTTTTCCCCATTTGCTAATATTGTTAGTAAAGATTATATTGAAAATTAAGTGTGAAAAAACCGATATTTCATCAAATAAATGTGACGAGCCTTCAGTACCGTAACACATTGGTGTCGGGTGCAGGTAATGCGGATGACGCTGTCGTCGCTCAACTGGCGGCGCCGGGAGATGGTGCGCTGGCTGGTCACCTGCGCCACGGAGGTCGGCGTTGAGGCCCTCGTCTCCATCATGCAGAACTGGTATCAGCTGTTCACCCCCACTGAGGCCACAGGTACGACAACAGAAACCTTGAAATCGATTTAGGCACTAATGTTTTCGGAGCAAAATTCATAGAAGACTCCAAGTTAAATTTATCATTTATTGCTATATTGGTCTATATCCATTTGTTTTTGGGTGATTAGGTTGTAAACTATGATTTAGTTAAATTTATAGGGAGTAGACCTGTACTGTATTTTACACTGATTGGGCCAGTTTCAGTTTGTGGATGCTCAAGTTCAACATTTTATTAATTGGGTTTATATTCATCCATAGTCTTAAGAAAGGAATCAGTTGGTCTTTTGTAGTGACAAAGCCACAGGCATTACAACCATATTTCAAATTTTTGGCTCAAAGCATTGTAAATGCATTGCCATTTCGTAAAATGAATTACCGTAAATGAGTCATAGGAAATTGTTAAAGCTACAGCATTTCTTGCAGTAGCTCCTTAAACCATAAGACAGAGGTTCTCAATGTACAAGTTATCAAGAAGCACAAAATATTTGTACTAGGTGTCCATGAAGGGTAGTTGTGTGATGTGTTGTGTCGTGTTGGCAGGCCCGGTCGCGACCACCATCATGTCCCACAGCACCATCATGCGCCTGAACCTGACATTTGCTCAACAGGAGGAGCTCTCCGGCTGCGCGAGGACGCTCGCCCTGCAGTGCGCCACCAAGGTGAGCACCATGCTCTAGCTGGGCAACAATCACTTCCAGCGGTGATATTTCCCTGACCTGTTATGGAAAGTCAAACTTTACTACTTGTAAAAAGGGGGTAAAGTTTTACTAGTCTCCCTAGGGTAAAGTGAACCCTTAAGAAAAACATTGACAATCTGGCAACAGAGTGCAGTGAAATCTGTCAATGCTGTCGCTACACTAGCTGATTGAGAGAGCTGGCAGCAATTGACGTTCCGAGATTCAGTAACCAACAAATTGGATTGTGTTAGTGAGTGATCATCAACTTTTTTATATTTTTCTGGGAATTTTTTTGGTGAGGAAAAATGTTGTGGGTATTTCGGGAGTCAAACATTGTCTCCCTTTTAAAAATTGTAGGGCTTGGAAAAAAGTTCAAATTTAATGTTAAACACCTTTATGTGATGCCCCAGAAAACAATCAAAATAAACATTGATGCTTAAGACACTACAAACCAATTAATCTATAAAAAATATTTGTAGAGCATTTTCAAACCACATTTGTCCACAGGATCCTCCAAACTGTGCCTTGAATGCTCTGACGCTGTGCGAGAACGAGGCGCTGGCGTTTGAGACGGCGTACCAGATCGTGATAGACGCAGCGTCGCACATCATGACCTCGTCGCAGCTGTTCACCATCGCGCGGTACATGGAGCACCGCGGCTATCCGACGCGCGCCTACAAGCTGGCCATGCTCGCCATGAAGAACGTCCACCTCGCCTACAACCAGGTTAGCCAACCGTCTTGACAATGCCAACAATGTAAACGAATTACCAGCAGTTTGTCTGGATAACCTGGATAAGTTTTGAAGTTAACTGTATAAATGTAAAATTTGTGTGGAAACAAAAGTTGAATTTTTTATTTGAATCATATTAGATAATTCAATTTCTAGTTTAATGGATGTTATAAATTACCTGTCATGGTATATGAGCGGGTTTTATCTTACCTCAACTAAATGTTATGTTATGCTCAAATTATTTAATGCTACAAGTTATACTTTTTTATTCATTTCAACGTCCATTAAAATAGACACCATCTAATTTCATTCATAAAAAGCCAACATCCAGTTTAACCTGCGTGAAACAGTAATTAAGTAATCTTAAGCCAAGTGAATAATTTTAATCAAATTCTTTAAATCCATAACAGTAAAAATGTGTAAATAAGCATGAATCCGTTAGAGATAAAATTGTTTTAAATAATTAAGAAAAACTACAGTATTTATGAATGTTTCCAATTGAAGAAATTTCATATTTTAAACTGTAAAATAAGCTCCACGTTGTGAAATGGGAACATTGAAGTTGTTAGGCAATTTTGAAAAGTAAATTATAAATTTGCGTTAGTGAAGATGTTATTGATTATCGCATTGCAGGACACACATCCGGCCATCAACGACATCCACTGGGCGTGCGCGCTGAGCCACTCCCTCGGCAAGCAGGAGCTCAGCAACATGATCCCGCTGTTAGTCAAGAATGTCCAGTGCGCCACCGTGCTCTCCGACATACTGCGCAGGTACTAATACAGTTACTTTTAATGTAATCTTTGATTCATTTTTGTTTTAATGCATCCCTTAAGCTGCCCACTTAATGAAGAGTTGAATTGCAAGGAAGGGTGTAATATTTACTTAATTACCGTCATGGCTTTTTCCCAAGATGGTTCTTGGCCTCCAACAATCTGCCTTGTCATTAAAATCTTCATCCTTTCACCATTTCTCTCGGTATCCAGGCTGATTTCTTCCATCTGCGTCTGGGATTTCATTCCAAAGATAATACCAAGGCAATCACAGTTCCTCTTGTCACCTCAAAAATTAGCTTATTGCTTCATAAACGACGTTGTGAGCTTCACTTTTTCTTATTTCATTATTCCCTTAATTCATTGTTGTGGCCTAACCCTCGATTGTGACATTTGCTAAAAGCTATTTAAGGGCTTATATTCAAGATTACTATTAGGTGTTATTTTGTGTTGGGGGATAACCAAATGTGCTCAGTACTGAATGTGATTGTAGGTGCTCGATCAGTGCGCCCGGAGTGTCATGCCCCCACCCGGCGGAGGGGAAGCACCACCACCACCACCACCACCCCCGCAGTGGGGCGTCAGGGCGCAGCAGCGTTAAGCCGCTGAGTTACGACCGTCCCCCGCTACGACAACTGTTGGAGGCGGCGGTCGCGGCGTACGTCAACACTACCCACTCACGGCTGACGCACATCTCCCCCCGCCACTATGGCGACTTCATCGACTTCCTCGGCAAGGCTCGGGACACGTTCGTCCTGGCACACGACGGCCACGCCCAGTTCACCCAGCTGGTCGAGAACATGAAGCTTGCGTACAAGGGCAAGAAGAAACTCATGTTCCTGGTGAAAGAACGGTTCGGCTGACCGACGCAGATGTACATGCTCAGAGCTCTCTAGCCGGTTGCAGTGCGACAGTATTATAGGCGGCAGGGGGATTTTGTATGTGATGTAGAGGGGGTGGGGTAGGATGCAACACTTGAAAGTACACAACTGGTTTTGCGTATGATTTCTTATAAAAAAAAAAACTTGCTGAAGTGTTAAAAATTAAGTTATACATTCGTAGAAAACATAAATATATCCTAAAAGGACCAAATTAACAAGTTACATTGATATAAATTCTTTTATTGATATCAATAGTCTTTTATTGATATAAATTTTCAGACTGCATTGTTTAACGGTTAAAATAAAGATAATTAATCAATTAGTTAAAGAAGCTACTATTCTTACTTGATGTTACCGTACTAAAACATTCTTCTCAGCACCGGAGCCGCTCAACTTCAGCCTATTTTCAAATATTGTTCTGCATAAAACAAGAGCGTAACGCTTTCTAAAATTGAATACCCTCTATCTCTACATCAAATTCAAAACTTTTCTTGGAGTAAAATTATTCTAAAATCATTTCAGTATTTGAAAAGCAACCTTGTATATCCTAATATTTTACATTTTTTAATTGTGTTAATTATTTAGGTATAATTGAACTGTATTGTATAATATGTAACATGTATGTAAATTAAGTAAATAATGTCTAGTTCAGCTTAACTATAAACTATATTTTACTAGAGTAATATTTTTATGAGTATAACTCATGCTTCCAATGTAAGATTAATTTCTTGGTAAGGCTAGATGCCTGGTAAGGATGAGTGATGGATAGACGAGCATGCTTTGGCTTACCTTTGGAAGGGGAGACATCCTGCTGCGGAACAAAACTACTGCAATTCCCAAACAAGCATTTTTGTAACTTCATTATGTCTTTACAATATTTGTAATTAGCACAGTACCTACAACCTTTGTGATTTTGAAATATGAAACCGTAATTATGATCTTAGAATCAATAAGAAATAATATACAGCCTAGCAAAAAATTAGCAAATGCATCTTTTAAAAAAATGTTGATTGTTTATGTGTGTTTGGTTGTTATTTTGTGATGTAGTAAGACACTCACACTTCCAAGATAAAGCTGCGGTCCTATCCTATCCATCACATATCCATGCTTCCATGTTATTGTGAATTTTCTATGTGTGACATGTGCAGTTCGATTCAGTTTCAATACATCCCACCTCTGCGTAATCAAAGTAATGTTACTGATGCGTCTCGCATTTAATACTTATTAGATTAAGTTCTGAATAAATAATTATTTAATGTTGATGCCGGTTCTCAGTACAACATTCTTCATTGTTTAGTCATACAAAGCCTTAATTAATGGCTCGACCTTTAGTCTGAAACATTTTGGAGTTATCCAAGGTGATTCATGAAAAACAGTTTGCAAGTTCAGTTAATTTAAATGTCACCAAATGCTTTTTTCTGAAATGCATAAGTACAGTATTTAACCTCAATATTTTTATGAAGTTATGATAACAAATGATCTTACATAGCAATACACACTCTTGTCTATTTGTTGTAAAAACCCCAAGAACGAAATATCCAGGATACTTTTTAGTGAAGACTGGTTTAAGACAAAGATTTTTATGGTACTTTCAAAGTCAGTTTTCTAGTATTTCTATTCTGATATGGTAAGAAGAACTTACAATTAAATATAGAGTGCCTTAAGAGAAAGATAAGTTAGAAGTGATCATACACTTGTAGTGGAACTTTCCATATCATATTGTGTTCTTACGATGCCACAATCCTTTTTTATCAAAAAAATTGTTTTTTATATGAATCACCTTGGAAAAATAAGGTTTAGTTTAATAATTTTATACCTAAACAAGATCTCAAAAACAGTTATTCCAAGTAAAAGGGAATCAAAGACTCAACAAACAGTCGCAGTGATCAATAGAATTTGTTCACATTTGTTATTTTAGTTGTTCTGAAATGCACACTACTTCCCATTATTTTACTACCAAAGATTGTTATGAATGTAAATAATTCAATTTGTATATAGGGTAGTTAGACTAGAGTATTGTAGATGATCAGCTTCCTATAGTCATTCAGTGTTGTCGAGTACAAATCTCAGCCGTGGACAGTTGATTCCGAGCAACTACCTCTAATCGCGGGCAGATCGTTCCTATTAATCGATTGATCGATAAGTCAGCTCCGCCTCTATTAGTCCAATTATCATTTTTTATTTTATAGCATTTATGAAGTGAAAATAAATTAATTATGTAAATAGATTTTAAAACTAAATACAATTATTATTGTAATACATTTTAAAATCCATCTTTATTCTTTTAGAGATGAAAAACTTATAATCTGGATTAGTTTTTTTATTGCAAAGTTATGGAGTGATTATACTGTTACATTAAATGTGATAGTATGATTAACACAATAAATCCTAGAGATTCTTCATTATGATTGACAAATTGTTTCAATTGTTCTGTATAGAGTTTACACGTTTAGTTTTATCCGGCCAACAATTGATGTGTTATGTTGTTTTGTATTGATCGATATTTTGTTGAACGTTTTATGATTAAGTTGATATTTTTATTGTGTTGTTGTCTGTTATAAAAATTATTTTCGAACTATACTTCTTCTTCTTTTTTTGATAATTTTGATCTATTTCATCAGTTTTAATTTTCATTCCTGTTAATATTGGTTTTTTATTATTGATGTTTTAAGTGACTTGGTTACCAAATCTTACTTTGTCATTCATGACAGTTTAGCTAAAATAATTTTTTAATGTCATTTGATATTTTTTTTTGTAATAGACTATGTATATTATACATAACATATATCATTGTGGTTATTATTAGTTGCGTTTGTGTTTTGGCTGAAGTAGGTTTTGGAATTATGTTCTATTTTATAATTCTTTACAATAATAATATTCAAAGGTAGATATAAAAAAAAAAATATTTTAAATCCACCAAAACTTCTGAATTTTGATGGTATTACATAAAAAAATCATTTTTCTTAGTTTTCCTACAGCTTTGAGTAAATAAATTCTGACCTGAACTTTTGACCAAAAACTTTGAACCAACCCAACTACGTAAATTTACCTAAATTTGTAGAAAGCTCAGTATTCTTCTCAGTATAGTAAACTTTGTAAAAAGCCTACGTAAGTACCGTTCATTCCAGCAAGTGCTGTAGCACTCGATGTAAGATAGATGTAAAGTGACTGATTTATATTGTGTAATTTATTTTAGGTAAGCATAGTTAAAACGATAGTTTAAAATCAAGAGACTGTTGTCATTATTTGTGCACAGTTTTCGTGTACGTTAGTGATTGCTTTTGTCTTAAACTTATCTTAATGATAAGCTTTATAGTTTTAGTTTACATGAATCCTAAACTATCTTGCCATATGATTCAGGTACTGTACTACATATAGTGCAGTAGGACTGTAGATATTCAAATGTCAGCGTGAATTCCTGTTGTGATATAAAGTTGCATACATGTCCGTTCGTAGTTTGTGTTATTATTTTATTTTGACATTATCATTCTACTGTGCAACTCATCAATAAACTGTTTTTACAATTATAAAACCTTAAATGATATTTGTGTTTCATTTGTCCTCTCTCTACCACAAGAACAGTCACTGTGATAAGTGATAAAAGGCTGCCTTGCGGTTTTCATTAGTTTCTCACCTAAATGCTTATTTAAATGAAAAATGGACTTAAAAACTGAACAACTAACTTCCATCTTCATGAACAAAAAAAGTTTATGTTTTTTGTCAGTGATTAAGTGATTCTTGATTAAGAAATGAAGATAAGATGAACAGATTAAACCAAGTAGGAAGTTTGATTCAGACATGACAATTATTGTAAAAGATCTTTATCCGGAATCTATCCTTTCACTTTCCTTGTGGAAAGTGAAATATTTTATTAATAGGAATCAGAAATATTTGTGAAATTGTTGACTTAATTGATGACTTTAAGTGTTAACAGTGCATTTGATCAAAAAGATATAAAATATTTGATTGAAATTAATGCTGCTTGGTTACAATCTGTAAAATGTGAAATGGTTTATAGGTTATTTACATCATCCCTCCATCAGGTGCTGAAATTTTGAAACATCATCGGGTGCAAGCGGAGGTTGCCTCTGCAATTGGAAAAAAAAATTATTTTCATAAACATATAATTGTTTATTAAATTGAATTACTTTACATATATTTACGCATATAAAAAAATTACTGTTGCTATATAAAAAATAGACCCTCGGTTCAATACCTGAACTATAACCAGATAAAGCAAGGCATTACACAGTTCTTCTTGAGTGAAACTAAAGGAAACTTACAGGCCAGGCTGCAGAACAGAAGCTTTCTATATTTTTCACTTATTTCTTCCAAGTTGTAGAGGTAACCACCGTGTAGCGCCCGATAAAGAATTGTGCTAATTGAAAAATATTTCTCACTACAGTTTGATATTTTTCTAACATTCCTACAGTGATTTCTGCACAAGTTTAAATAAGTATAAAGCTAAACCAGTTGGATTTAAAAATGCTAGTAATCTGTGACAGTCTTTATGGAGCTCTTTAAAGTCTGTTCACTTTAGTGTACAGTACCTGGCTGCCAAGCATTTGCTTGGTAAACTTATATAATTCTTTATAGAAATATCAAATACACATGGTGCACTAAAATGCCAAGTGAAAAAAGGCTTTTTACTTTTTCTAGACGAGCTCGTTCGCTTAGCTAACTCACCTTTCAGACTTTTTAAATGTAAGCGTACAGGTGCAACACCCTAAGTTGCGCACAAGCTGAGAAAAAAGGAGAAAAAGAAATATGCTAGCCTACTAATATATAGATAATCAAGCCTCACTGTTGATTGCCAGACAGATTTGGAATCAACGAGAACAGAATTTTAGCCTTGAGTGAGTGTTATTATTTTTATAGCCCCATTATGGAGGTTAGTACGCAGTTACTGTTCATGCTCAGACCACACAATTTACATTAGGACAGGTCAGTGATTATTTTTATTTTGAAAGAGAACTTGGAGAAGGTTTGTCAGAAATTACACAGTTTAGTGGGCAGCAGGTTTATTGTATCACACAGGATATATGAGCCTGCCGGTGGCGAGGTGCCAGAGCAGACTGGCCCAGGGGAGGGGCGGCGGGGGCGACACCAGGCTGGGGCTGCACGCCCGAACAGTCCTCCACCAAGAGTCCTGCGACGGCGACGCCTCCAGCACAAACTCGTCCCCAGTCACCAACCTCGGCCTCAGCCTCACCGAGCCTGGCGCAAACACAACTGCGGTCATCACACTGGCCCATCGGAATATGTGTCATTAAACTATACAAATAGCATTGTCTGTCTTCAGTTGGTTGTGGTTATATAGCAACAATGACAAGTCATGAATAGAGAGAGAGAAAATAATTTATTGAATAAATTATAACTGCCCACATTAGTGGGTTGCCTAGTAGACACAGTATACAATACAAATTTCTTAATTTACGTGGGAATTTAGTTATATTTTCTTAGCTCTTATTATATAAGTGATTTCTAATTATGTAAATTGATCCTTTTAATGTTCTTTCTACTATAGTTTTGATTGTATTATTGTTTAAATTCAAATCTTTCCATACTGAAACAAAAAATTTTTAAATTGTTCCTCGTGCGCCAATTAACAGTCCAAAAACTTTAACTTCCTTCACTTTGTATTTCTTTCTAATATAATCTGCTGTCGGCTCGTAAATACTTTGCTCTTCTTTGTTGACAGTGTCCGGTTGGTCTTTATTAGTTTCCATTCTTATGGTAGGGTCAAGTATTATGGCACTTTTTTTCTTGGGGTCAATAGCCAGAATATCTATTCTTCTTGTGCTGCCTTCTGTTGAAATACAATGCACTTTTTCATACACTTCCCAAGTTTGGTTTTTCTTTCTAATTTCTTCTGCTATTTTCGACCTTATTTCGTTATGTCTAGCATTTCTTAAGAGTTCTCCATATGGACAGAAACCAAGGACATGCGCAAGGGTTTCTATCTCACTGTAATGTCTGCAGTGGACGTTGCCTTGATTCCTGCCTGGAAGAACTCTAACTGAAATGACTCCAGCTCAGTGGCGGCTCACCCATAAGGACTCCTGGACGCCGCCCCTCCTAAAGAATTGATTAAAAATAAAAATAAATAAATTAACAAAATTATTATTATGAGAATATTTAACAGAATGACAATTGTATAAGTCATAAGTTGAAGCTAGAAACAGATCGTACCAAAATAAATTAAAAAACGACGACGATTGTGTCTCTAATTCTATCGCGGCCGGCTCGGGCCGGAGCGATGGACGCCGGCCACGGCGTCCTAGCGCTCTTGTAAAATCAAATGGAGACGCGCATACGCGCAGCTCACTCACACAGGCACACCCAATGGCTGCTAATGCAACTCTCTGCCCGGCGCCCTAGGCTGCGCGCGCCACTGCTCCAGCCACTGCTACCAACCGAGCAGTGCCAAAAATGTGACTGTCAGTTCCCTCGCAATGCAGTCGTCCGTCTGGGTTCTGTTGTGCGTAATGTTGTACATGTTAGTGTGCGTTGTGTTGAAATAGTGAATTATATAGATTTGTGGGAAATGTAAATGGGTGAAAGTGAAATGGGTGACGTTGGAGTTGGAGATGAGCAACACACCAGGTAAATCGTATAGTAGGTAATAGAATGAAAAACATTGAATATTAGAATTACTTTGAAGAACCTGGGGCTTTCAAGGCCCAATTTAGTTATTAATCAAATGCAAAGTTGAACAAAAAGAAAAATAGTTTTAATCAAAAGGGTTTTAGAAACTTAAACAATCAGGCCAATTGGCTCTGTGGCTGTAAAATTAAAAACTCGTTTTTCTGTAACACTTGTTTGATTATAGGGATTCAGGATCGTGCCTTACCGTTGGTGGTATTTCAGAGATTAAACATTTGAACTAAAAAGTTAAGATACATAAAACGAGTGACAAAGACATCAAAGCGTGTATAGAATTTGATGAAGTACTTGGAAAGATCAACATTAGATTTGCGAGATTAAATAAAACTATAGGCCTGCAAAATGTCTTGAGAGATGCACATTTTTTATTTATTTATTTCTGGATTTCGTTAAGCAAAATCATTGACTATGTATTCATGGACAATCTTGGCTTTCAATTCTTAGAACACACCTGTCCGCGGCAAAACTATTTCAGTCTGATTTGTTTCCTCAATTCAAACAAATGTCACAAAAAAGAAGTAGGCCTATAAGCATTAACGGATTCATATCAACTGAATAAAATTGACGGAACACAACTGCTTGTTTTAGGTCAATTTTATTTAACCTAAAAAGCCATCTCTGTTGTACATAACTGATACTCTGCAGTACAACAGATTATGTACAACAGAGATGACTTTTCGTCAGCAATTATGATTAAGATTTTTAGGCTATATTACAATTATTTAATTCAACTTTGTGATCGAATTATACCTGTTTGATGGAGTAACTATTATTTATTGACATAGGAGATAACCGTTTTTACTGAAGCAGACATTACTTATCTTCATTGGCGTAAATATAAATAAAATAATGATAAGAGCCCCCCCCCCCCCAGCGTCCCTAACCACCGGCCGCCACTGCTCCAGCTACCATTTTTATTGCTTCTCTCCATTCTGAGTTGGTAAGGCCCCCCATATCTGATATCCACCTACTGGCTGGGGTGTATTCTTTGAATAGTTCAACACCTTTTCCTTTCTGTTTCAGACAGGCCCATTTTTCAAATTCTCTTTCTCTAAGCATACTTCTTATTTTTCTACTTTTATTTTTTCCAATTAAAAAATCAGAAATCCTTGGAGCACAAAAAAAGCTTTGCCCGTACAAACAGAGCTTGTTTTAGGGTATAAGATAAGATAAGATGACAAAGCTTCTTCCAAGTTGGATTAAGTGGATCAACCAAAATTAATTGATGTTCTTGGCTTGATAATGAACCTTTGAGGTTCGAAACCTAGGTTGCAAGGAACCGAATCAGGATCACTGACAGAGCACAGGTAATTTACATCTTTTTCTTTTTATGGTAAAATAGATATCTCAAAAAACTAGGAGATTGACGACTCTGGAGGTAGTGTGACATTAGAGTAAAAAAAGTATCACATCAATCTTGGCAACATATCTGTTATATTTCCTTAAAACAATTACATTATAATATACTTCACGAACTAATAAGTAATTTTACTTACTGGTTGTTGCCGGTGAATTAAACAGCCACAGAAGTGTAGAGTAGATGGGTAGACAGCTGAGGATGAACCTTGCCTGGGTCAGCAGCCCACCTGCCGCTATCAGCACCAGCCGGATCTGACATCACACACAACAAGATTATTTAGTGTAACAAGTCCCTTGGTGTGTAGAATATGGCCAAACAGCTGACAATGAACCTCGCCTTGGTCAGCAGCTTACCTGCCGCTATCAACACCAGCCGTATCTGATGACAAACACAAGACTATTTACTGTCACAAGTCCCTTAGAGTGTAGAAGATGGACAAACAGCTGAGAATGAACCTCGAATTGGTCAGCAGCACACCTGCCGCTATCAACACCAGGTGTATCTGACGACACACAAAACAAGATTATTTCCTGTCACATGTCTGTTAGAGTGTGGTAGATGGGCAGACAGCTGATAATGAACCTTGCCTGAGTCAGCAGCACACCTGCGGCTATCAGCACCAGTCATATCTGACGACACACACAACAAGAGCCTCTACTGTCACATGTCCCTTAGAGTGTGGTAGATAGGCAGACAGCTGAGCCTGCTGACAGCTGAACCATGCCTGAGTCAGCAGCACACCTGCGGCTATCAGCACCGGCCGTATCTGACGACACACACAACAAGATTATTTCCTGTCATATGTCCCTTAGAGTGTGGAAGATGGACAGACAGTTGATAATGAACCATGCCTGAGTCAGCAGCACACCTACGGCTATCAGCACCAGCCGTATCTGACGACACACACAACAAGATTATTTCCTGTCATATGACCCTTAGAGTGTGGCAGATGGACAGACAGTTGATAATGAACCATGCCTGAGTCAGCAGCACACCTGCGGCTATCAGCACCAGCCATATCTGATGACACACACAACAATATTATTTCCTGTCACATGTCCCTTAGAGTGTGGTAGATGGACAGACAGCTGAGCCTGCTGACAGCTGAACCATGCCTGAGTCAGCAGCACACCTGCGGCTATCAGCACCAGCCATATCTGACGACACACACAACAATATTATTTCCTGTCACATGTCCCTTAGAGTGTGGTAGATGGACAGACAGCTGAGCCTGCTGACAGCTGAACCATGCCTGAGTCAGCAGCACACCTGCGGCTATCAGCACCAGCCGTACCTGACGACACACACAACAAGATTATTTCCTGTCACATGTCCCTTAGAGTGTGGTAGATGGACAGACAGTTGATAATGAACCATGCCTGAGTCAGCAGCACACCTGCGGCTATCAGCACCAGCCATATCTGACGACACACACAACAATATTATTTCCTGTCACATGTCCCTTAGAGTGTGGCAGATGGGCAGACAGCTGAGCCTGCTGACAGCTGAACCATGCCTGAGTCAGCAGCACACCTGCGGCTATCAGCACCAGCCATATCTGACGACACACACAACAATATTATTTCCTGTCACATGTCCCTTAGAGTGTGGCAGATGGGCAGACAGCTGAGCCTGCTGACAGCTGAACCATGCCTGAGTCAGCAGCACACCTGCGGCTATCAGCACCGGCCGTACCTGACGACACACACAACAAGATTATTTCCTGTCATATGTCCCTTAGAGTGTGGCAGATGGACAGACAGTTAATAATGAATCTTGCCTGAGTCAGCAGCACACCTGCGGCTATCAGCACCAGCCGTATCTGACGACACACACAACAAGATTATTTCCTGTCACATGTCCCTTAGAGTGTGGTAGATGGGCAGACAGTTAATAATGAACCTTGCCTGAGTCAGCAGCCCACATGTACGCTATCATTATCGTGTGTGGGCTCTGCTGAGTTTGAACCATTAAAAACTTTATTTTTACTACTGTAATGTATTTAGCACTCAAAATTGAGTACGCTCTGGTTTTGTATTAGAGAAATTATAGAAAAGCTAAAATGTCGTAAGGAAAACGATCAGTTATTTCAAAATTTCAAGAATTAAAAACTTGTTTAAACAAATAATGCCACAAAATGACTATACACAAAAATGTTGAAGCAGGTGGAGCAAAAGTCTTTTTATTTTGTCAGCAACCGTACCTTCCATAATGAGCTTTCAATAGCAATATTTATGAATAGAGCAAAACAGAATGTGTGATAGGAAAAAATTTAGATGGTATACAGTTTGTTGGTTATATGAATAGCCTCTGAGAAATCATCGTGAAGAATAAAATATTTAGTAAAGGTCATCCTAGCAATGAAATTTAAATTCACAGGAGAGATGGAAAATAACTAACAGTAACAAAAGTACTTTTTTGCTAATTTTTTATATAATCATTAAGCTTAAAATTTGATGATCACAAATATTAGTCTATTATACTTACAGCCGTGAAGACAATGTAATAAACAAGAGTAGTAGGTAGCAGAAAAAGAAGCACGGTAAAAGATATTGTCCCGATGAGCAGCTGTTCCGTTGTGTACGGACAAGAGTCAACGCGACCTGGCACGGGGTTACGCTTCCGTCCGAGGAACACCCGAGACAGAGACACTAGGCCCGTGAGCTGGGCTCGGTACAGCCTGCACAGTGCACAATACTAACTGTAGCAAGTGTCTTATTGGCACTCACTTGCATAAAAAATGTAATGTATAATAATCCAAACCTAAAACTGTGTTGATTTAGTAAACAAAAAAAGGTGTGAACAGACTTTTACACTTTCTTCATTAGTGGGGCCTTTAATGTAACAATTTCAACAATGTAACAATGTAACAATGTAATAAAATCTTAACTCAATGCTTTCATTTTAGAAAAAATTTAATCAGTCAGATGAATTTTAAACTGACAAAAATATTCATTTTTTCTCTTTTGTACAGTACTGGAAACATTATATACTAGTGACTTGTAGGGGCAAAAACCCCTAAAAATAAAAATTGTGATCCAAAAATAAGTTTTAATTCACCACCTCCTAGTGAGTATAACAGTATATCTTCTCAAGATGTGACGTGAATTTACATGTTAACATTTTTAAAATAAAACATTGCCAATTCTTGACGAAACATTTTGGCGGTATCAAATCAGTAATTTACCAATAATTTTCCCTTTTTTTAAAATACAGTAGTCTATTTTGTAAGAAAAAGAAAAAATTATTGCACTGTTATATTACCGGACGCAGTAAAAATAGTTTTAACCTTAAACATTTTCATAATGAGTATGTAACTCAAGTAAATAAAATAGTTCAATACAACATTAATACTGTACACTCCTTCATCCTGGACTCTTTTGCCCCCATCCCCCACACTCGCCGTGTCCCCCTTGCCTCCCCGTGCCGCCGTTCACCTCTCGTAACCGTTGTTTCCTGTACCCCTTGTGCCCCTGGTGCCCAAGGAACCCTCATGTTCCCGTACCACTTTTCCCCCACATGCTCCTGTGCCTCCCATTCGCCCGTGCCCGCATGCCTGCAGTTCTTTCCTGTTGCCCCCCATGCCCTCTATGTTTCTCATTCCTCCCCATGCCCGTGCCACCGTCGTCTATAGTACCGCTTGTGCCCCCGCACCACCACCACTACGTGTCCTCGTGCATCCCCATGCCTCCCCAAAGTGCCCCCTATGTCCAAACACTCCCGTACCCTCCATACTCCCCTGTCCCCATGCCCCCATACACCCGTGCAACATGCCCCATGCCACCATTCTCCCTCTTGCCCCATATATCTCCATGCATCCACCTACGACCCTAAGCAGTGCCACCGACTCCCCTCGTGCTCCCTATGTTCCAGCACCCACGGTGCTCCCCTGCCTACATGGCCACCGTTCTTCCCCGTGGTCCCCATGCCCTCTATGTTCCCCCAAGCCTCCCCGTGTCCAAATGTCCATCTACCTCCCATCCCTCATGCCACGAACGCCCCTAGTGCCCATTGGGCCTTCCCAACCCTGCACTGTCACGTGCCCCCGGGCATCCTATGTTTTCGTATCCCCATGCCCGACGTTGCTCCCCATGGCAACCGGACCCCCATGCCCATCTACCCCTTTTTTCACCGACGCCCCTAGTGCTCCTTGTGCCCCTGCAACACCGCCGTCAAGTGCCACAGTACCTCCCCATGCCTCCCCAGAGTGCCCCCGCCCCCTATGCCCCCGTACCCTCCATTCTTTCATGTCCTCATGCTCGCCGTTCCTCCCCTTGCTATGTTGCCCATGCCTCCACCGTGCCCCTTATGCCCCCTCTGTCACCAGTGCCAACGACAACCCCCGTGCCCTTCGTGCCCCCATATCCCCGAACCCCCTGTACTCCCCATGGTCCCATGCTGTCATCCCCACGCCGTTCCTTCCCGTACCTCCGTGCCCTCCTGTGCCCCCAACATTTACAATAATTCCCCCATGTCTCGCCCGTGCCCCAATGCCCCCTTACCCTCCATGCCACCGACGTCACTCTTACTTTTATTGTACTCTATTTTGTATGTTCGTCAATGAAGTAGAACACTAATTGATACATTGTTAGTTTTAGCACAGTATCACACAAAGCAGATGAAGTTTTTCAAAACCTAAGGCTATTCTTATGGAAAACGTTTTACGATATTTCTTAGTTACTTGTAACTTTATGGCTAAGCTTATAATTTTCCCTCCTGCATGAGACCGAGGCCTTTAATTGGAGACCCAACCATCTTCCTGCAATCTGTCGAACGCTCAAAATTTTGCGAAAAAAAAATTCGCTGTAGATTGCTTTTCTTTGTGTGAATTATTTTATCATCTTCACTCAATGTTATCATCTGTGTAACATTTTAAAATTAAACCATAACACATGTTTTAGTGTACCGTACACAAAGCAGACGTTTTTCGTATCCCCATGCTATTCTTATGGAGGACGTTTTACGTGATTCCTCATTTCCTGTTAACACTATGGAAACGCCGATAGTTTTCCCTCATGTATGGGACCGAGACCTTTAATTTGAGACCCCTCCCATCTTTCTGCGATTTGTATAACGCTCACAATTTTGCTCAAGAAATTCGGCTTACAGAATTATATATATATATATATATATATATATATATATATATATATATATATATATATATATATATATATATATATATATACAGTGCTCGATTTCTAAAAAAAGAGGTAAGGGAACTGTGAAGGAACTGGCTCACCACGGGCCCTCCCCCGCAAGATTTAAAAAAAATACTCTTAATTTGCAGCGTTTTTAACGTACCTGAGAATATTTTTCAGCTTTTTTATGACACTCAAAATACAGTTTTACAGATTTAATAAAAATCATTAAGCCTTTCGGGAGCAGGCGTGTTTCATACTGACTAACTTAACAATGTAAAATCTAGATAAGGCCTAATTTTTCTGCAAGTTTAAAAATATCCGGGTTAAGAAGAACATCATATTGTAGGCTATTAAAAACTGTTTATTGAACATCCAATATTATTTGAAAGAAAACTAAATTAAATTACTGGGATGAAACTAAAAATATTATTAACTTTAATTTACCAAACTATACTTGACTTTAAGGTATTTACTTGACTTTAAGGCTTTTCTTTAGTTTCTAAAATAATTTTTATATTTTAATTTTTTTATAATTTTTTTTAAAGGTACGGGAACGCCGTTCCGCCGCGTTCCCCCTGAAATCGAGCACTGTATATATAAATATATATAAAAAAAAACTTAGCATAGCGGTCCCACACTTGAATTTTTTGTCATGCCAAACAACATGTAGGTATTTAAAATCTGGCAATAATTGACTGATTTTTCAAAATGCTTTAGAAAGAAACTTTCACAATACAGTACACTCTCGTTCATCGGAACTCATGTGGCGGACGGCCGGTTCGGATGTCAAAAAATTCCGATGAAACGGAGTCCGTCGTGAGTCATCATTTCCGCCCTTATGGTGACCTATCGTGATTGTATTCACTCTTGTTTTTAAGATAACATACAAGAGATTTTATGAAAATAAGGCACTCAAACTTTGAACACGGTAACAATGTACGAAATAAAAACCTATAGAAATAACCTAACCTATAAAAACCTATAACCAATCGAAGCGGATGTTCACTTCTTGCCCCCTTCCTCTTTCTATTTTTGTGCAAATACTCCACGGCCTCGTAAATCACATCGATGGGTACAGATTATGGAAAACGCCTGATGACCTTTGATGCAAAATGTGATACTTCACTGTTGTGCAGATAGAATGAATGGAAATTGAAGGCGCTAAAACGGAAAAATTATTTATTTCGTAAGAAAAAAATTAATAATATCCAGATTTTCGGTTCCGATGAAGCGGAGTTCCGATGTCGCCGAGTTCGATGAACGAGAGTGTACTGTACTATTATAACATCAGATTTGTTCTATAATAATAAAAAGAAAGAACTATTTAAGCTTCATTTCACATGAGTGACAATTTAAGCTGGTTGCTGCCCACAAGTATTATTAAATACTGTTATTTTTAAGCGAATATATATGAAGTGGCATGCAAAACCAATAGCCCCAATTGTGAACCAAATATCAAAATATAAATGCTCAGTTCAACGAGAGCTTTAAGATGATATACAATATGACATATGTTTACATTTAGAGTTTTTGAGTTTCGTCTAAGTTATAATTTTCAAAATTTTGGAAAATTTAGTTTTTTAATAAATGTGGTCTTGTGACATATCATTGCAAAGCTTAGCTCGTTTAAAATAAGTATATTGAATTAGGAGTAATTTTTGACTAATAATAAAATAATAACATGGTATTCAGTAAATGTTGATTTTTCTTACAAAAATGGCCACCATTTTGAAACGGAATAAGACAAATTCATTCTGTTTTCACCAAAATGTTCATTTCACTGATACGTTTAAAGTTATGTAAAAAAATCTGCATGCTTACATAAGAAAATTTTGAGATTCGAACCCGTGACCTCCAGTTTTGGAACACCCTGTATATTGATTGGCATTGATGAAAATATTTTTATTGGAAAGCCCATATGTGATTTTGGTATAAAAAACTTTACTTTTTGATTTTAACTCAATCCGTTCTCTTGCTATACATAGTGCACGGGTGGTCTGAATCACCCTGTGATTATATTTATAAATTTTATATACATATTTATGAAAGTGAACAAACGGTGTTTTTGGCTTCTGGGGACCTCAAAATGAAAAAGTAACATGGTCCCGGGCTTAGGTCTTACCATGGCTACTACAGTAGACTCCCTCTAAACCGGCCACCTCGGGACCAGGCCGCGGTCGGATAATGAATTGGCCGGTTAAACCGATGTTCATTTAAGAACTCCAACCTACAATTTTATATGGCCTAAATATAATTATCACTTGAAAACAACTTTAAATACACTACTGTATGTGATTTATAGCTGAAATCCGACACCCATGAAATCCACAACAACTAAACTAATAATGATTCGTTTCTTTATTGTGGTCTTCTGGATAGTACTGTAGGTCCAAACACATTGACTTCCGGTGGCACACACTTCCGTCAAGGACGTTACATTTTAATTGGTTTGAGAACTATGAAATAACGTTTGAATTGAATAATACAGTAGATAAGAAAACTACGTTTCCGGCATAACACGGCCGGTTAAAGCGATGTTGAGATAAAAAATGACCGGTTAAAAAGATGTCATTTTTGTGTTAGGGTGTAGGCCGGTTACAGCGGAGACCGGTTAAAAGGTGGCCGGTTAAGAGGGAGTCTACTGTATTGTAATAGCGTATTCCCTATAGGGAAATTCGCTAAAAATTCAGGTACTGGCAACAGTGGCACTGACATTTGAACGGCAGTGACCAAATGTAGCAGCAGAAAGTTCCCCTTGTGTGAAAAAAGGTCCAAATAGGCTAGTCAATTCATTACTCACCTTGCAGCATAAACATAAATTATGTAAACATGAAAACTTGCTATAGCAAGTAAATCTGCAAGGATTGCAATCTGGAATGACAGTCCAAGGCAGCCGAGGCAAACAAATGTTTGAAATCCAAGCTCCAGCAAGGGTCTTGAATAGCCTGAAAAAAATTGTCATTTGGTTGTTACAGTTTTACAACACTCTTGTTTCTACAAAAAGACAGTAACGTCAATCTCTTTCTAACTCCAAATACATAACTGTTGTAATCCATAGACAGTTGTTTTGTATTATGTTACTGCATTGACGTTGTCAATACATTTATTGTTAGCCTAAATGTTTTACGACAATAAACATCTTGAATCTTGAATCATATACATTAAGGAGATAATTATGCAGATACAGAGAATAGAAGAATTTGGATAAGTTACACTTAAGCCTACTTATTAGATCATAAATTCATTTCGGTGGAGGGGTGGAAGCCAAAATTTGGCCTCCTTAAGAGAAAGACGCCTCTGTCAGCACAATAGTTCAATCTATAGGTCAAATTGAAAGTTTTTCCCTCTACCTGAAATAAGACAAAGGGATGCACTTATTGGGGAATATACTAAAATCTTATCTGCTCCACAGCTGCCCATCCATGATTATCTTCTCCAAGTGAAGGGCTAATTGAGGTCCCGAAAACCACCACTGCAGATAGCCTCCCAGTTTATTGATAAAAACTTCTCCATCCGTAACGACTGGACTTCCTCCTCGGACTCTTTCAAAGGTCAGATTAACCTTATGATAGTTCACCCGACTTTAGAAGTAGGTGGAATAGATTTTTCTTGGAAGCAGTGGACTTTACTCAATCGCTTCCGCACTGGGTAGGAAAATTTAATTTTTGGAAATGCAATAATTAAATTCTGGTCTTATGTGGTTAACCAGTTATGTGGTTACAGAGCGGAGTATCAAACTATAGATCCCGTAGTCACAGAGTGTTTTCCCACTGAGAGCTTACCCGAAGGATTAATTGGTTTGCATAGTGCAAGTGAAACTGGCATGCCTAGTGAAACCTAAGCCTAGGGCTTATCGCCCTAGGCTTAGGTTTATAAAGAGAAATCATAAATTTTTATGTTAATTGCATACTTGAGCTTAATTTTCATACTCTGAAAAAGGTGCTTTGCAACACATTATTTTTTTTATTTTTTATTTTTATTATTTATTTATTTATTTACTAAAAACAGATTACATTCAAATTCTTATTGCTACTAGCTGCAAAAGCCAGATGTGGCTTGTCTGCAGCTCATATTTAAGTTGCCGACAGAAGCCAAGCCACTTAGAAATTATTGGCGAGGCTGGCGATGAAAGCCATACGATACACATACCCGACGGAAACCATCATATTCAAGAAGACAAAGTCGTGCAATACTCTTTTAACACACAATAACTATTTACAAAGAGACCTACCGGTAATAGGTGGAATGTCCACTTGTCCCTATAATTATTTGCCCTCGATCAGTTAGATTAAAATAAAGCCTAATGATATTATATTTCAAGCTTACCCAAAAATGCCCACCACAAGTCAATGTGGAAGAGGAAGAATTTTCCAAGAACATTGTTAAGAGGACCATTAAGCTTGAGGTCGGCTGGACTACCCATCAGGTATCGCACCATGTCTTTCAGTGATACCACAATTACCTGCAGAAGAGAATGAAATTATATTAACTCGGTTTGGAATTGTTTAACTAGGATACATTATGAATGAAAATTAACTAAGGCAGTCCAATACATAGCTCAGTCGCAACAGACCTGCATACTGTACTCCGCTAATTTCTAATAGATAGTCCTAATAGGTCTAAACACTTCTAATAATTTTACAAAAATTTGTTATTGTGTTGATTTTTTGTAAACAAATATGCTCATATTGAGATTTAAGATGTAGAAAAAGCGCTTCCCGTGATGATAAGGTGAAATAATCCGAAGTAATCCTAACAAGCGCTAAGGTGAAGGTCCTAAGGTGAAGTAAGGTGAAGTAATCCTAGCACCAGCGCTATATTTTCCTCTGGTTTTCGAGGGCAAAACTACAATTTGTTAACATGGAATGTCCCTACTTATTAGGTCCTGTATACATCGCTCATACACTTAAAGTTTTAATTGATATATCATCTTCACTGATTTTACACTTCTTGTCTATCTAAAACACGTTTTAATGTAAAATAAAGTACCGTAGGCAATTTTCAAACCCTAATTCATCGCCCATAGTGCCCCTATCACAATCAGATTTTTTTAATGATTGGCATGCACGCTCAGCTAGGAAACCAGTAAATTTTATAGTATTTTACAGCAGTCAATTTGTAATACAGTTTGTAAGGTTGGTAACGCTCCATGTAGAATTTTTAGTCACTCCAAGCCACAAAACGTCTTATTATAGTATTACCACTCTACGTATATTTTTGTCAATTGGTTATTAGTAGTTCTCCACTCAATGTAATCATTTGTCTTTCGTTTTAAAATAACACCATAACACATGTTTTAATGTACACAAAGCTGGCGTTTAACAAATTCCCATGCTATTCTTATGGAGGACGTTATAGGTTATTACTAATCTCCTGGTAACTTTATGGATGCGTCGATAATTTTCCCTTGTGCATGGGACCGAGACCTTTAATTTGAGACCACTCCCATCTTCCTGCAATTTGTAGAACGCCGCTTACAGAATTATATATAGAGAATATGTTAAGGAAACAACAAGGCATTTAAGTAGCTATATTTTAAAATCTCTAAAACTATTGTGGTGACTGAATTAACCACAAAATAAATTAAAATTAAGTTTTTATTTTGCTGTTTATTTTCATTAAATAAACCATTATATGCTATATGTAGATCACATGGCGATTATTCTTATTTTAATAATGCAATAATAGTCCACTGTTCAGGCCACTAAGATGAACCACTCGTAAGCTCTCAGAAACCATCTGATGCCCTCTAACAGATGATTCATTCATCTATTCCGAACAATTCATTTACCGTACTTCATCCACACAGCAAGCGCTCCCCACTCCTGGAACCGCGCTCCTAAAACCATCGAATGAATCATCCATCTGAAAACCATCCGATGGAAGCTAAAATCATTGGATGGATAAAACCAGTCGTTAGTCCCATCACTACATTTACGATAACTGAAATTAATTTTGGAGACATTTGCTAATGTCAACTCTCAGATCTACAGTATTGTTCCGTGAACAGGTGCACAGACTGCCAGAAGGAAGTGCATTGTCCGTTAACCACTGACTATATCCACTTCACTCCTGTCATCTTTCCATTTCTTACATTCCAAATAAGAGTCAATGGATCATTGGACTTAGCACTGTGTTGACATGACAATCAGTGTTTTGTTTTGGAGTAGTCCAGGATCGCAAGATTAAATTTTGATAGCTTAATGCTTAATGAACTTTTGGCCCTGATTTATCATTATTTCTTGAGTGTTGACTGTACAAATCACCTACCCCTAGTAATTTGTGTACTGTGCTGTATATACACCAGCTCAGGGCTTAATTTCAGCCGGAGCTTACCAGAGCTCAGTTCCGGTACTTCTTGGCACACCGGAGCTAACTAAAGCTCCGCTAATCTCCACTGCGGTTAACTCCGGCTTGTTTGATTTTAAATTATATATCATTCAACAAGGTTTATAGCCTATATGATTTTTATAACTAAATTACATGATTAAGTGCAGACAAACCTTGAAAGGTTTTTGCACATTGTTAAAATATGAATATGTCATTACAATTTTGGATAATAAAGAATTTTGATTGATTGATTGGCCAATTAATTTGTTCATTGATGAAATAAATCATGTATTTTTCACTGACAATTTTTGGGTCACCTAAAGTTTTACCCTTATTTTATCCTTATCAGTTAGCAGATGACAACAGTTTTTTCCTAGATGTTTCATTGCATATTAGAAACAACCAATCACGTTACGCCATTTGAAATGGGTGTTTTCAGACGGCTTAGAATCTTGTCCCTGAATCAGGGGGCCCGAAACCACCAGACGTACAGTAAGATTAGAAAAGTTGCTTAGAGCGCTGTTATGGTGATGGTTCACTAGCGCAGTGATTTGCATTTGACGGGGAATTATCTTGGCAGCTACGGTAGTCACAACGCTCACTAGTGAACAAACACTAACGCGCTGAGCCACTAGTAAAATCGTTACTGGTATGTCTGGTAACCCTATGTAGGGGACACCCGAATACATGTAGTTTTTATAGAAGTGTCGTGACTATACAGAGGCCTAGATTAGACTATGGGGCGGCACTACTAGATACAAAAATGATCCTGACAGCTGGTAAGTGCAAGTGCTCTTTCAACTCAGACTGATCCATTGGTACCAAGGGTGGCAGTGATACACTCATTCAGTGCTATGCAATGAAAATAGGCTTAAATAAATTTAAAAATAAATAGCCTTTCTAACAATTAATTCTTTATAAAACTTTTCACTTGTGTTTTGTTATATTTTTAAAATAGGTATTTATTTTATCGTAGATATTTTTCCCATTTTATGTCGTCCCCCAAAAGTGCCGCGCCCTAGGGGGTCGCCTAGTTCATCTAAAGGGGTGCCCCGGCCCTGGTTGGTATAGCCTATTTAATTAGTCGGCGAAACTTCGTTATCCGACTCCACCGTTATTATCAATTTGGAAATTTCGATATTGAGATAATATCGCTATTATATCGATGATACAATTATACGATACGGTTACCATTGTATCACCTGATTTAGTTTTGTTCTAATATAATTAAACAAACCTTTTGACAATAAATATATTCAAACAAGTAGGGCCTAACTGTAAATAACAACAACAAAAAAGTGTAGCTAATGTAACCTGTAACAAAGAACAACACAAAATAAACTAACCAAGTTTACTGGTGTAGCTGTATCTGATTGTGAGAAGAAGCAGATCTAAAATGTTAATGTTAGATCTAAAATGGCGTCACACAAATGCTGCCAGATACAAATCAAAAAGGTTTTTTTTTTTGCTATTGTATTGAGGGAATATGCATTTTAAATGTTCCAAACATCATTGATTTTGTTGTTATAAACATCGCTGTCAATAAAATTGATGGAGGTTTACGGTTACACTGTTAGGTTAGATTATTATGATACATTTCTTATTTCAGTATCAACAATCGTTGTTGATTCGATTGTTTTCATCGCACAATTTTAATCCCGATATCAAAATTTCCACATCGATAATAACGGTGGAGTCGGATAACAAAGTTTCGCCAATTAGTCAAAATGGTAACTTGATGGCAATAATGTAGCCTACCTAATCTCTGTAAATGGATTTTACCGTTAATTAATACCATAGTATATCTAATTTATTATTTTTTACTGAACGGTACAGTCTTTGAAAAGGTTTCTATGGGTCTACCTAAAATGTTGACCAGCATAAAAACATGTTGACAGGGTACTTTAAAAAGTCTGATCTGCACCAAATTTGGTATAAACATTCTAATAATGGTCCTACACAACCTATAAAAATTTCATAAAAATAAATTTTTATTAAGGGTGTTTGTATATAAAAAAACCTTGTTGACCAGCATAAAAACATGTTGACCGGGTACTTTAAAAGGTCAGATTTGCACCAAATTCGGTATGAACATTCAAATAATGGTCCTACACAACCTATAAAAATTTCATAAAAATAAAATTTTATTAAGGGTATTTGTATACAAAAAAACCTTGTTGACCAGCATAAAAACATGTTGACCGGGTACTTTGAAATGTCTGATCTGCACCAAACTTGGTAAGAACATTCAAATAATGGTCCTACACAACCTATATAAATTTAAAAAAAATTAATTTTTATTAAGGGTGTTTGTATACAAAATAACCTTGTTGACCAGCATAAAAACATGTTGACCGGGTACTTTGAAATGTCTGATCTCTACCAAACTTGGTAAGAACATTCAAATAATGGTCCTACACAACCTATATAAATTTAAGAAAAATTAATTTTTATTAAGGGTGTTTGTATACAAAATGACCTTGTTGACCAGCATAAAAACATGTTGACCGGGTACTTCGAAATGTCTGATCTGCACCAAACTTGGTAAGAACATTCAAATAATGGTCCTACACAACCTATATAAATTAAAAAAAAATTAATTTTTATTAAGGGTGTTTGTATACAAATAAACCTTGTTGACCAGCATAAAACATGTTGACCGGGTACTTTAAAAAGTCTAATCTGACACAACTCAAGGTTATTTTAATGGTTGAAATTACTAAATTATTTATTTTTGGAGATCTTGCAAGATTTTAACTCAAAATTACATAATTTTTTAATTGAATTGTGAAAAATATTAAAAACAGATTTAAAATTCCGTGAAACCCTGTGAATCCATTTTAGAATTCCATCTAAAATGGATGGAAAATCTAAAATGGATTTCCATCTAAATTTAAGCCTTTATACAAGTGGTATGTGTATTCCAAATTTGAGATCTCTATCATAAAAAGTTTGGTGCAGATCAGACATTTCAAAGTACCCGGTCAACATATTTTTATGCTGGTCAACAAGGTTATTTTGTATACAAACGCTCTTAATAAAAATTAATTTTTATGAAATTTATATAGGTTGTGTAGGACCATTATTTAAATGTTTTTACCAAGTTTGGTGCAGATCAGACATTTAAAAGTACCCGGTCAACATGTTTTTATGCTGGTCAACAAGGTTTATTTGTATACAAACACCCTTAATAAAAATTAATTTTTATTAAATTTATATAGGTTGTGTAGGACCATTATTTGAATCCTCTTACCAAGTTTGGTGCAGATCAGACATTTCAAAGTACCCGGTCAACATGTTTTTATGCTGGTCAACAAGGTTATTTTGTATACAAACACCCTTAATAAAAATTAATTTTTCTTAAATTTATATAGGTTGTGTAGGACCATTATTTGAATGTTCTTACCAAGTTTGGTAGAGATCAGACATTTCAAAGTACCCGGTCAACATGTTTTTATGCTGGTCAACAAGGTTATTTTGTATACAAACACCCTTAATAAAAATTAATTTTTTTAAATTTATATAGGTTGTGTAGGACCATTATTTGAATGTTCTTACCAAGTTTGGTGCAGATCAGACATTTCGAAGTACCCGGTCAACATGTTTTTATGCTGGTCAACAAGGTCATTTTGTATACAAACACCCTTAATAAAAATTAATTTTTCTTAAATTTATATAGGTTGTGTAGGACCATTATTTGAATGTTCTTACCAAGTTTGGTAGAGATCAGACATTTCAAAGTACCCGGTCAACATGTTTTTATGCTGGTCAACAAGGTTATTTTGTATACAAACACCCTTAATAAAAATTAATTTTTCTTAAATTTATATAGGTTGTGTAGGACCGTAGGACCATTATTTGAATGTTCTTACCAAGTTTGGTAGAGATCAGACATTTCAAAGTACCCGGTCAACATGTTTTTATGCTGGTCAACAAGGTTATTTTGTATACAAACACCCTTAATAAAAATTAATTTTTTTTTAATTTATATAGGTTGTGTAGGACCATTATTTGAATGTTCTTACCAAGTTTGGTGCAGATCAGACATTTCGAAGTACCCGGTCAACATGTTTTTATGCTGGTCAACAAGGTCATTTTGTATACAAACACCCTTAATAAAAATTAATTTTTCTTAAATTTATATAGGTTGTGTAGGACCATTATTTGAATGTTCTTACCAAGTTTGGTAGAGATCAGACATTTCAAAGTACCCGGTCAACATGTTTTTATGCTGGTCAACAAGGTTATTTTGTATACAAACACCCTTAATAAAAATTAATTTTTTAAAAATTTATATAGGTTGTGTAGGACCATTATTTGAATGTTCTTACCAAGTTTGGTGCAGATCAGACATTTCAAAGTACCCGGTCAACATGTTTTTATGTTGGTCAACAAGGTTATTTTGTATACAAACACCCTTAATAAAAATTAATTTTTCTTAAATTTATATAGGTTGTGTAGGACCATTATTTGAATGTTCTTACCAAGTTTGGTAGAGATCAGACATTTCAAAGTACCCGGTCAACATGTTTTTATGCTGGTCAACAAGGTTATTTTGTATACAAACAACCTTAATAAAAATTAATTTTTTTTTAATTTATATAGGTTGTGTAGGACCATTATTTGAATGTTCTTACCAAGTTTGGTGCAGATCAGACATTTCGAAGTACCCGGTTAACATGTTTTTATGCTGGTCAACAAGGTTTATTTGTATACAAACACCCTTAATAAAAATTAATTTTTATCAAATTTATATAGGTTGTGTAGGACCATTATTTGAATGTTCTTACCAAGTTTGGTGCAGATCAGACATTTCAAAGTACCCGGTCAACATGTTTTTATGCTGGTCAACAAGGTTTTTTTGTATACAAACACCCTTAATAACAATTTATTTTTATGAAATTTATATAGATTGTGTAGGACCATTATAAGAATGTTCTTACCAAATTTGGTGCAGATTACACTTTTTAAAGTACCCGGTCAACATGTTTTTATGCTGGTCAACAAGGTTTTTTTGTATACAAACACCCTTAATAAAAATTTATATTTATGAAATTTATATAAGTTGTTTAGGACCATTATTAGAATGTTCATACCGAATTTGGTGCAGATCAGACATTTAAAAGTACCCGGTCAATATGTTTTTCTTCTGGTCAACATTTTAGAAGTTCCCGGTTTCTATGGGCCTCATGTGCGATTGTTTAATACAAAAATTGTTTAAGTAAAAAAATGTATGCCTGAAGATATTGTTTCATTATAAAATCCTCATGGTACGCTATTATGTTGTTGTGAGGGGGCTAAAAGGATGAATTAAAGTTAAAATCTTACTTAGTCGCCACGGTGTATGATTTTATGCTTAGTCAGTCACTGACTGTGTAACACAGGTACATATTCGTCAAGTTTAAATTTCCTATTTAGGCCACTTAAATATAAGTTTATATAAATACAGATGAACTTTTTCATGACTCACATTACAAAGTCGAAGAGCAAATTTTTCCTATGCTTACCTCTGAGTATGCAGCCAAAATCTGCAAAACATCTTCAATATCAACGAGACTCATAAACCAGTAAATAAGAAGTAACCCTCCAAACCAATCTCCCACAAGTCCTAGGATGTAGTTTCCACTTATAAGAGTTGTAAAGCTTTTCTTTTGATGCATCAGTTCAAGACTCTTCTGGGCATTTTTCACAAAGGAATATATATGTAAGGCTAAAGTAGAAAATTTTAATACTATAAGTAAATAAGTCATGACTTCGTCAACAAACTTCATTAAATTGATTAGAAGTACAATAATTAAACTTGTCAAAGGTTGCAGTAAATTGCATTTACTTTTAAACTTTTCTCCTCCTTTAAGCGAAAATATCAATCCTTTAAAATGGTCATGAACCATATTTTCAACAGTGTTTCTATCACAATCTGATACTAAAAGCAGTTCCGATGTCAGAAAGTGAGATTGGTTGTAAACTACTACCTGACAGTCTTCATGCTTGAGAATCGAGTGATCACTTATCACCTCGACAATGAGTGGAAGTTTTTCATGAATTTTTAATGTTACCCAGTCTAACTTTTTTCTTTTTCTTTTCCTAAGTGAATAATTACTGATGACACCAATAACATCTTCAGGTAAAGGACTTGTATCACTGCGAACATCGTGTATAAAGTAGTTTTTTGTCTTCAAAATACTATCACTTATTACTTCCCCACACAAGTAACCGTGATCAAAGTTAACATTATCAGGGTAAAATATCACTGCGGGATATGTAAGAGACTTATTGTTTGACATTATAGTCTCTTACTTTGGACTAAAAGATGGAAAAAAACTTGTTTACACAATTTTTACCATACATAGGCCTAGGTCTCAATGTTTATTTCTAATAAAATATTTAAAAAGTTCTTCATTTTATATTCAAAATAAACACTTATGATTTGCTTAATTCATCCGGTCACTTGTATATTAGTTTATATACAAATACGGTAAGTTTAACATTTTATTTAAAGTTATTTGAAGGAAACATCAACATAACCTCAATAAACGAGTGACATTTTAATTTTTTTCCCTTTCCTTTTTGCTAGCAAATGGTAAGCTCAAGATTTATAATTATGCAACTTATGCAATTATGTTTTATTTATTTATTTATTTTTACACTGGATGTTTTTTTAGAATAATTTGTCGGAATTAAAAGTAAATATTAATAAATTGTGTCGGCGCTAATCAAATATTTCATTTTTTATTTTTCCCGCCTTTTCGTAGTTGCTATGAGAACATTCAGTTTTAGTTGCTACGATTGATTTTACTTTGTCGTTTTTAGCGAATTTCCCACAGAGAATAAGCTATTACCGTAGGTCTCATGGTAACTTGCTTACAAAACCCATATGGCGGCAAACCTACATATTCACCCCCATGGGGTTTATGGGGAAAATAAAAATTGCTAGAGCTTGATACGATATTGTGTTTATATTTACCAATTATTGATTAACTAAGACTAACAACACCCAATGACAGCAAACCTACATACTCGATGTTATGGTGTTTTTATGGGGAAAGTAAATAATCTGATATTTCATTGGAAATTCGCTGATTTCGCAGGTGTGCTGTGACGGGGGTATTTTGATTTCGTATAGTAAGCCAGAATTCCACACTTTTTCGAAAGCTTAGCCAGCTTAGAAATGCATCTGAGAAATATTATTTATTTTTTATAAAATTAAGCTTGAATCGGAATAATTTATATTTTCAATTTCCTGCCTCTTTCCGATAAAAAAGAAGAAGAATACCACGGAATTCGAAAGAAGTCTCGACGTCAGTGCTGCCAGATTGAGGGTAATTACCCGAAAAGAGGGTATTTTTATGGTCTGGGGGTATTTTTGAGGGTATTTCGTTATAGGGGGTATTTTGAGGGTAACAATTCACAGCATATATATTAAAAAATTTGTAGTATGATGAACAAGAATAATTTGTTATAATGGTAGTTTTTTACAATAAATAATTGATTTTTTTACACTTCTGGTAAAACTATTAATGTCTTAAATTCTACAACAGTGCTAACAACATAGCATTTATCTTTGTTTAATTGTCCATGGTTAATCATGGTTAATTGTGGTTTAATAATGGTTTATTAAACTAACCATAATATTATTCACTTTGACATTTTGAGGAAATTTTTTAATATATAAGTTATTTTGTCACTAACGATTTAATTTAAGTTTTTAAAGAAACTTTTTGGTGAGCTGGGGCCCAATTTTTGAATCGAGTGAGTCGTGAGTTGTTGAGTGGGAACTCACTTCTCATCCGTTTGGTATTTTTGAACGGTTGAGTTGGTGACTTCCCCACTCGTCAACTCACCCAAACCACTCACCACCTAAATTGATGGTGAGATAGCTAGTGAGTGCACTTTCTTCTTCTTTTCAGGGTCGGTTTGTTTACATTTTTAGCACGATCGCCGCCATATTTAAACTGCGCGATGAAATTATTATCGTCATTTATTTTACTTTTTAACTTCAAAACCCCTTAAATTGCTTTAATATTTTTATTTTATCAATCTACCGCTTGTATTCTTACTCAAAGTATTTATTATTACGTAGAATTTCTTAAAAGTACCGTAACTTTACTTTGTTTGGCTGCAGATAGGCTAGTAACAGTGTTCTAAGTTAGGCCTAGAATTAAATTAAAATTTTGTTAGAAAGGCAGAGAAAAACGACTGTGTACTTTTAATAGTGCATTATACCCTTTCGTTTTCGTGCAACTCAGTGATTGAATATTCCATGCTCTCTAGTCTTCAAACGCTAGAGCCAAAGCCAAATCTCTATTCATCAAATTACAAGAATAAGAATAAGAATAAGAATAAGAATCGTTTATTGTCGTTAAACACAGTTGTGCAATAGACATTGTCAAAATAAGTTGGACATGACTTACAAACTTGGTAACAAAACAGACATACAGTTCATGAAAGACTAGGCTAAATATATATATATATTTTAAACAATAACAAAATCTTGCTTACAATTAATTTTAAAAGCACATTTATTTAAAATCTTTAAAATCAACTGTATTTAATTCAAAAAATTCCTTTACTGAATATAAAGGGTGCTTTAGCAACCCATTACTCAAAACCAATTTAAAATGAGCCAAGGATTCAATATTTCTCAAATTTACAGGAAGCTTATTGAAAAGTTTCAGACCAAGTACCTTTGAACTCTTAGCAACTTTAGTCAACCTACAAAAAGGAACTTCAACATTATTTTTTGATCTAGTGTTATGACCATGAACATTCAATCTCTTTACTAAATTAACAGAATCTCTCTTAACATCTAATAAGACATACAAAACATACAAACTAAAAACAGTTAAAATATTTTCACATATAAATATAGGCCTACAATGATCTCTGTAGTCAGCACCTGCTACAATTCTTACAGCCTTTTTTTGTATTAACAACACATCCTGTGCCCCAGCAGAATTACCCCAAAGACAAATACCGTACAATAATATACCTTGAAAGAAGCTATTGTAGGCAAGCCTAAGGTAAGATTTGGGCACATTCCTATTTAGTGACCTTAATAAATAAACAACTCTTGATAACTTATTACAAATAAAATCTGTATGGTGATGCCATGTTAACTTTCTATCTAAAAATATACCTAACAATTTAACATTATCTAACGGATCACAGACATTTGAATCACTAGCCTTAAGGTTCTTATTACTAAATACTATTGTTTGAGTTTTGTCATTGTTAAGTACAAAGCCATTTGTGCCAAACCAACCAGACACACTACTAAGGGCATTACTAGAAGCTATATTTACAGTATTTACATTTGGACTAGAATTAAATAAGGTTGTGTCATCAGCAAAGCACACAGTTTTACACGGGACATTCACATCAATATCGTTGACCATGATTAAAAACAGTAAAGGTCCTAGCACCGATCCTTGCGGTACCCCACAGGAGACATGACGTTTATCAGAGAGCTTATTGTCAACTGAGACAATCTGTTCCCTATTTTCAAGGTAAGACCTCAAGAGTGACAAAGCTGTACCTTTAATTCCATAAAACTCGAGTTTGGTCAAAAGAGTTTCATGACAGACACAATCGAATGCTTTACTGAGGTCACATAAGGTGACTCCAGTATCGTTTTTCAACTCAAAATTTTCATGAATTTCATTTACAAGATAAGAAACAGCCTGAATTGTGGATTTCCCAGCTCGGAAACCATACTGAGAACAAGAAAATAAATAATTCACTTCAAAAAAACTGTACAATTGACTATGCATAATTCTCTCTAGTACTTTAGCAAATATTGGTACCAAAGATATAGGCCTATAGCTAGCAGGAACATCTCTACAACCTTTCTTAAAGATAGGAACTACTTTAGATAGTTTCATCTTAGATGGAAACATACCTTCAATGAGACACCGATTAACACAAAAGGTTAAAGGCTCCAATATCACAGGTAACATTGACTTGAGCATATCACTAGACAGGCCATAAACATCACGACTTTTGGAACTTTTCATGAACTTCACATGTTGCACTACTTCTTCACAAGACACTATCTTCCATTCGAAGTTGAGTGCTGGAACATCTTTGGCCTTCAGAAGTTCTGCTGCTGCAGAAGGGACTCCACCAGACCTCTCTGCCACGTCCAACACCGAGTCGATGAAGAATTTGTTGAAGTCATCAGGCTCCACAGGTATACAAGGTTGATGTTGACTAGTTGTCTCTTTACGGATGGCCTCCCAAGCTGCCTTACACTTGTTGTTCCTTACACAAGGTGAGTTGATGGTCTTAATTTACTATTAAAAGCAGGGTTTACTTTTATAGCCTAGCTAATTTTGTTGGATTAACTTGTTGAACACAGCCCATAGTAAGATCCTGATCTTGGGTACCTACACCATAACATGGTGCGTAGGCCCCGAACTCTTACCTTGTGTAGTTCCAAGCTCTTAAGCTAACCGAATTCCAGTTCTCTCTTGATACCATGTAACATTAGGACCTAGAAACAATTTTTGTTCTTATTTAGTGTCGTAAGTTAGTAGGCTCTGAAGCCTACAATGATAAGTTTAACGTCAGTTAAAATAAGAACTGTGGTCCATGTTGGCTCGTTTCCATATTTATCTGCGTGTCATTTTTTTCACAATATTTTTTTTAGAAGCCGATTATTTTTCTCACAACGTAATTACTAAAATGATTATAAATCTGTTTTTACTTTGTTAAAACTTGTCAAAACTTCTTTTTAAAACCTGAGCAGGCCATAAGTTAGGCCTAGGCCCAAATGTCACAGACCTTGAAAAAAATTCAAGGTAAGACTCAGGCTCAGTTCTGTAGACCGTAAAATTATTGTTTACATAGTCTATGTTGCTAAAGGTCTAGATGCAAGGTGTATTAACAACTTAAATTGTTGTGCTATAACAGAACTCATGATAAATATCTTTATTGTTTCTTTTGAACTTTTGGAATTAAACTTCACGCATTTCATACAGTGTTGTTAATTTTATTGTTGCCTCATAGAGGCCCAAACTTATTACATTAAAAGTTGTCATAGGCAGTTTTATATTTTATTTTTAGATTTGAAATTAGACCCTTGGAGCATGAAACAGTTTGCACCTTCAGTGAAAATCTACCATCTTCTGCCTCACAAGACCATCTTCCATAGGATATATGATCCATCTTCAGAGGAGAGGTACGTAATATATAAGTTTTTTGTACTGTAAGTCTTCTGATAAAAAAAAATCTTGTTAATAATTAAGAGTCATTCAAAGAGTTAGGGTCAAGGCCTCTTCATCGTCATAAAATATAGGCCTACAGTACAGTATAGATGGATCTATTCAAGTAGGTTATAGGCTAAGCTCCTTTTTGAAGGTTAATTTGTTTAGCAAGAAGAAGTCTTTTACTTTCCATAAAAGAGTTTGAAGCAAAATATTTTTCAAATTAACTCATTTCTTTCTCTCAAATTATTATATCTCTGGTTAGTGTTGTTAAAATAAATGTTCGATCTTTAAAAATTCTATGTCCTAATTTGTCATCTATGTGTTTTTTTGTGATCTTATTATCAAGTTGTCATTTAGAACAGTGAACCTCAATTGTCCGAACTCAAACACACAATTACTGTAGTTCGAACGCTACTGTAATCCGTTCGACCTTCAGTCGAATAAATTTTAATGCTTTGGCCAAGATTACAGGCTTAAATTTTAGCCTTCTTTCTCAGAAGAATTGTTGTACAGTAGAACCTTGATAGTTCGACATGATCCGTGACAACCTAACATGTCATTAACGCCCGATAATGTCCATTTTGGAGTCTGACAAAGGTGAAAATGTAAACAAAGTCGTGAATTAGGCTTAGTTGAATGTTTAATCTGTTAATGTTCAATCAAGTTATGGTTTCATTAAAAAAAAATAATGTTTCCTAAATGCAACTCATGATTTTTATATGCCCCATGTTAAAATTTACTACTCCCTATAGTTCGACATTTCGATACTTCGACACTCTTTCAGTCACAAAATGTCAAACTATCAAGGTTTTACTGTATTAGCATTCACAAATATGTTTTTTATTTAGCTATAGACTAGCCCTATACTTGTGAACTACGATTAGGTTGAAAAGATCAGGATGTAAAATGTCACATATAAAATTCCCGACTTTTTCCTGACTTTTCCAAACCATTTTTCTGAAACTTTCAAAACAAAAAACCAGCCTCACCACCTGTATTTTGCATGAAATCAATTCCCGACCTGTAGACACTCTGAAGATTTTTATCTTGTAGCCTATGTGGTTTGACAAAGAAAAATTATAAGGTAAAACACCCAAATGCCGTGATCTACCGTGATTCAGGTAGTTTTTCACCAATAGTAAGAAAACCGGCAGTCAAATGTGTCCATTTTGGCATTTACATCCAAATTCGATATTTTGAGATTTTTTTTTGTCTTCACTCGAATCAGTCAGTCTGATTAAAACATAGTTTAGAAGTTGGCATGTTCTGAAACGGGCGTTTAGCTTAAGGTTGTTACGTAGTCAAACTACCATAGAGTTTTAAAAGGAACAAACTTTAATTTCCAATATTTTCTATCTAGCCTATACAAGAATTTTATATTTGTAGTGAATAATCATATGATTAATTTAAAGTTTATTGGTGTTTTTATAGATGCCGAAAACATTTAAGTTAGGCCTATTAAAAAGACATCACGGACTTAAGCAGTGAAACAATACAGTTTTCCAAATTCTATGATTAAATCACGGACTTTGGAAACACATGTTGACTTTTGATTTGGACTGAATTTTCTTTTCATCAGAGACATATTTTTAAGTTTGACAAACCATATTCCAAAATCATCTGCTCAAGTTCGTTTTTAGGTACTGTAATTCTATTCTATCTGTTTGGTAAACATATTTATATCGCCATCAGGGTCTTCCTCTATGGATGAGATGTTGGCAACATGATGAGTTGTGAAATCAGCAGACAGCTGTCGTCCGTTCTACCTTGAGTCGTATTTTAAGGTTAAGAAATGACTTCTCATTGCTTATCAAGTAATATTACAATGTTTATCAGTAACTAGTATACGTGTTGCTCGAAATCAAGCAATTCATTTTAATATAGTACAAATATTAGGCCTACTTTCAGGGCCGGATTTACCGCATGGGCAACATGGGCACATGCCCAGGGCGGCAAATTTCAAGGGCGGCAAAATTTTGGAGAAATTAAAATTTGATATCTGTATGCACGGCGCGTTGTCATTGTCATGGTCGCAGGCCACATAGCCGTATCGTGGTGAGGCGGCAAAGGGCAGACTGCAGTCTGCGCGGATGCGTGCGTGGACGATGTCTATTTATTTGCGCGTGGCAGACGATGTGGTAGTGGTGGGGCGCCGTGAGGGAGGGGGGAGCCGTATTCGTATTCCTCGCCGTCATCAGCCCACAGAGATATGTTCTAGCCTATTTAGTGGAACGACTGTCCGCATGGAACTGTTCCGCGCAGACACTAGTCTCATATACCTGTTCCGGCGGAACAGTTTGGAACAACCTGATCCGCAACATCCCATGATACTGTTCTGCGAGTCTGGCGACTACCATATGATGCTGTTGCGTATCTATCCTGTTACGGAATAGTTTACAACAGCAATTGCAATGACCTACCAGTATAGTACCAAACAACTTCGCTGTTTCTGCTGAAATGTTTTCTCATTCACCTAATATTTTTTTCTATCAATTTCTCACACGCCGCGTCGATGCATGTGTAACATTTTCTAAAATAACATATTAACTCATTTGAGATGTTAAAATTCATTTGGATAGTAGTAGCCTATTAATGACAACCGCGAAATACATTTTATGTTTAATTCAGTTTCAGTTATAATAAAATATCAACTTTTAAAAATAACTAAAATCGGGTTTGATTACAGTCACTACAGTCAGTATTGCACATTCAGACTTGGCAAACTTTGAAACTAGCTTGGGAGGTCCTATGTCACTTCACACTCGTATCTGTTCCAAACGAATGTGAGTGTGAGGGAATACTGTAGTGCTCAGACGCGTGTTATGGGCCGCGAACTTGAGTTGATTGGAACAGTTGGAACAGGCTATTTCACCATACTGTTCCGGTACGAAACTGTTTTAAACTGGTAACTGTTCCAATAAAACTGTTCTCTTTTTTTCGGCACGTCATCTCTATCAGCCCAGCCCGCCAAGCCGCCATTTCGCTTCCGCTTGAGCGGTCAGTTACAAACGTCATTCGTCAGTGTTGTGTGGCGTTGTTAATGTCGCATTAGAACTGACAGCCTGTACGAGTACGCTTGCTTGCTATGCAGTAGTGCGTGTGCGACTGTGTATTGTTGATTTGCTCATACACGGTAACTCTTTAATGCTGTATTTCGTGTGAGATTTAATTTGAATTTTTATATACGCAATAATTTTCGTTATATTTTTAAAACATTGGCCTAATGGATGGGCAAAAAAGACTTAGTGGCACGGAATACCGGAAATTTGCTGAAGTGAAGAAGAAAAAGGAAAATGAAGTGCTTACACAAACTTTAAAGTTAGATCCCTTCTTTAAAAAAAAAGCAATGTTGCCGCAATGTGGCTCCTTGGAGGGTACAAAGGGAGTCGGGGGGGGGGGGGGGGGGTGAAGGGGCGGCAGATTATTATATGCCCATGGGCGAAGAAAACGTAAATCCGGCCCTGCCTACTTTCAGCTCTAAATCAATGACATCCGACTAATCCAATATGGTGAATATCTGTAATCACAAAAAAACTACACATATTTACAGCAGCTGATTATTAACAGATGTTTAAAATGCTTTATTCAATCCTAATGTTATTTTAATGGGAAATTTTGAGTTTTCAATGGAGGATATAGCGCTTTTATTTTCAATCCGATTCTCTTCAGTTTTTGGCGGAAACAACTACAGGCCAAGCCCTATCCAATGACATCAAAAACTCAAAAATCGATTGAAAATTGTAGGAGGAGTTCTCAACACCAACAATACCTTAGCGTATTAAATAAGTATAGATTTGATGGATGTCATTAACATTTATTGCCTCTGAAATTAGGAGTCACGGATTTTCGCAGCACACATCATAGACATGGTCGCATGAATCACGGAGTTATGTTAGAATGGCAAAACAATGAAACGGCGTTATTTAGGGTGATAGTAAAATTAATTTCATATAATGTTACAAACAAAAACCATAGATTTGTTCAGAATTTAATAACAAAAACATTTGTAGTATGGTGTAAGTTTTTTAAGAATTATTAATTTTTTCTTGTACAGAAAACAGATGGGCTTCTCTTAAGGTCACGGCATTTAGGCAGTTTACCTTAGGCCTACTAAATTCATATAAGTTAGTATTTCTATTGAGTTCTAACAACAGTGTTATTTTTTCCAGCTTCTTGATGACGGAAGAGATCTAAGAGCGAAGATACATACAGAACCCATTAGTTTGAAGAATCCTCATCATCACTCAGTCATTAAATGGAAGATACTTTTTTTTGTTATTAGAATGACCCAATAATGTGCATAGGCCTATTTGTTTTTACATGAAAATTAAAGATATATATCAAATTTAAACTGCCGTATACTTTTTTGTGTGAAGTAAAATAAGACTAAACAAAAGTTGAAATTGAAGATCTCATTGTGTAGATCACATTCTATACTTAGGATATTATATATCTTAAATTATAAAATTTAGTATGCTAAAATTTATTAACAAGTAAGTCATGTAGGGTATTTCCATTAACCACAGTATATATATTAATGTGAACAGACTTCTAATCCTATGTACTTTTTTGGTACTGGAATTTGAGCAGGAGGCTGCATTCCTTGATTGTTCTGCTGGTTTTAGAGTACTGCAAAACACATTACACATTATAAACAGAATAAATAATTAAAAAATGTTACGTGCAGAGTTAAGAAGAGTGGTAGAACTCTTTTACTAATGTAATGTGTAGCCAATTTGATGTATGCTGTAAGAGATTGTGTTACCGTTCATCGATTCCAAACAGTACCTAGCCTATGAGAAGTCTATTCCCATTAGTGCTTAGTCAATGGTATTTCCATATGCTTGACTTTGTTATCTGATTACATCTAGGCTAAATACTAACAGGGCTCAAATCTTATCTCCACATCCCTTGTAATCGTTGATGTAAAAGTATTTTTTTCATTGACTATCGCCATCACTAATTTTACAATACTGAATAATTTTAGACTGAAAAAGGTTTTTAACGAATGGATCCCTTAACAAATATATTTTTATAAACTTCTATAAATTATTATAAAAAGGAAGATTTATTTTAATATAGCCATTAACTGGACTCAGAGATTTAGGATTTAGGGTGAAATCTGTGACCACATTGGTAAGGGTGTGTGGCTACCTTACAACGTCACTGATGTCCACTAAAATAAGGGGAATTTGGGATTAAGTTTGATAGCGTTCTATTGTAGGTGACAGAAGGGAGCAGATCAGAAAGGTTGCAGTGCTAGTTGACAAGACTGTTCAACTATAGAAATTGGGGCATATAATTTTGTAAACATTTCTCAAAATATTTTTTGTCAAGGCTGATTATTAATGTTGCAAATTAAGGCAACGGCTGTTGATGCCTAAAGAGCAATATGGGATTGGTTTTTCTTTTCTCAGCTAGCTCAGAAACAGTTTTTGTGAGACAGTACACCCAGTCGACTCTCGCCAACTCTAAATTCACAGCACAGGATAGTAATTTTCCTTCAAATTACACATAGTTTGACTTAGGAATGGTTTAAGGTAAGTTACAGAGTTAATTTTTACTAAATTCAACTGACAGAGTTAATAAACAGTAGGGCTTACAGTAATGACCGGAGATAGATGTGCTGTTGGATGTGTCAATGACTAGTCGTGATTCGTATATTTTAAAAAGTAAGTTAATATATGGAAATCTTTGACTTGTTAAGGTATGATATACCGTACAATAAGGTATGATACAGCCTAACAGCAAAATCGTTTCACATCATATGTTTTTTTATTATTTTACGGAGACAAATTTAGCTGTCAAAAATGAGTTCTGTGTAATGAAAATAATTTGAAATACCCAAGATTTTGAGTTAGCTAAAGTAGGCTGTTTAGTTAAGTGGCCTATGTGAGGTAGATCCATCGTTGGGTTGTCTCTGGTGTTGTGGTTTAAAAAGGTCATACAGTGTTTTCTTAGAAACTTTTTCTCTTCTGGGTACAGGCTGGATAGTTAGTTACAATCAGTGTTATTTTTGGTTTGTCAGGCTTCAAGTGCTACAATACTCGCATATTAATTTTTTTCTGTTTTGAAGTCTGGACCCTACGAATTCTTTCTTCAGGTTTCCAGACTTGTGCTTACAAGTGTACTAGCTTTTCCCACCTCTTCGCTCGTTTCTCGCAGTCAGGTTAAGCTCATTCGCTATCACGCTCACCCTATATTTAAGTTGTTGTTGAAATACCTCAAATAAGAATTTTCATTGAATTTGTTTCTTAGCAACCAATAAAAATATATAAAATCAATACATTTTTTTAATCTTTTGTAAAAAATAATTCTTTTAAAATAAAGAGTATCTTATGTTACTTTTTATACCTCCAAGAATACGTGTACAAAATTTCATGATGATCGGTTGAGTAGTTTTCGCGTGAAGTCGTACAAACAACAGGACCTTCACATTTATAATATTAGTGGGATGATCAACTGATATCCCTGTTAAGGGGTTAAGGGAAATCTCTAAGAGAATTTTTTAACCTAGCCGGAGAAGCGGGGATTCTAGGTAAAAATAAGTTAATATTCACTGGATGACTTGGACATTAAGGCAAGAAAGCCTTCAGTTAAAGCATTCAGAGAATACATGTCTTGGATGGCTTTCTTAGCTAGAGCCATCAAATTAAACAAAATAAAATAAATTCTGCCATGCAGAGCACAACAGTGTATTTAAAGATTAATTCTAAAATACAGTTGCTAATCTCTCTTTACATAGCAAAATCCAGGGTGGTAAGCCATTGCAGCCCAGTTTCACTTAAGTTTAGGCCGGCCGCACACCAAAACACAACACGATAAATCCTCTTACGACTTTGCGAGTGGATAATAGCATGTGTTAAAATAGAATAGAGAATTCGAGTGTATGTGGGTATGCAATTTACTCATGTGGTATTACCTTCGCTTGCAAAGTCTTGTCGCATCCCGTCTGTTTTGGTGTGCGGCCGGCCTTACACCAGTCAATCAACCCTTCGGAAAAACCCTCTGTGACTATGATCCATAGTTTTATACTCAGCAACGTGCAACATGACTATGGTCTCGTGTCGTTCTTTGTTTGTGTTTATATTCAGTTAAAATAGAAGGTTGACCTAAACTAAGTTTAGTGAAATATTCACCACATTGCTTTAAAGGGGGAAGAGGCGAACTGCAATAGGAAGTAAAAGGATTAGGATGTCTACTAGGCTGATTAGGAGTACGAGTAGTGGGCCTCCTTCCTACAGGAGGCTAATTTAGGCCTAAATAAGTTAGGGTATCAGCCCAGAATTTAAGTACCATACCTATCCTTGGATAGGTTTTAGAACTAGACTCAGTACATTGATCTTAAATATAGGTAGGCCTAGTCTAAAAGTAAAGAATTTTATTTCATTCAAGCCTTTGTAAAACATTTATAAATTGATAAAGTATAGTCCATTGAAGTTGGTAGGTTCAAGGCCTATCTCTAAGCATTTTAGTGTAGTGAAATTACTTTTAAAAGTCCAATCAGAGTGTTTCCAAGGACTCAACATTTAATAACAACCATTTAAAAGAAATTTTAAAATATTTAAGTGACTAATAGTTTGGCTATTATCTCTATTTCAATATTTAAATAAGGAGTCTAAGTCTTAGAAATGCTAGTCTCTACTGTACATTGTAAAGAACTTATCAAAGCTAGAAATATTCACGACCTACATTTATTAATTAAAAAGAAATAATAACACTTCTTCCCGCTATGTTCTAAACCACAATTAAGAACAATTACATTCAGTAAAAATAAAATTAACATAAAGACAATTCAATAGTTTCTTTATTATTGAGGTTATGTTTACCACTTGGCTGAAGCTAGCTGACGAATTCCATCTGACGAATTGTGGTTGTAAAACCGTCAAGCAGGGAAGCAAACACTCTGTTCAAAGTACTATAGAAACCACCTAAGAAACAGATGCTTTTCAGGAATAAAATACAATATCATTAATAAAATACAATTAATTTGATTATAATCAATAATTTTACTGGAAATGTGTTCATTATTATAAATAATTTTTACTGCAAATGTGTTTAAAAGAACACAGCTTATTCGTAAATAAGTTTCTTCAACGTTTTCAATTGTAAACAAACCAAGTAAGGTACTCGTATGTGACGTGGATAGAATAAAAATATAAACTTCGTACTAATTGGAGATTAAAACAAATCTTTGGACACCCGACGGTGAGTTCTGCTATTTGCCTGTACAAAATTGTATTGTAAATTATTATTTGCCGCCTCCGCAGTGTCAGTCACAGCGTGCGTTATTTAACGATTTCAACGAGTTGTAGTGAACAAACCAAGTAAGGTACGCGTATGTGACGTAGATAGAATAAATATATAAACTTTGTACTAATTGGGGATTAAAACAAATCTTTGGACACCCGACGGTGAGTTCTGCTATTTGCCCGTTAAAATTGTATTGTAAATTATTATTTGCCGCTTCCAGTGTCAGTCACAGCGCGCGTTATTTAACAATTTCAACGAGTTGTAGTGAACAAACCAAGTAAGGTACGCGTATGTGACGTAGATAGGATAAATATATAAACTTTGTACTAATTGGAGATTAAAACAAATCTTTGGACACCCGACGGTGAGTTCTGTTATTTGCCTGTAAAAATTGTATTGTAAATTATATTTTGCCGCTTCCACAGTGTCTGTGACAGCGCGAGTTATTTAACGATTTCAACGAGTTGTACCGAACAAACCAAGTAAGGTACGCGTATGTGACGTAGATAGGATAAATATATAAACTTTGTACTAATTGGAGATTAAAACAAATCTTTGGACACCCGACGGTGAGTTCTGCTATTTGCCCGTTAAAATTGTATTGTAAATTATTATTTGCCGCTTCCAGTGTCAGTCACAGCGCGCGTTATTTAACGATTTCAACGAGTTGTAGTGAACAAACCAAGTAAGGTACGCGTATGTGACGTAGATAGGATAAATATATAAACTTTGTACTAATTGGAGATTAAAACAAATCTTTGGACACCCGACGGTGAGTTCTGCTATTTGCCCGTTAAAATTGTATTGTAAATTATTATTTGCCGCTTCCACAGTGTCTGTATAATCTGTATATTCCACTTGAGTATAATCTGTATAATCGCGATAATCTATAATTATTTACCGTGGATGTTTTAATAGAAGATCGTCAATAAATTTTTGTTTGCGAGGTGTCACTTTTAATTTGTGATTTTAAGTAGCCTATTATAAAAAAGGCCGGAAGTCTTCTAAAAATATAATAAATAAAAACAGAGATTAGCTCATACAGAGCGCTTATAAAATTAACTTAATTAGCATGATTGATAGTACCAACTGTACTTGAGATTTTCAGAAGTATTACAATTCTTACAATTTAAAATCACCCATAGTATATGATCATTAGTCGTATAAAATTGCAATTTTATGCAAGTAATAACATATCTAACCGTTCGTAGTAGAAGTTCGATATGGTCGAACTTCCCGCGAAGATCAATAGAAGAATTCGCGCAGAGGAGGACAAAGCAATGAAGGGTGTCGACCTCGTTTACCTGCGGGTGCACAGCATTCCACGGTACCTCCCTGTTGCTCGTCTTGTAGTCTATAGTCTGAGTATTTAATGTTCATATTTTAAAATAGCCTACAAGGTGTTTATACAGGGCGTTTCTCCTGAATAAATACATTTAAAATTAATAATTTCAATTCCATAGGGTAAAAGTATAAACTTTGTACTAACAGGAAATTTAAACAAATCTTTGGACGAATGATGGTGAATTCTGCTTTTTACTTATAAAGATTGAATTTTAGTTCAATAATTGCCGCCCTCCTGCAGTGTCCGTCAAAGGCCGTTTTTAATAATTTCTACGAGTTGTGCTAAACGAACCAAGTTAGATATAAGTATGGGCATACATAGGGTAAAAGCATTGACTATGTACACTGGTAAAAGTATAAATTTCATACCTTTTAAAATTTAAAACAAACATCTGGACACCTGACGGCGAGTTATGATTTATACTAATAAAGATTGAATTTTAGTTACATATGTGCTGCTCCCGAAGGATATAATATTTGCTGTCACAGCGCATATTTTCGTAGATTTCCACAAGTTATACTGAACGAACTACGTTACTTACATAGCACTGGGGAATTAAGCTTAGCTCATATTTTAGAAACACTGCGAAATGTTTTAAATTACAGAAATATATTTTATTTCAAATCATATAAATTATTTCTAATACGACGTCGAAATGCTAATTCAGTTTTAATAATCTTCAGACGGGTTGCAGGTAGTCCCGGCCCGTCCTAATCCTTTGTTGACTAAACACCCCCATTGTATCGCGGTCGGCCGGTTAGACACTATATTTATGGCTGCCCGGCCGGACCTCAGGGGATTCTTAGGGAAATTCAACTGACCCGTTGTGACTCCTCATTGCCTTATACATTTTTATCTTATTTATAAAACATCCTAGAGCTTAACAAATCATGTATACAATATGTTACAATATTAGTTTAATATAATACGTGTTTATCCATTACATTCTGAAGAAACTACTTGTCGACGAAGCAATATTAGGGACATTTATGCATACTACAAACTGATTTGACCAATCTCACAAATCAAGTTAGTGAATGCTTATAAATGTCCCCTCGGGTGAGGGGCTCGGTTGATCTGAAACAAAACGTTCATTACAAGTTCTAAATGCAGTATTTTACACAAAATAAACAAGAACATGTTACTTCTTCATATGTAGGGCTAAGTCCATCAAAACCTGTTTGAAATACAGGTTACGTGCAATAACAAAATTGACTTGCAATAACACTACCATGCGTTTTCTTGTTCATCGCACAATATCGGAATACGCACGCGTCACTAAAAGCGTAAAAAACGTCATTAGTGTCCTCCGAACGGATATGCCAAAGTAGTAGGCCTATACACTCATCAGACGGCTGGCGGCCGGTGCGGCACCGCCGTCAATAAGCCGTCGCGGTAGAATATCCCACCCAAGCTGATTGGAATGTGTCGTTTATTAAATAACTGTGTACATTGTAAAATTTATTAAAATAATTGGCATTGCGTTGTAATCCTTATGGTTATAATATATTATGGTTGCTTTGATTGTCATCTTTTGTACGGAATTACAGCTTTTGGAGCAGTGCTCAATACCCAAAGTGTTCATACTTTTACGGTAAGGAATTGGAATTATACTTTTAAATGTGTTTATTCAGGAGAAACACCTTGTATTTTAAAATATGAACATTAATCACCCAGACTATAGAATACAAGACCAGCAACAGAAAGGTGACGTGGAGCGCGGTGCAACCACAGGTAAACAAGGTCGACACCCTCCATTGCTTTGTCCTCCCCTTCGGTGATATTCCAAAATGACCCAACGGGGAACCCAACATTCTTCCGTTTTACATTTGCCTAGGGTTGGAAAGAGTTGCACAACAAATACTCTCGGGGTTTTGACATTTGGTTATCCGTAAAAACCCTGACGCGACAGATATTTTACTGTTTTGAAAACGCATTGGTTGGTTAGGTTGTATTTGCTGTTAATTAACTACAGCTTGTTGAAAATCATGTTTTTACGCATCCCTTGTCAGGAAGACGCACGCGGCAAATCAGATTTGCAAAACATACGTTTTTAAAATTAAATTAAAAACCCCCAAGGAGGAGTCGACAAATCTAGTTTCAACATTAAATAAGAAGGTGATGGGTAGTTTAATTAACTACAGCTTGTTATAAGATATTGCATAGGAAATAACGTTCGAAGGAAAAAACATATATTTTTAATCCCACTTTATTATTGTTTAAAACACTTGTCCGGTTCAACAGCGGTGGCGGCTGAGGGATTAGGACGTCCGGGAAGGCCTCCCTTCCCCTCACCAACCCTTGTAACCCCTCAAGTAACATGTTCTCGTTAATTTGGGTAAAATACTGCAGTGTTTAGAACTTTGAAGGTGGTGTGTAGTTTACAACTGTGTACATGGGATACATATAGTATTTCCTGTTAAGTACTACAGCTTGTTTAAAATCATGATTTTTCGCATCCCTTGTCAGGAAGAGGCACGCGGCAAATCAGATTTGCTAAACATTAGTTTTTAAAATTAAATTAAAAACCCCCAAGGAGGAGTCGACAAATCTAGTTTCAACATTAAATAAGAAGGTGATGTGTAGTTTATCACTGTCCCAAGCAATTTTAATAATTCGTATTTTTTATCTTAGACCTAAAAATTAATACGTAAAAATGTTAATAAAAGTTGAGTTTGACTGGAAATAACTGACGAATATGAATGACCTTAGCTAAAAATGTATAATGGCACTTTCTATAGACAATTTAATAGGAAATGCAACAAAAAAGATTTAAGACGCTAGTCCTTTTGGTAATGATTCTACAAGGGTTTTTCATAAACTATATACATGGGATACATTTATACATGTAGTATTTTCTGTTAAATCACTACAGCTTGTTGAAAATCGTGTTTTAAACGCATCTCTCGTCAGGAGGACGCACACGGCAAATCCGATAAAACCAGGGACGTATTTAAGTATTTGCAGCCTCTAGGCAGCGAAGTTTTCTGCCGCCCCCCCCCCCCTCCCACAACTTTTATTACATACTAGCTGATGTGTACCCATCCTTCGTAGGGGGTTTGTACTGTTTGTTTATTAAAATAAATAATAATAATCCTTCCACAAATTCAATATGATAGCAAATTTAAAGAACATGTGAAAACTGCAACATTTTTTGTTAATAATAAAAATGTTGCTTCTCCTTGTTTTTCATTAGCTTTCAGGCCAATGTTAGGAAAATTATTTTTTCAACATACACCGTCTACTGTAAACAAATGTTGTAAAATAATTAGGACTTTGGTTGCATTTTTCACTTAATTATTCTATTTACCATTTTGATGGGATACATATAGTATTTCCTGTTTATCGACTACCGCTTGTTTATCCTTTAAACTTTGATTTAAGAATTATATGCTGCTTAGGGATCGATTTATATGTGGGCTAAAAGGGATACAGCACAGCCCCAAGATAACTGTAGTGCCACAGGTCAACTACATCTCATAAGGGCAATTGTGTCAGTTTATGCGACATCCGCCACCCCAAAATGTTTGTCGGTTAATTAACTGTTAATTAAATGTGGATCTTGTAAAGTCTTTAAATAGTTTTGAATTTGCCTTCTAGTCTTAAAATTTATAAACAATTTTAATTATGGAGACGCTCGCGATCGCCGATCAAGACGCTCTGATCAAGATTGCTAATGCTTGTGATCCAAATCAAAACGCGAAAGCAGATCGTAAACGCTCGCGACCGCCGATCAAAAGATAAATGTATAGCCTAGTAGTTTTTAAGTCATCAATATGGTAAATAGAATAATTAAGTGAAAAATGCAACAAAAGTTCTAATGACTTTATAACATTTGTTTACAGTAGACGGTGTATGTTAAAAAATTATTTTTATTTATAAAAAGTGCTCAAAGTGTATTATGTTTGTTGATGCATTTTTTTTATTTTGTATTTGTTTTGTGTTATGTTTTGCTAGAAATTTAAACGAAATTCCGATTTGTGATAAACCTCGCGTCTTACATAGTGATTTTAGACATACCAAAGACACATTGTGATTTATAAGCAACTATTTTTTGTATTTCGTATTAACGTCAAATAAACGACACATCGGACGGCGAAAGATTCCAGAGCCATTAGCCTACACCGGACGCTGGAATCCCCGCTGGACCCTCCGCTACCTGCTGATGGGCCGCTGTGCCAGGATCGCAGTTTCGGTTGTGGGATTAGCGAACCCTTTTGAGGATTAAAACTAGGATCGCAGTTTCGGTGCGCCGTACCAATTGCACCTCTTGTCTAGTGACTCATGGCCCAGGCCCGGAGCGGCCGACCGAGGGTTATTGGTGAGGGGAAGGGAGGCCTCCCCGGCCGTCCTAATCCCTCAGCCGCCACCGCTGTTGAACCGGACTATAAATTTTTATTTAATTTATTAACTACATATACAATACGGTTAAAGATGCATAAATAGTACCGTGGTTACTAAGATGGCGGTGCACCAACAGCATTACGTTCGTTACGGTCAGCTTGTAATTTGCAGATTTTAACTATTTATAATTTGTATCAGTGGCTGAACTTCTTATAAAAGTGTTTTATAATATCTTTTTCCAGTACTCCATAAATAGTTTTGACTGTACCATTTGAAAAGCTTTCAGTTAGAGCTTATTCAACTTGTAGTCTACAGTACTGTACGCAGCAGATAACCATACACTCTTCACTTCAAATTTTCAAGAAAGGCTAATTAATTTAATATAGCCTATTAAGCTTCCACAGCTTAGTGTTTTATAATTAAAGACTCAATTTACTATTTTCTAGTGATAAAACTTAAACTAGGCTCACAAAATAGATCACAAATTTGGAAAACAACTTAGCCTAGAAGCCAAGATTTGTCAAACTAACTCAAGTATGTTGGCATGTACTCTTTTATTTCCTTGAAATACCTCTTAAATCAGAATTAATCTTAATTAAATTCATCAATAATGAGTAAACAGGATGATAGGCCTATTGTTATCTGTGGGCAATGCCATGACATGATCGATAAGTCCACGAGTGCCATCCAATGTGATGTATGTGATTCCTGGATACATTCATGGGAAAAGTGTTCCAAACTAAAGAAGACAGCTTTTAAAATAATAAAAAATGTAAATTGGTGCTGTCCTAGTTGCATAGTCTTAGGTAAAAAAAAGCAGAGAAAACAACATTGTATCGGTATTGGAGGAGGAATTAAAAGAGGTTAGAGACATGAACTTTCTGTTACTGCAAGAAAACAAAACCTTAGTTGACAAAGTGAATACCCTCAAGATGGTAAACTTAAGCTTAAGCAAGAATCGCAATAAAAAAAGATCACTTAATAAAAGTGTGCTGATGGATGTTACTAATAGACTTGATGTGGAAGTAACCAATAGGCCTAATACATGTAGTGAAAATCTTAATGAAAGTGTGAACTCTGGTGAACAATTAAATGACGAGACTACTGTGCAAGTTGAAAGCTGTGATACCTACATAAACTCTGACCTACTAGAAACAAACATAATTAGTGATGCTCAGGAGAGCCTAATTGACAAATTTCATGATGTCCAGATGAATGATGACTCTACTTCTATTAACTCTGTGCTGAAGCCTAAATCAGTAGCAAATAAGAAAAGTATAAAAATTTTTAGCGATAGTCATGGGCGTGGCCTAGCGAAACTGATCAACGAGTCTTCTGTTCCGGTATGTCATTCGTACTGTGCTGAAGCTGTTGTCAAACCAAGTGCGGGTTTGAAGAATGTAATGTCGGAGATTGTCGAGGAATGTGCCAGCCTGGCTGACAATGATTTTGCAATATTAATTGGAGGTGCTAATGATGTATACAAAAATGAAACTGTCTGTGCTACTGCAACACTGAAGAAAACATTAGCTAACCTTACACACACTAACGTGGTGGTAGTGGGTATCCCTCATCGTCATGACTTAAAAGACTGGTCGGTAGTGAACAAAGAAATAGACTTGGCAAATGAAAAGTATCGTAGAATCTGCAAACATTTCCGTAATGTAACCTTTGTAAATGTATCCAGTTGTATAAGGACATGGTTTTCATCTCAGGGAATGCATTTCAATCTTAAAGGTAAGAAACAACTTTCTCACACAATATGTTCAATCATCAAGGACAAAAAAGCTACCTCAAACAACAAAATAGCCTTGGGTAACTGTGATAATGATTTTTTATCAATTCTGTAAATAGTAGGCTATGCCATCAATGTGATCCTAGCAATAATGTTTCTGTTAACTCATCATACAACTTAGAGGCAAACAATTTAAATGTGAATTTTAACTTTAATTTATTTTTCTGGAATGTACAGGGTTTAAATAACAAAGTTGACTACATGAATATTTTAAATGTTAAGTATGATGTGGATGTTATTGCTTTAAATGAACATTGGACCAATAACACAGATGCTCAATTTTTAAAGGTAACTGGTTACAAAATAGCTTCTTTTTATAGTAGGCCTAATGTCATACATGGGGGTGCAGCGATACTTGTTAAAAATGAAATTGAGTTCAATGAACTGAATCATATAAGGGATCTGTCAATTGAGATGGTATGTGAAATTGCTGCTATTGAGTTAATTAAGGAAAAAATAATTGTTTTATCTATCTATAGGCCATATAATGAAGATCCTGTCTATTTTAACAATTTTTTAAACTGTCTCTATAATGTCCTGTGTTCAGCATTTAAACCAAATTGTAACATAGTTTTAGCAGCTGACTTTAATGTTAAATTCAATCTTGTATATAGTTTTGAAAGAGATTTAAACAACTTATTTCGCTGTTTTGGTCTTCAACCAACCACATCTGAAATTACTAGGCCTGGTGTTTCTAGTGCTGGTAATTGCATTGATAATGTTGTCACTGACATTCATAAAACAAAATGGACATCTAATGTAATTCACACTATTGTATCTGATCATAATGCAATTCTTTTCAAGTTTAATTCAAGTACCGGTATTAAAAATAGACATAGTGACAATGTATCGTTGCCTAAGCTTTTAACGAGAAGGGTTAACGATCAGAATGTTAACTTGTTTTTTGAAATGCTTAAAAGTATAAGTTGGTTAGATGTGTATGAAGCTCAAGGTGTAGATGATAAGTTTAAAGTTTTCCATGACCTTTTATTGTGGGCTGTAAATGGTGCGTTTCCTCTTATAACATGCAAAAATAAATCTACGAAACCTGACAATAAATGGTATAGCAATGAGCTGCGATTGCTGAAAGATGAATGTGATAAATTATATAACCTAAGTCAAGTTTTTCCATCTAGTCAGTTAAAAGATAGATATCTAGTTATAAAAAAGAAGTACAAGCTTGGTATTAAAAGAGCAAAGATTAATTATTACAATAGTTTGGTTGAGATGTCAAAGAATAAAAGTAAGAAAATGTGGCAAATTACCAATAGTCTTGTGAACAGTAGGGGCAAAGAAGCAGTTGTACAAAATGATTTAAGTTCAGAGACTTTTAATAATTTTTTCATAGATCATGTTAACAATGTAAGTAAAAATATTCCTGTTAGTAATAATGATTCTGTGTTTTATGTTGAAAAATACCATAGACCTAGAAAAAGTTTTGTCTTTCATGAGGTTAGTGTTGAAAATATGTATGTTAAAATTAACCAATTAAATAATACTAAATGTTTAGATGTGTATGGTATTAATACTGTGATTTTAAAAATTTCTTCGTCTTTCATATGTGAAGTTTTAACTTATATATTTAATGAATGTTTAATCTATGGCTGTGTATTTCCTACTGTGCTTAAAAATATCAAAGTTGTACCTGTTTTTAAAAAAGGCAATAGACATGTTGAGAACAACTACAGGCCAATATCAATAGTGCCTGTCGTTTCAAAGATTTTTGAGTCACTGCTACATGACCAGATAGCTTTGCATTTTGAGAAAAATAATATTTTCACAGATAATCAGTTTGGCTATAGGCCGGGCAGAAGTACTTGTAATGCTGTCATGAAGTTGGTTGATAAAGTAGTTAACAATTTAGAAGATGGTAATTCTGTTTGTTTTAGGTCCTTTGATATGTCTAAGGCTTTTGACACTGTGAATCATAGTATATTGTGTGAGAAACTTGGTCACTATGGCTTTAACTCAAATTCAACCAAACTAATTATTTCTTATCTCTCTAATAGAAAGCAGTTTGTATTCCATAATGGATATTTTTCTAATGGAAGGCTGGTTGAATATGGTGTGCCTCAGGGCTCGATCCTAGGCCCTATACTTTTCAATATTTATATTAATGACTTGCCAAGTAATGTGGAAAAAAAGGGAATAAATGGTTTCTTGTTTGCTGATGACTTGGGTTTAACTGTAAGCTGCCATACCAAAGATGGTGTTCAAAACAAACTTGAAGCTAGTTTAAGTACTATACAGGACTGGTGTGCTGCCAACAATTTATCACTTAATGTAGAAAAAATTTGTGACATATCTTTCACCTATTCTAGAACTATTGTTGAAACCAACTCTTTATTTCATAGTGAATTAAAATTTCTTGGAATGACATTGGACAGTAATTTATCTTGGTATCCACATGTTGAATCGGTACGAAAGAAAATGGCTAAAGGTTTATACATGTTAAGACGACTAAGTGTTGTGGTTGATAAGAATATTTTGTTAACTGTCTATTATGCTCAGATCCAGAGTTTTTTGTCATACGGAATTATACTCTGGGGATCTAGTACCAATTGTAATAAAGTATTCATTTTACAGAAAAAAGCCATTAGGTTGATATGTGGTTTACCAAATTTAGCTTCTTGTAAACCATTGTTTGTCAAATTAGGTGTTTTAACTTTTTATTCTCTTTATGTGTTTAATGTACTCTCTTATGTCCATAAAAGTATTGATCAATTTCAAACAAATGCAGATTTTCATACTCATGATACCAGAAATAAAAATAGTTTAAGAATTCAGCAATATAGATATAGTAGTTCACAGAAAAATTGGTATCACATAGCAATTAAGTTGTTCAATTCTGTTCCACAAGCTTTTAAGACCTTGTCTCATGATAGTTTTAAACTAAGACTAAAGCAAATATTAATAGGTGAATGTTTATATAAAGCTGATGATTTTTTCAACATAAACTGGCATGTTCACAAATTGTAAGCTCTTACTGTTTTGATGTCAGCTCAATGATTCTTATTTTAGTTTTTTAAGTTTCACCATAGCCTACATTGCATAGTATTTTGAATTGTAATGTATTTAATGTTTATGTCATAATTATAACCATTGGACGATTGTCAATACATATTTTTTGTATGTCTGATGACAATAAAGATTCTGATTTCTGATTTCTGATTTCTGTTATGAAAAAAATCGCCAAAACATTGGGTGTCGCAGACCTCCCGAACACCCCTTTTAATAAGAAATATAGAACTAATTTATAACATTAACCAATCGTGCCTTTATAGGTAAATTTTAAATAATAAATACCTTAAATGCAATGTTTAAATTTGAATAAAATTAGGGACATAGCTTAAATAATCATAACCAAGGTAACTATGATAACCAGGATTCAGGATATAATCAAGGTACATAACTTTATACAGATTCAAGTCTGATGAGTCTTCCTAAAAATAAACTAGTCCCTCAAAAGGTGTCCATGTCTAAAAAATAAAGTGTGCCTATTGTCCCTGGTTTTGCAAAAGCATGGCTTACCAAAATAATAAAGTAACAATCATCGTATATAATCAGGCTAAACTACTTCAGTAATTATTTGTTTGTAAGGTAGCTCATATTATAAAAATGGAAAATGGTCATCACATGGGTACGTCCATTGGCGTGCCCACGGGTGGTGCCACTGGTGCCGCTGCACCACCACGATATCGAGATTTGGTTTGTGTAAATTGCGATTTTCACATAGTAGAACAACAGAAATAATTATACTAGCGACTCTATTTCAAAACAAATTCAAATATTATAAGGTACTGTGTCCACCTAGCCATGGCACCTGGGCTGGATACAAATTCGCCAGTGGTTGGAGGGTCGACGAAAAGATTCAAATTCGCCAGGTCCCGATTAGGCAGAAAATCGGGGCCGTCAAAACATACAAACTCGCCAGTTCCAGGAATCCGCCCGCAGCCCCTCCACCATAATAGATACAAAAAGTTTTTTCATGTAAATATAGTATTGTGACACATGATTTCTCAGTAGATTTTTGTACTGATTACAATGCCCCAAACCGTTTTTGAAAATATTCGTTTGTATATACGAAATATATATTTCAAAGATACCGTATACGGAAATTAGAATTCTTCTCTCTGCATTTCTTATGGATGTTTTAAACATTGAATTCATTTATTTCATTATTTTTCCCATATATATATATATATATATATATATATATATATATATATATATATATATATATATATATATATACATATATATATATATATATATATATCCTATTCTAATTTAGAGGTTGTGGGTTTTGGTATCAAATCACTCAGTGGATCATTGGCCTAATTTAGTGTATTTGATCATTTGAATTGGCTTGGTTTGTAGATGTTTGTACAACTCGGTTTGTACAAACATCTACAAACCAAAGGTTTGTTTGTACAACTCGTTAAAATCGTTAAATAACTCGCGCTGTCACAGACACTGGGGAAGCGGCAAATAATAATTTACAATACAATTTTAACGGGCAAATAGCAGAACTCACCGTCGGGTGTCCAAAGATTTGTTTTAATCTCCAATTAGTACAAAGTTTATATATTTATCCTATCTACGTCACATACGCGTACCTTACTTGGTTTGTTCGGTACAACTCGTTGAAATCGTTAAATAACTCGCGCTATCACAGACACTGTTGAAGCGGCAAATAATAATTTACAATACAATTTTGTACAGGCAAATAGCAGAACCCACCGTCGGGTGTCCAAAGATTTGTTTTAATAACCAATTAGTACGAAGTTAATATATTTATCCTATCTACGTCACATACGCGTACCTTACTTGGTTTGTTCGGTACATCTCGTTAAAATCGTTAAATAACTCGCGCTGTTACAGACACTGTGGAAGCGGCAAATAATAATTTACAATACAATTTTAACGGGCAAATAGCAGAACTCACCGTCGGGTGTCCAAAGATTTGTTTTAATCTCCAATTATTACAAAGTTTATATATTTATCCTATCTACGTCACATACGCGTACCTTACTTGGTTTGTTCACTACAACTCGTTGAAATCGTTAAATAACGCACGCTGTGACTGACACTGGAAGTGGCAAATAATAATTTACAATACAATTTTAACGGGCAAATAGCAGAACTCACCGTCGGGTGTCCAAAGATTTGTTTTAATCTCCAATTAGTACAAAGTTTATATATTTATCCTATCTACGTCACATACGCGTACCTTACTTGGTTTGTTCGGTACATCTCGTTAAAATCGTTAAATAACTCGCGCTGTTACAGACACTGTGGAAGCGGCAAATAATAATTTACAATACAATTTTTACAGGCAAATAGCAGAACCCACCGTCGGGATTCCAAAGATTTGTTTAAATAACCAATTAGTACGAAGTTAATATATTTATCCTATCTACGTCACATACGCGTACCTTACTTGGTTTGTTCGCTACAACTCGTTGAAATTGTTAAATAACGCGCGCTGTGACTGACACTGCGGAGGCGGCTAATAATAATTTAAAATACAATTTTAACGGGCAAATAGCAGAACTCACCGTCGGGTGTCCAAAGATTTGTTTTAATCTCCAATTAGTACAAAGTTTATATATTTATCCTATCTACGTCACATACGCGTACCTTACTTGGTTTGTTCGGTACAACTCGTTGAAATCGTTAAATAACGCACGCTGTGACTGACACTGCGGAGGCGGCTAATAATAATTTAAAATACAATTTTAACGGGCAAATAGCAGAACTCACCGTCGGGTGTCCAAAGATTTGTTTTAATCTCCAATTAGTACAAAGTTTATATATTTATCCTATCTACGTCACATACGCGTACCTTACTTGGTTTGTTCACTACAACTCGTTGAAATTGTTAAATAACGCACGCTGTGACTGACACTGCGGAGGCGGCTAATAATAATTTAAAATACAATTTTAACGGGCAAATAGCAGAACTCACCGTCGGGTGTCCAAAGATTTGTTTTAATCTCCAATTAGTACAAAGTTTATATATTTATCCTATCTACGTCACATACGCGTACCTTACTTGGTTTGTTCACTACAACTCGTTGAAATTGTTAAATAACGCACGCTGTGACTGACACTGCGGAGGCGGCTAATAATAATTTAAAATACAATTTTAACGGGCAAATAGCAGAACTCACCGTCGGGTGTCCAAAGATTTGTTTTAATCTCCAATTAGTACAAAGTTTATATATTTATCCTATCTACGTCACATACGCGTACCTTACTTGGTTTGTTCGGTACAACTCGTTGAAATCGTTAAATAACGCACGCTGTGACTGACACTGCGGAGGCGGCTAATAATAATTTAAAATACAATTTTAACGGGCAAATAGCAGAACTCACCGTCGGGTGTCCAAAGATTTGTTTTAATCTCCAATTAGTACAAAGTTTATATATTTATCCTATCTACGTCACATACGCGTACCTTACTTGGTTTGTTCGGTACAACTCGTTGAAATCGTTAAATAACGCACGCTGTGACTGACACTGCGGAGGCGGCTAATAATAATTTAAAATACAATTTTAACGGGCAAATAGCAGAACTCACCGTCGGGTGTCCAAAGATTTGTTTTAATCTCCAATTAGTACAAAGTTTATATATTTATCCTATCTACGTCACATACGCGTACCTTACTTGGTTTATTCGGTACAACTCGTTGAAATCGTTAAATAACGCACGCTGTGACTGACACTGCGGAGGCGGCTAATAATAATTTAAAATACAATTTTAACGGGCAAATAGCAGAACTCACCGTCGGGTGTCCAAAGATTTGTTTTAATCTCCAATTAGTACAAAGTGTATATATTTATCCTATCTACGTCACATACGCGTACCTTACTTGGTTTGTTCACTACAACTCGTTGAAATCGTTAAATAACGCACGCTGTGACTGACACTGCGGAGGCGGCTAATAATAATTTAAAATACAATTTTAACGGGCAAATAGCAGAACTCACCGTCGGGTGTCCAAAGATTTGTTTTAATCTCCAATTAGTACAAAGTTTATATATTTATCCTATCTACGTCACATACGCGTACCTTACTTGGTTTGTTCACTACAACTCGTTGAAATTGTTAAATAACGCACGCTGTGACTGACACTGCGGAGGCGGCTAATAATAATTTAAAATACAATTTTAACGGGCAAATAGCAGAACTCACCGTCGGGTGTCCAAAGATTTGTTTTAATCTCCAATTAGTACAAAGTTTATATATTTATCCTATCTACGTCACATACGCGTACCTTACTTGGTTTGTTCGGTACAACTCGTTGAAATCGTTAAATAACGCACGCTGTGACTGACACTGCGGAGGCGGCTAATAATAATTTAAAATACAATTTTAACGGGCAAATAGCAGAACTCACCGTCGGGTGTCCAAAGATTTGTTTTAATCTCCAATTAGTACAAAGTTTATATATTTATCCTATCTACGTCACATACGCGTACCTTACTTGGTTTATTCGGTACAACTCGTTGAAATCGTTAAATAACGCACGCTGTGACTGACACTGCGGAGGCGGCTAATAATAATTTAAAATACAATTTTAACGGGCAAATAGCAGAACTCACCGTCGGGTGTCCAAAGATTTGTTTTAATCTCCAATTAGTACAAAGTTTATATATTTATCCTACCTACGTCACATACGCGTACCTTACTTGGTTTGTTCACTACAACTCGTTGCGATGAAATCGTTAAATAACGCGCAATTGATCCAAAGACATTTTTCATATTTCATTACGGCCTTTGAACCGAATCCATCCGGTTTGTTAGGTTAATAGTTGTTCGCGAAAAAATGGTTTTAGAATCAGGATTTTATATTGTTTTTTTACGTAATATTTATGTTATTGAGATAATATTCTGGTTTAAACAAGCGTCGTGGGCGAGCGTGTCCTTACCCTGTTTCCAGCAGCACATGACATTCTCATCCCCTTTTCGAGGAAAGGTATTCTGACCAGTTTGGAATCTTGCGCCGGGTGCATTCCAAATTCCAAAAACCTGACGAGCTAAAAAGGAACTAACACCTGGGACCCATTTCATAATAAACTACAAACTAATATTATTAGTAAATCAGCTGATCGCCTAATGCAAATCTTATGAAAATTACAAGTTACAACTTGTAACTTGTAACTAGTAGATTATTATGAAATGGGCCCCAGGAAGCACATGGGTGGTATAGGTAAAACCCAACATGCATGTTAAAGTCAAGTCACAGAAAATACTGATATCAATATGCATACTAAATAAATTTTATCAACAACCATAGAGGGTAAAACGTAATTATTATTGAGAAAAAAAATTAAAAATACATTTTTTAACTTATATTCTACAGTGTACTTAAAATATCATGTTAATATTATAGGGCTTGTAGGTATCCATTTTAATTTGACAAACATATACTTAATCCCCAAAGTCGTAAATCTTGCGTTTACGACCCCTAGGTCGTCAGATGGAATTCGTCAGCTAGCTTCAGCCAAGTATGTTTACCCACTGCTCCGTCATGCAGACGAATTTATGGTTCGATTTTGTGCCTTTTCAATTGAAAACCCAACTTTTTGCGATGTTGCCAATTTTCTCCAACAACAAATCTCGTCCGTCAACTCACCAGCCGTGTCCCAACTCACTTCTCACCTGAACGGTTTCAAAAATAGCAAAGTCCGACAGGAGGTGAGTTGGCGAGTGACTAGTGACTCACTACTCACTCGATTCAAAAATTGGGCCCCTGGTTTGATGAATATTTACATATTTTTGCATAAAATTTGTCATACTTATTTGGCCTTCTTTGATTCTTCGATTAAATCTTTTTTCTGAAGATATATATCTATATGGCATTATGATGAAAATGAATACAGAGGGCAAAGGTAAAATATTAAATTGATCCCAAGAAGAGATATTAGTTTGATAATAATATTACAGTCTTCATGCCTCTAATCACAGATTAAAGTATTATAAATAATATAATATTGGTGCTCGGCGACCATTATGTAGTCCAAGTGTTTCGCTCAGTGATTACAGGCCCACAACCTATTCCCCTGCCTGAGGGTATTTTTCACATCGACGGAGGGTAATTTTACCGAAGGCGTCTGGCAGCACTGCTCGACGTCTGTCGTTCGACGAAAAAATGGAGATGGAAGTTCAAGTCTAAACGTATTTTCATGTTCATGTGTAGGAATTATTTAGTTTGTTATCTCTATTAGATCTGATGAAACATTTATTCAATTTATTAATTTTCCCAGCATTTCATAAGGTAAATTGTTTGTTTATAGTATAAGGTATTATTGTTGGGTTTCCCGCCTTTCAACTTTGTTTATGTTGGTTTTTACCGTTTGGAGACACAACTCTAAATGTCTGTTATTTTACCTACACTTTGATGCTCTTCACCATTGTGATCGAAAGTTTAATATTTCTAAAATAAATTGTCAATATTATTGTATTATAACTCATCAATTCCGCATGTAGCATAGGCCAAGAGTTGTTAAAAACTCCAGCCATCAATCCTAGGTTATCTTAGCCCTTTTTAATAAGTTAGTGAGACTTAAAAGCCGCGTTTACACTAGATTTGCAGACATTTAGTCTGCTTAATTCTTTGTCTGTAACATTTTGTTGCCGACTGTTTTCCACTGAGAGTGGAAAACTTTTAGTTGCAGACAAAATTAGAACTGTTTTCACTTAGGCTACAACAACAATCTGCAATATATTTTGATGTCAACATGTGTTTGCAACTCCAGTGCAAACGCGGCTTTAAAGCATGAGCCAAACTAGCCTCGGCAGTAAACAAAAGGCCTAAGCTATGTAAAGAAAATGAGGATAATGGGATTTTTTTTACTGTTGAAAAAATTTTGGTCTATTGATCATGGCAGGGTGTCTACTGATACTGGAATTACTGGAAATACTGGAATTATACTTGAATTTTATTTCCATACTGGGAATACTGGAATTATACTGGTATTTCAAAGTAGGCCTACTGGAAAAATAGAATTTTATTAAAATCCAGAAATTTTTGTTTTTAAAATGCATAAAATATAGCTTTTGTCATTTGATCTGTACATTCCGATGTATAAATATTATTCTATTTCATCAATTTGCCAACTTCATTTCATCAATTGTTGGTACAGTTACTGTACTTTTTTATCACTTAAAGTGGGCCGTATGAAAAACTTTAAGAGGAGTTTAAATGGCATAATACAAAATGAATACTGTATTAAAAAGTGTTAACATTGGAATGTACTTATTAATCACAATCATAAGTATCTATATAGACAAACATGTTTATTTTCCTCATTTTTTCTCAGCTTGTGTGTATTGTAGGAGAAATCCGCGCTTACAGTTAGAAAGGTTCAATCCTGTAGAAGAACAGAATGCCTATAATTCACATCAGCCTCCAGGGGTACACCCTACAGGCTTTCAAAGTTTCAGTGTTAACCTTATAGAAGAAGGATAATTTAGAGTCTAAAACAGGTGAATTTTTGGTAGAATTTCGACCATTGGCAATCTATTAATACAAAAATCTGTTAATATCTATATAATTTCGTTATTCTTACTCCATATTTAGATTAATAGTTCGCGAGTGATACTGGAATTTTTTAGAAAAGGGTCGGTCCATGTCAAATCAACACAGTTTTTATAAAATTTTTATCTCACCATCTCAGATTTGGTTGAAATTTGGCATACTTGTAGCCTCTGTAGAAACTAAGAAAAATACAAAATTTCATTGAAAAATATTTATCCGTTTAGGATTTAGAGCTATGTAAAGTTCCCAAAAAACGCCATAAAAAGCTCGGCCGACTATATTTTAAACTGCAATTTCAGCTCTCCTAGTTGACTTAGAGAGATGGGAGTGGTGTCATTTTGTTGCATTTTGTATGCCCTTTCATATGATATACATCACAATATATGTTAAGATAAAAAGTTTTTTTTCAAAATCAAATTCAAAATTTTAATTTGAAATTTTGAAAAATGCGTACTTTTAAAAATTTTGAAAAAAATATATGTTTTTCACTATGTTTTTATTAGTGGTTTCCCAAAGTATAATAATGGGATTCCAATGGGTTCACTTGCATTTAAATTTTATAGTGATCACAGTTTTGACAAAAATGCGCAGTCTATTGGGTTTTAGTCAAAATATGCAAACTATTTTCATAAAGCTAATTGGAAAAACGTTAAAAAGCATTTTTAATATGTTTTTAATAAGAAAGCCTCTATAAAGAAAATAAATATAATGTTAAGAATATTTAATTAAGTTGATATACACAAATCATTTATTTGTTGATAAAATACACGATATTAACAACCTCATATCGTTTCTTTGCTTTCTCAATACTTATGTACTAAATTGTATGAATTAATTAGGATCTAGATGGCTTGAAAAATTACAGCAAAAAATGTTTTAGTATTGACTAATTTGCCTTTAATAAAATGACAGTTACCTTGTTTATGTGAGCCTACAGTTACCTTGTTTACGTGAGCTTGACAAATAAAACTTATTAGTCTAATTGCTTCAGTGCTTCATTTGATTTTGCAGTGTCCTCCCCAGAAAGTTTGTATATTCTTCCTGTGGGTGTAGTAGGGTCAACCGTGCACAAAATATCATTTAAAGATGTCCACAAAATGTCAGGTTTTCCACTTGGGTATGAAAAATATGGGGAAGGACAAGCTGGATGTAGAAATGTGCCTTTTACTTCGTCTTCACTTTCATTTTTATCAAGCACATAAAGCTAGCCACCATTTACCATCATACTTAACAGTTACATAACCGTTAACATCTGCCATTGACATTTTCCCAATTAGTTTTGTGGTAATCACTGTGCTGTAATTTGTGTCATAAGAAAAAGCTTTGACTTTGATTTCGATCAAGTTTCTTTTAATGGGCAAATAAGCATGGAACTATTGAGTTCCTTTTATGGTCTGTGCTTTCTCAAACCTTGCACTCAAAAATGTTTCAGTATCTGTATACTCTTCTTGCTAGAAAAATTCAAAGTTAACACTTTTAATATTTTGGATCGGCCAATCAAAAAGTTGTTGAGGCGTTAGTATTTGATTTTTATAAGGTCTCTGAAGGCTTGCCCTTGTAGCCAACCTTTTTACGGTCCCACACCACCATCACATGCTCCCTGACCATGAGCTGTAGCCGAAAAGTGCCACTCTGCCTCTATTCCAAAATCTTGGGAATGGAAACACAGATTAGAACAATTCTATTTATTTTTGTATTGCACTGCACTTCTGTCAGAAAAGTAATACATTTTTTCAATATCAAACTGAAAGTAACTTTTCAAAAACTAAATGAGCTTTTTTGAAAGCAGTAGACAGCTGTTGTATTGTGCTCGAAACATTCAGATGTAGTAACATAGCTGACACGTTTTACTTTGTCGTCTTGATTATAATAAATTACAAACGGGTGTATTGTTACATAGTCACTTGACCAGTGGTAACTCTCGGCTTCATCCTTAGCAACAAAAGCATAGTTTTCTGAGAAATCAAGTGTGACTACACACTCATTTTTTTCAATGTTTCTTTTACTTTGTCATGAAAGAGCTTTGTTGTTTAGCTATAAAATCATGGCGAACTAAATGACCGAGTTTTCGCATAACATCTCAAGGAATTCCGTTGGGCTTTTTGTGAATTATCTCAAGATTGCATCGGTTCACTGCAACCCATTGCCGAAAAAATATATTTTCTATAATAGAAAATCGGTTATGCGAAAACTTGGTCAGTTAATTCGCCATGATTTTATAGCTAAAAAACAAAGCTCTTTCATGAACGAAGTAAAAGAAAAACATTGAAAGAAAATGAATGTGTAGTCACACTTGATTTCTCAGAAAACTATGCTGTTGTTCAGGATGAAGCCCTGAGTTACCACTGGTCAAGTGACTATGTAACAATACACCCGTTTGTAATTTATTATAAAAAAGACGACAAAGTAAAACATGTCAGCTATGTTATTATATCTGAATGTCTCGAGCACAATACAACAGCTGTCTACTGCTTTCAAAAAAAGCTCATTCAGTTTTTGAAAAGTTACTTTCAGTTTGATATTGAGAAAATGTATTACTTTTCCGACGGAAGTGCAGCGCAATACAAAAATATAAATAATTGTGTTAATCTGTGTTTTCATTTCCAAGATTTTGGAATAGGGGCAGAGTGGCACTTTTCGGCTACAGCTCATGGTAAAGGAGCATGTGATGGTGTGGGTGGGTCTTTTTCAAGCCATCTAGATCCTAATTAATTCATACAGTTTAGTGAATAAGTATTGAGAAAGCAAAGAAACGATATGAGGTTGTTAATATCGTGTATTTTATCAACAAATAAATGATTTGTGTATATCAACTTAATTAAATATTCTTAACATTATAATTATTTTCTTTATAGAGGCTTTCTTATTAAAAACATATTAAAAATGCTTTTTAACGTTTTTCCAATTAGCTTTATGAAAATAGTTTGCATTTTGACTAAAACCCAATAGACTGCGCATTTTCGTCAAAACTGTGATCACTATAAAATTTAAATGCAAGTGAACCCATTGGAATCCCATTATTATACTTTGGGAATCCAATAATAAAAACATAGTGAAAAACATATATTTTTTTCAAAATTTTTAAAAGTACGCATTTTTCAAAATTTCAAATTAAAATTTTGAATTTGATTTTGAAAAAAAACTTTTTATCTTAACATATATTGTGATGTATATCATATGAAAGGGCATACAAAATGCAACAAAATGACACCACTCCCATCTCTCTAAGTCAACTAGGAGAGCTGAAATTGCAGTTTAAAATATAGTCGGCCGAGCTTTAAATGGCGTTTTTTGGGAACTTTACATAGCTCTAAATCCTAAACGGATAAATATTTTTCAATGAAATTTTGTATTTTTCTTAGTTTCTACAGAGGCTACAAGTATGCCAAATTTCAACCAAATCTGAGATGGTGAAGAAAATCCTTGTGTTGATTTGACATGGACTGACCCAAAAATGTACTGGAAATACTTTAAATATACCGTACTGGAATTCCAAAATCAGATATCAGTAGACACCCTGTCATGGGCAATCCTTGTTAAACGCTATGTGGCCTATCATATTACGGCGATATGTATCGGAATCATGTATCGTAGGTTGCCATATTCTATCAGTCCTATAGTAACAAACAATAACAACAACAACAATAGTCCTATAGGCCTAAAAGGTTTACTTACAATGCTTTTAATGACTAGAATTATCGTTGAGTGAAGTTTGTTCTCTTTCAAGTTTATACCTCTGCCTATCTATTTAGCTCTTTCTGCCTGTACTTTGGTGTCTTCATGCTTGACCTGTTAATGCGGGATGGGATGGATTGCGTTAGTTATTAAAACCACTTCCGGTTGGTCGGTGATGGTGGCAGGTCGCCTGCTCTCCACCTCAAATTTTAATCTGTTTAAATCCAAGTTAATTTAATATTTTTACGTAAACTTTTGACAGCATTTTAATCAGTGAATTGTAAAGAACAAATCAAGACATAATTTTCAACTTTTTACCGAAAAAACTTAAATATTGGGAAACCTCGTGTTTTACGACACACATTAACCTACAAGACCAGGACATTGGAGAAGACTGCAAACAGCAAGTATTTAGTCGTAGAAGAAAGGGGATCCTTTATTATCTTAAACTCTCTTCCTAACCACCATAAACCTTCCTAAAATTACCTCAAACAATAAATAAATCCTCACAAAGACCTGTTGCCTTTGCCACCATACCGCTAGTCTATCCAAATTTTCAAACCTATTGGCTCACAATTTCAAAATTAGAAACCCAATTGGTACTCAACATTAATTTTAAAGTAAGTTCGCACTACGTATGAAAAATCTCTCACTCATAAAATTGACTGACCTCCAGGTTAAGAGGCTCATCTTTAGATTTAAGTTAGGGCCTAGGATAGGGCTGATCACTGTAAAGTCAGAAACTTTTCATTTGTTAGGCAAGTGTCAAAATGCATGTTATAGAATGTAATAATCGTTTGACTGTGATAAATGATGAAGAAGACGAGTCTATTGCTTGTGATATATGCAAAAAATGGTATCATGCAGATAGGAAATGTAGCAAGTTAAAAAAAACTATTTTTAGGTGCATTCGTAAAAATGACAATTGGGCATGTTCTAAATGTATAGATTTTTATTCAAACCAAAGAAATGTTGACAACCAAGTTTTAACTGATTTAACTGTTTTAAAAAGTGAGAATGTAGATTTAAGTAAAAAGATTGTAGATTTGGAGGCATTGAATGCTAGGCTAACTAGCAAGATTGTAGATTTAGAAAGTAAGAACGAGGACCTTATGTCTGATTTAGCCAGTAGGGACTTGATGTTAAAAATGCTTAAGGATCAGGAACTGGAAACAAAAGGTGATAGGCCCAAACAAAATGAAAATAAATGGGAAAAGGTCAAAAAGGGGGTCAGGGGTGAGAGGGAGGGATTAGCATCGGTCAGCCGAGTGATCCCGACCTCAAATAGTTATGAGGTGCTTGCGAGTGCGGCTCCTTGTCTTGCGGAGCATGATTTCCCTCCTCTTAGAAAACCTAGGAGAAGGGGGGTTGAGGGTGGGGGATTTTTGGTGGTCGGTGACAGCCATGCTAGGGGACTCGGTGGGAGATTGAGGGGGGAGGGGGTGAATGCGAGAATGTCAGTGCACCCAGGCTGGTCTTTGGCTGAGGTGGCCAAAAGTGCTCAAAAACTCAAGGGGGAAGGGAGGGAGCTTTTGGTTTTGGTGGGAGGGACAAATCAAATTTCAAATGAAAGTATAGGGAATTTGGAGACGGTCTTGACTAGTAGCCTGGCAGCCTTTGGGGAGAGAGTCCTATGTGTTGAGACTCCTTATAGATGGGACAAGGTTCACTGTAATCTGCTGATTGATAAACAAAACCAAAAGCTTAAAGAAATCTGCCGTGCAAAAAAATGGGATTTTCTTTGTATAAACTCACTCTTGGACAGAAGATTTACCCATAAGAATAACATGGGAAACTTGATTTGAATTTTCTCTGTAACCAGTTAAGCTATTTTAAAGATTCAAAATACTAAAATGTTTGTTTTTTTAAGCTCTTTTAAATGGTTTTAGTTCAAATTGATGAATTTAGAAAATTATGCCAAAAACCCATTTTTGACCCCTTTGAAACCCCATAAAACCCCGTTCCCATAACCCGACAATGCTGGTTCGCAAACTCATTAAAATAGACCTGGTCTTACAACTTCATACCAAATTTCATCGAAATCGGAAGTCCCCTTCAAAAGTTAATCGGTACCACCGACACACACACACACACACACACACACATATATATACACATATATATATATATATATATATATATATATATATATATATATATATATATATATATATATATATATATATATATATATATATATATATATGTGTATATATATATATACATATATATGAAAACGAACGAATGGTGTTTTTGGCTTCTAGGGACCTCAAAATGAAAAAATAAAGTGGTCCCGGGCTTAGGTCTTACCATGGCTACTACCGTAATAGCGTATTACCTATAGGGAAATTCGCTAAAATGAAATTAAGTGTTTTTTGTTGTAGCGTTGGCTTTCAATTGTGAACTATGCTTAAGGGGTTTTGTTTTATTCTGTAGGTTATGGGCCCAGAAAGCCCAAAAAGTGCTGGTAAAAAGCGATTAAAGTAAATAAATAAATGCTAAATAAAAGTAAATAAATATAAATGCTAGTTCACATTGAAGCCACGTGGAGTAAGAATTTTGGAATCTTCAAATAATCAAATAAACAGAAATGGAAGAAGACAGATACAAGGTCCCACTGTTTGATGGAAGTAATTACCATTCATGGAAATTTAGAATGGAAATAATGTTGGATGAGTTAGACTTATTAGAATTCATACAAGAACCTCTCACTCTAGAAAAAGAAGAAGGAAATGACAATAATGAAATTGGAAAACGAAATGAAAAGAAGATTAAAAGAGATAAGCTGTGTAAGAGGTAGATAGTGTCTAAAGTCTCAGACAGTCACTTAGAATATCTCCAAGGTAAAAGTACTGCCTATGATATGTGGACAAGTCTAAAGGAGAGTTTTGAAAGGGAAAGCCTGGCAAGCCAGCACAGATTGAAAAGACAATTGGAAACTCTGAAGGCTAATCCTAAGAAAAGTCTGGCTTCTCATTTTCTCAATTTTGAAAAGTTAGTGCGTGAATACAAGTCTGCAGGAGGCACATTGACAGAGAAAGAGACAGTACTCCAGTTGTTTCAATCGATTCCAAATAAAGAATATCAAACTGTAATTTCCTCTTTAGAAACACTCTCCATTGCTGATAAATCAGTGCTCAGTGCAGATTTATTGCGGACTAGAGAAGATCATAACTCCTCAACAGTTTTTATTGCCAAACCTAAACGTGCAAAGGTACCGAACTACAGGGGGAAGCCAATACAGCAACAGCAAAAAACCAGCTAACACTCAGGAATTACCAGTAAAGGCAAATGAACATTTTCCATTTAATTGTCATTTTTGTAAGAAACCAGGTCACAAAAAGGCTAATTGCTGGAAGCGAGCAAAATGGTTGGAACGAGGAAATGGTACTCAAGCTAAGTCGGCTGGAGCAAGTGCGACTACACATGACAAAAGTAAAGCAGATTTTTGTTTTACAACTGAAAATTTGGAAAAATAGGCTTAGTTTCAACAGTGTCTAAGCCGATGATGAACAGGTGCAATGTGAAGTGGTGATTGGACTCAAGTGAACACCTTGTTAACAGTGAAAAACTTGTTGCAAATGTAAAAGAATTACCAGAACCGATTAAAATCAAGGTGGCAAAATCTGGTGAGCACTTAATTGCTAAAAGCTATGGCTGTATGTTTGTGAATTCCTATGTTAATAATAAGTCCTACAAAATAAAAATTGGCAAAATTCTAATCGTCCCTAATCTAGAAGTAAAGTTGATGTCGGTGAGAAAACTTGAAATGAATGGTTTCACCATAGTTTTTGAAGCTGGAAAAGCTGAAATCAAGAGTGGTCGAGTTTTAGTTGCGGCTGCTTATCGTAAGAACAAATTGTATGAGGTTGATTTTGAATTAAACTCAGATTCACCGGCTGAAGCTAATCAAACTGAAGCTGATTTTTGGCATAGGCGTCTTGGACACATTAACAATAAAAGTCAAGAACAACTTAAACTAATGGTTGATGGGATGGATTCAAACAGAGGGCAGCAAAGGCCAATACAAGGTGTATGTGAGGTTTGTGTTTCTGGAAAACAAACTAAATCACCTCACAAAAGGACAAGAACTTGAGCAACAAGACCGCTTCAGCTAGTGCATAGTGATAATATGGGACCAATTAATATCCGATCATGGAACAACAAGAGGTACATTTTGTGTTTTGTTGATGATTTTACACATTTTACTTGTACATATTTTCTGGGATGTAAATCAGAGGCGTTCAGGTTCTTTAAAGCCTATGAAGCTACCAACAGCCCATTTCAATCTGCCAATTAGTCGTTTCAGATGTGATGGAGGTGGAGAGTATTTGTCAGAAGAAATGAAACCTTATTTTGAATCAAAAGGTATCCAGTATGAGTGTACAATAAGTTATACACCTCAACAGAACGGTGTTTCGGAAAGAATGAATCGAACAATCGCAGAAAAGGCAAGATGTATGCTTCTGGAATCTAAGTTAAGCAAAGATCTATAGAATGAAGCTGTTCTTTCTGCTGTCTACATAATAAATTGAACTCCTACAAGAAATCGAGAAATATAAAGTAAGGTTAGTTATTAAAGGTTGCTGTCAAAAGAAATGTTTTGATTACAACAAAACGTATGCTCCTGTAGCTAGATTAAATACTTTTAGAATATTATTATCTGGAGTAAACGCAAACGATATGTACTGTGAACAACTATATGTAAATAATGCTTTTCTAAATGGTGATCTTGATGAGGATATTTACATGAAGCAACCTCAAGGGTTGGAAGATGGAAGTAACTTAGTTTGTAAGCTAAACAAAGCACTCTATGGTCTCAAGCAAGCTCCTAAAGCATGGAATGCAAAGTTTCACATTTTCATAACAAAACTAGGTTTCAGTCAAAGTAAAAATGACTATTGTTTGTATGTCAAGAGAACTGAATATGTACTTACTATTGTATGTTGACGACATTATTGTAGCAGGGAATGATCGTAAGGATATAGATCATGTAAAATCAGAGATAATGTTTAATTTCCGAACCAAAGATTTAGGCCAGTTAAGTTATTACCTAGGTGGTATGAAAGTAACAAAAACAGATAATGGTTTGTTCTTGTCAAATGAAACTTATCTGAAGAATGTTCTAAGCAGGTTTGAAATGAGTAATTGTAATCCAGTTTCCACTCCTCTCGAAGTACAATTTCCAAGAGAGCTAGATGGCTCTTGTGTTGTAGGTCTTAAACCTTATAGAGAGCTAGTAGGATGTCTCATGTATGCTGCATTATCAACTTGTCCTGATCTAAGTGTTGCAGTTAATTTTTATAGTCGTTTTCAATCTAATGCGACAGAGCGTCAATGGGTCGGTCTTAAAAGAGTCCTAAGATATGTAAAAGGTACACTTAATTTTGGACTGTTCTTTTAGCAAACAATGTACAACAACTATTGTAGGGTATGCTGATGCCGATTGGGCGAATGAACTTGATAGAAAATCCATATCAGGCTATGTTTTTGAAGTATTTGGAGGCGTAGTTTCCTGGTGTAGCAAAAAGCAGAACCTAATCACTTTGTCGTCCACAGAAGCTGAGTAGGCTATATAGCTCTTTGTCAGGCAGGATGTGAACTAATATGGATCAAGAACTTGTTAACTGAAATGTTTATTAAAGTTGAGTTACCTTTAACTGTGTATGAAGATAACATGTCATGTATACATCAGTTGAGTAAACCAGATAACGCAAAACAGAAGCATGTTGATATTAAGTCCCACTATGTCAAAGAACTTGTCTCGAAGAAGGAAATAGAAGTGATTTATATGTCAACCAAAGATCAAAAAGCAGATATCTTGACTAAAGGTTTAGCAAAAGCTCAGTTTTGCAAACTTCGTACTGGTTTGGGAGTTTTACCAATAAATTAGTCTACTATCAGCAAGCAAAAAATGTTCTAAAGGAAAAATTGATGGACTTATGTTATATATTTAGCTAATGTTATTTTTGTTTTTGTTTTTCCTTAATTGTTTAATGATATTAAATTGAGGGGAGGTGTTGAATGTACAACTTAATATTCATAGATGTTATGTTACTGAACTCAAAATTTATATCTCTGTGTGATCTGAATACTTGCTATCTGTCAAAGTCAATAATTAATTAGTTTTTGTAAACATCTGTCAGTCATAACAGTGATGTGAATCTTGTATCTAAGGAATTGTGAGTTACTTGTTAAAGGAATAAAACTAATGTATTATTAAAAATGAAATTAAGGGTTTTCTGTTGTAGCGTTGGCTTTCAATTGTGAACTATGCTTAAGGGGTTTTGTTTTATTCTTTAGATAATGACAAAATAATAAAACAAAAATTGTGGGATTGGTAAATAAAAGATAAAACAATCACAAAATTTTTTTATTAGTACGATAATGCTCCTCTTCTTCCTCAAAATGGTGTTAAAATGTCGATGTCGGTATTATTTTCATTGTTGTTGGTATTTTTAGTAAATTGACAAACTTGTTTCCCCACCTTTAAGATCCTTAAAAACTGTCAAGATTATTGTTTTTCTTTAATATTTTAATGTAATGTTAAAGTTTATGAAATGGCAAAATGAATTAATTCCTAATACTAAAGCTTTACATAACCTTTAGGTGTTTTTCTGCTAATATAAACTGGGATTCAGCCTTAAGGTGTCGGTATTTGGGGCACTTACCTTACTTAAAAACTAAATAAATTGTTATAGGACGTGGTTTTATTTAGGCCTACAGTAACTCAGTGGTTCATTTAAAAAAGGCTGTAAAGTGGCCTATTCAAAAGGTACCTGCAGATCAGGTCTTCGAAAGCCGCATCCATGTCACGCACAGGTACTGGAAGGGTGTTAAAATCCTTATTGCAGAACGTGTGTAGCTTTCAAGTGTGCGGCTGAGTTTGCACCTCAGAGGCATGTCCAGATGTCTTGAGCTTTGTCTTGAGCTCATGCATGATGGTTTTTCTTCCTGCCAAAGTTACAGAGATAGAGATAGTGGGTAGAGATAGTTGGGATAGAGATAGAGATAGAGAAATATCAGAACATCAAGGATGTTTTGATTATCGAGATGGGGTGGTTATGTTCTCGAGGGCCAGATGGCGTTTTTCTCCTCAATGCCTTTTCTGCATTGGAAGTACTTCTTGGCAGCAGGTGAATGCCCCCAATGACCCACGCCATACATCACATGGCTATAGAACAGCGTACAGTAAACAGAAACTACATAGATAGATTCTTTAAAGTACCACTGAAAGTGCTATACAAATCTAACAAATTGTCTAAGAACACGAAGCAGAACAAAAGAAGATGGAGTCAGCTCTATTCTTGAAAGTATGGCATTTGCGTCCGTTGCACGGTTTATAAAGGAGAAAATCTATGCTTCTGAATCAGATAACACTGAGATAGTTTTTAAAATGTCTTATCTGACAACTATTTATACAGACAGCCTATCCAATCTTCTTGGTGTGGAAAGTAAAGACCTGAAAACAACACATACCACCCGTCTACATGGAAGAATTTTCGATCACTTCCCACATCTCAAAGCCCAACGTTCAGGCAGGGATTACGTCCTGCACCGAGAAGGTGCTAATATCTTTCAAAATGTTCACTCTGACAACCTTGATGATGATGCTGTTGCATGTGAAAGATTCGTAAAAAAGATTAGGAATGTTATAAGTGAGAAAAAAGTTCCTTTCAATGGTCACCTGAGTTATGATCAACAAAAGTCAAGCGTTCCTCCTGAACTTCTTGCTCTAGTGTGTATAATTTACTACATAGTTACACTTCACCAGAAAATACAGCTAGAGAAACACAGTCTTCTCTGACTATTAGCCAGTTAATAGTTTGTAACCACAGTAAAAGTGTTCCAAAAGGCAAAATTGTTCGCCACAAGAAAAGTCATGAAACACCAATTCCATTATACTTAGGTCTGTCAGTATTTGGAAGAACGCGAAATAATACAATAATTGATGCCATGCACGAAAGAGGGCTCTTGATATCATCAAACAGAATCAGGGAGATAACAGCAGATCTTGCTCGTTTGGAGATCCTCAAACTGCTGAAAAAGAAGGCGTCGTATGCCCCTCAAATTTGCGTTATGGCCTCTTCGTCATCGGTGCATATGACAACATTGGTCATAACTACTGCAGCACCACTTCAGAGTCTTCTTTTCATGGAACAGCAATTTATTTCTTCCAAATTCCATGCAAAAGAGAAGTTGGCGGGCCTCGTGAAGTTGTCCCAAGCATTTCTTTTGTTGGTCAAAGAAACAAAAAAGTACCAGAACTTCCTACGCTACCAAAAAATTGGAACAATTTCCTCCGCTGTGATCAAAATAAGTTCGAACTTTTCAAGTTACTTGGAGAACATGCACTTTTCAATTTTGATACTACCCATATCATCACCGAGATTGATGGCATTATTTGTGCGGCACGCCCTGATGAATCTTCAATTAATGGAGTCAAATGCAAGGAACAGGAAGAAGCTGACAGCAGGACAGTGTTGAACATGGAGCAAAAAAGGTAATTATTTTCACAGTAGATACTGATGTTGTTGTTTTGGCAATATCTTTTTTCCACACTCTCAAAAACGTTGGACTTCAAGAGATGTGGATTCTCTTCGGTGCTGGGAAGAATCAGAGATTTATAAATATTAATGTAATTTTTGAAAGTATGGGAGAACATAAAGCTGTAGCATTGAGAGGATTTCATGCATTCACAGGATCGGATGTGACATCATCATTTGCAATGAAAGGAAAACCGACAGCTTGGACCGTGTGGAAATCATCCCTGAAGCTACTGCAGCCTTCCATGCAATCTCTCTACCACAAGAGTCCATTCCTGACGAAACTTTAAAAGTCCTGGAGAAGTTTACCGTCTTCCTTTATTACAAAGATGCTGAAGATTTCTCAGTTAATCGTATCAGAAAGTTTCTCTTTACTTCAAAAAATCGTGGTCTACAAAGTCTACCCCCAACTAGAGAGGCACTACGGCAGCACTGCCTTCGTTCAGCATACCTTGCAGGCCAAGTTTGGGGTCGTGCATGCTCAGTGAAGGACAACACTCCAAAGCCAGATGGATGGGGATGGACCATGGTTGCTGGGGAGTGGACACCTGTTTGGTCTTCTCTTCCCCCAATTATGGCAGCCTGTAGAGAATTAGTTAAGTGTAGTTGCACTGAATGCCATACACGATGCTCCTGTATGAAGGCCAAGGTTCCATGCACGCTACTTTGCAAGAACTGCTCTGGGAGTCGACAGTGCATCAACAATTATGAAAGCTATCAAGTGGAAGATGAATACGTGATCTAAAATCATGGAGAAGCACTTAATTTACATTTGGACTGTTTCTTGGGTTTTTGTTTGTTTGTAACAATTTGTTACATTATTGTAATTCCTGTTTTCAATGTTATTAAAATATGTGATTTTTCTAAAGCTAAGAATCACTTTTTATATACTCAACGCTGCACACATACCCCTTTTTCCTTTAGTATGAAAAATCGTACCACAACTACAACTATAATGTTACTTACCAAATGTATCATAAAATAGTAACGTTTTTAGTTTTTATAAAGATTCTGCAGAACGCTTAGGTTTTACAGTAAAATGTGAAATATAAAAAAGTTTCCTTATAATATCAGCTTTAAAATACAGTAGAACCTCTTTAGTACGTCCCTCGATAACACGATTACCTTGATAACAAGTAATATTTTCAAGTCCCCGTGAATTGCCCATAACACTCAATGTTAAAAATGCCTCTATAGGACGAATGCCATTCACATAAATACATCGATAGCACACATTTTACCAGCTGAAATTAGTGCACAATCAACCTCTATAACACGCATTTTAAAATACCGGAACCTCTATAGCACGAACTCGCCCTCGGTGACACGAATCTTTCAGTATATTAACTCCGTAACACGAACATAACCTCTATAGCGCGAAGTGTCTCGTTATGGAACCTTTACAACACGAATTGCCTTTCTCATGCATCGTTCCCACAGTTTGGTCAGACATTTTGAAGGAAACAATGTCTTTATGCTCAGTTCTAGGAAAAACTTTCCTACACTTCCTCTCGAAGACACAATTAATTTAATAATTTGTATCCAGTCAGTTGCATGTCTGCTGTCAAAACAAAAATTATTGGTTTTACGTCGCGTTTAGCACAGCTTATATGATACCAGTTTAAGTGCAGTGCTATTGTGTGACATCGTGGTTTTACATATAAGTGTGTAGTGTCAGTAAGTAGGGATTAGAGAATGTCTGCTTCAAATGCCGTTAGTAGGTCTATATTAAAGTGTTTTATGAGAAAAAAGTGTTATGAGTGAGAGTGTGGTTAGGGTCACTACGGAAATCAATAGCGCATTGGACTACGTTCACGTGAGTAACACGAAATAAAAAAAATTAATGACTATTTCACTAACTTTCTTTTCTCATGCACAACAACACATAAAAAGGAAACATTGAATCCTGACGTAGGCTTAGACGTCGAGGAAATTGTCTAACATGTAATCGATAAATCAATTAACTTTCCTGATACTCAGCTTAATTAATTATACGGTAAATGATTAATTGAGAACATTTATACCGTATAAAGGTTTTTTAATTTCTTTGATTTATAACAAGTTACTGTATTTATTACATTTTGTATTTTTCTATAAAAAATTTATTAGTTGTTTAAAGTTTTTATAATAGGCTATTTTTTTTTATAACAATAAAATATTATGTTTTATAGTGTATGTGTGTTTTTTGTATGCTTGATTTCATAAATTTTCAATGGAATATTTCTAGTGAGGCTTCATTAAAACTGCACTTGCTATATAGGGAGTTTTAAAATATACTCTGTTAGGGTGCACCTTGATAAGACGAATTATCAGTAAAACAACCTCGATAGCACGACACTTGATTAGACGAACCCCTTGATAAGACGTCAGCTTTGTGTGATCCCTTGAGAGTCGTCTTATCAAGGTTCTACTGTAATAACAAGTTTATTGAAATCGGACCATTAGAAGCTGAGATACAACAAATATGGTGCAACATTACGTGGGCATATGGCGGCCATCTTTAATGGCCGCCATTTTGGTATCCTACACGGAATTTGAAGTGGCTCCCTATCTGAAAAGTTACCTTTGGGCATCAGCTATGACCATAGAAATTTCCATATCCCAATCAAAAAGTGCAGCTTTTTCCTGTTTATGGCCATGTACACAACGTACTAATAGGAGAGAATAAAAAGCCCAAACACTCAGTCAACATAATTGCAGTAGATTCGAGCAAACTCGGACTTCGATAATCAGGAATTCTGGATAACTTGGAAAGCCTACCCGAGCAGTAAAGAACACTTGGTTTTAAGGCGCTAGGCGCCACGGCATCAGCCGGAGCAGTATGTGGTGCTTTGGTTTTTCTCAAGTTGGTTTTAACAGATGAGGTTTTAAGTTTTAAGTCATGGTATTATGTGCATTATCAAATAGTTTTAAATAAATATTTGGCTGCACTTCCGTTTAGGCCCTACGCCCAGTTGAACTATCGAATGAAAATATCAGTCGGTATATTGATAAGTTATTTGATATTGAATGAAAGTTTTTAATGATAGCGAATATGTGTTAATATTGTTATAATGTCTTTAAGTGTGATGTAAATGATTTGTGTTTTATATGCTGTAGGCTAAACATTTGATGATCATGATATATTTTTGTTTTAGATTCATATGCAATCATGTGACATATACAAATTTGTTTTTGACTGAGATTGAAGAGGTAAACTGCCAAAGAGAAAATTTTGAGTCTTGATTTGAAAGAATTGAAGTGTCTACCTAATCATTCTGGCTAATAATACTTCACATCCCTCTCAGAAGAAAGCTAAGAAAATGGCTGGGACCGATGATCTAAGAGTAAGTTATCACAAATACTTTAACTTACAGGCTAGTTAACATTTGAACTTCACACCATGAATAAATAGGGCATTTAATATAAAGTGAATTTACTAGGCCTAGTGCGTACATTGACCTATAAAGATCTATGTATGCCGTTCCGAACAAAGCCCGAGTATAGCTCAAGCAAGGACTATTAAAAAAAAAATTATTTTTTCAATTTCATGTTGTTAAATATATGTTTGCACATATACAAAGGTTATTTATACATTTATGTACATATACATGTTTATGTAGCGATATGTATATCTATATGTACATGAATGTGTAAATTATTTATATGTAGACTATATGTGTGAAAGCGTGGATGTTTGTTACGCTTTAAGGGGATTCCCTACTGAAAATGCTATTTCTACTAATAAGATACTTATCAATTCTGATTGATTTTCTCATAGTTGTAAACCTTAAGAAACGACCATTTTTATGATCTTAAACGAAAAAAAATTTTTTTTTTCAAAATTGTATGGGATTTTATGGGAAACTTTCAGGCATTACTATAAAATCGATATATCTCAAGATCAAGTCGCTTAATATAAATAAATAATGTATCATTTTGTCGGGCACATAGACCCTAGTCTTCTAAAGATTTAGCCTAGGTAAAATTATAACTGTTTCTAATCAGAACAAAATGTTATTAACAAAAATAAATTAAAAAAAAATTTTAATATATTTTTAAACAAAAAATTTTTTGTTAAATTTATATAAGAGATATAAGTATAATTCTACCTAACTTTTTAGATATACTAATAAGGAATATCTGACAAGAATTTCAAGTCTGCAGCTCTAGTGGTTTTTGAGATATATCAATTTTTGTGTTTGAAAACAGGAAAAATCCAACTTTCGGGAAACGTGCGTTGAAATATACAAAGGGCATAGGCGTTAGATAGGCAATGTCCTACTTATATGCTATTATACTGTATATAAAGTTTGATATAGTATTACATATATAAAAATAATAATAAAAAAATAAAGAATAATAAAAAATAAAAAAATAAATTTATAAACAAAAAATTTTTTACTATTTTTAGTAGGGAATCCCCTTAAGGCAAAAACTACTCGACGAATAATGATGAAACTTTGTAAACATATTCTGGGAGGTACGGGTCATTATCAAATTCATGGCCAATTTGAGAAAGTTAAAAAAAAAAAATTAAAAACAAGTTATTTATTAGCAGTTCAAAGTAAATGTACTACAGAATAAAACCTTACACGTATCAGAGCATAAAAATTACATTTAAGACTCATCTTCCTGATTTAATTTCAGGAATACACAAAAAATTTCCCCTCGCTCACGTTTTTTTCTTGATAAAAAAGTGACAAAAAAATGGTAAAGTCATAAGTTATAAGCTGAATGTTGAAGGTAAATGTAATTACTTACACCTACATAAGTTAAAACAAGTTTCTTTAGACTGGAAAATGTACCTTATTTTCATTTCAATCTCAAAAAACTCACTTAAACTTTCCATATTTTGATAGATTATTTATTATTTTTATTAAAAAATACAACGAAATGATAGTAAAGAATATAAACTTTCAATTAATATAAATTTCTTAATTATTTTTTATAATTTGATATTTTTTAATACTATAGAAAATGTGATCGTGAGGGTGTAAGCGAGGGGGGAAATCGCCGTGAGCGAAGGGGAACTAATAAATAATAAATGTAAAACTATTAAGTAACTAAGTTGTATCAATTAATAATGCAAGGTGAAGTAATAATAAAATGTATTACTACGATGATAATAGCAAAGGGATTCACTTTATTCACGGCTCATCCGTGAGCGGGGGCGAACGTGAGCGAAGAGAAATGTCGAAGGTCTTTAGTTTTTGACCCGACAATACCGGCAGTATTGTGCAACTTGTTGTTTGAGGTTATACCGGCTTCACAATCAGTTCTAAAACTACCATTGTTAGTTTTGCTGTTATAATTATAAATGAGTTATGAGGAGTGAGCGAGGGGAACAGCAATTAATGTACACACGATTTCTTAACTGAAATGTGTTAATAACGACTTATATATGACGATTACGATGCTGCCGTCCAAAACACGTCTTCAACGTAACTGCGGCCGAGCGCTACTGACAGGAACGGGAGAAACGAAACGGTCCGCGTCGATTTGGCGGCAAATTCAAAACATCGCTACACTTTTATTGGTCTTGTAGAGACACAGAAATAATGGCGAATTATTTTGGAATCGATCTGATTTCAATGATATTATTACTTTATTTCAAAAGATAACTGCTATACGAAAATCATGGGCATTTTACATAGTTATTTTTTGTGAATTTGCATGGCTTTTGTCAACTGAGAAGACTGAGGCATGGAGACAGTGAGCGAGGGGAAAAATTAGACACATATTGTTTTTTTTATACATTTATTTTCATTCAATAATTTTATTTAAAGCAAGATCATGTTTAATAATATACTTACTATTTCTACAAAGCTTTATAGGCACGAGAAAAATTATTTTAGTAATTTTTTTCCTGCAGAGACTCAAATTGGCCATTAATTTGATAATGACCCGTACATACTAGAAGAAACAGAATACTTTTTATCCATATTCCTCCATAGGGCTCCAAACCCACACTTCTTCAACGTTACCTTGTTATTCTTATGGAATCAACACTTTTGTATTGGAATTTAATTAAGAATATTAATTTTGTAAACAGCTGTTCTCATATAAATTAATGAGAACTAGAGGATTTATAGAATTGCGGCGAGTGAGCTTAGCGAACAAGCTAAATCTGATTGTGTTCGAACGAGATAAACTGAATGGCGGGTAAAGCGTGACGGCGAATGAGCGTAGCGAACGAGCTAAACCTCACAGCAATTATTGGGGTTGAAGCCGCGGGAGAAAGCAAGTGTAAATATATATGTAGGAATATATGTACATATGCACGTAAATGTACATGTATGTACTAATATTATACATGCCTATGTCTATTTTATATTCAAGTCGTAGGGCTGCTAATATAATTAATATAACAAACATATTTAACAAGAGCACCCTTTCAGAATCAATCTTTTTATTTTTTGACTACATGTTTTGGGACTTAGCCCATCTTCATGGTCATTGTACAAATATCCTTACCTACAGACTATTAGTAAATAAATAAGTAATTAAACATGTTTATAAAACTAGTATATGTGTTGCTCGAAATCGAGCAATTTATTTTAATACAGTACAAAAGTTACTTTTAGCTCTAAATCAATGACATCCGACCAATCCAATATTGTGAATCTCTTTAATCACCAAAACTACACGTACTTACAGCTGATTATTAACATATGTTTAAAATGCTTCATTCAATCCTAATGTTATTTAAATGGGAAACTTTGAAATTTCAATGGTGGATAGTGCCTTCCGATTCTCATCAATTTTTGGCGGAAACAACTACCTATTGAACAGCCCTATCCAATGACACCAAAAACTTGAAATGCGGTTGAAAATTGTAGGAGGAGTTCTCAAGACAAAAAACCCTTAGCGTATTAAATAAGTATAGATTATCATCTGTTTCACTTTACTGGTTGAACTTCTTCTCATTATTTATTTCATATGTAGGTGAATTATTTTGTCAAAGATTGGGTTATTTGACGGAATTTGATTGTTTATTAGCTGTTGAGGATTTTCTTTATGTGCCATGAATATTTTTAATTCCTGTGTAACGTTCATTTTCTCACCCCTGGACTTCTAAATTACAAAAGAAATACAAATGTAAGAGATTAATTCCTTGGACGTCACAATTACCAAAAACAGAAACCAGCACGCCTTTAAAATTTATAGAAAACCCACACAAACATATCTATTGATCCCTTCTAAATCTAACCATCCCTGGAAATATAAGATGGCTGGCTTCCGATCTATGGTAAATAGATTACTACTTTTGAAAGCACAGATTATAAATTAAGGTATGAAACCCGAAATAATGTCTTCAACCTGATTAGTAAACTATCCAAACATGAAGAATGAAAATCTAATGATTATTCACAATCAGGACTGTATAAGATCAAATGCTCGGATTGCGACAAATATTACATCGGTCAGACAGGGAGGTCGTTTCAATCACGCTTCAGAGAACACATTCAAGCACTAAGGAGCAATAATAAAACAACCATGAAATCTAAATATGCTGAACATCTCCTGTCTAATAACCACACCTACACAAGCATAAAAGAAAATTTAGAAGTCTTATACTTGCCTACATGTCCAAGGGTGAGAAAATGAACGTTACAGAGGAATTAAAAATATTCATGGCATATAAAGAAAATCCTCAAAAGCTAATAAACAATCAAATTCCGTCAAATAACCCAATCTTTGACAAAATAATTCACCTACATATGAAATAAATAATGAGAAGAAGTTCAACCAGTAAAGTAAAACAGATGATAATTTTACAAAAATGTTTAATTATTTATGTATTTACTAATAGTCTGTAAGTTAGGATATTTGTACAATGACCATGAAGATGGGCCAAGTCCCGAAACATGTAGTAAAAATATAAAAAGATTGATTCTGAAAGGGTGCTCTTGTTAAATATGTTTGTTATACTACACATATATGCCTTATATATTTTTTTATTATTTATTTAGTCATTGCTAGAAGGCAACGAATTTAATAAAAATTAAATAATAAAAACCAATTTAAGGTATTCCAGCGATTTCTTATATAACAAATGTGTATATATATATAACAGATGTCAATATATATGTATATATTGAGTAATATACAGGGTGTCCCGGAACTCTCTGGAACCCTTTTGTATATTTGTTCCTTGCATCGAGACAAGAAAAAAACATCATACAAATAGGGGTCTAAAATCCATCGTTTAGCCCTAGGCGCCATTTTGTTTTTTTCACATAATAATTTTTATTTCCCTAACAGATGGTTGTATTCAGTTCATATTTGGTGTAAATCTTTATCATACTAATTTACATTTTCAGGAAAAAAATTAATGTTTTCCACTGTGTATTTTCAAAATGGCGGCCATTTTAAATTTTCAAAATCAAATAGGAAATTTGGTAAATTTAAAAAAAAAATTACTATGTACAAAAAAGTTGCCAAATTTAATTATCTAACCAACGGTACCAAGTTTGTAAGGATCTGATCACAAATAACGGAGTTATTGCGATTTTTCTGTGAAAATGGCCATAATTTGCATTAATTATAATGCAAAATCAATGTTTTTTTGGAGAAAAATCGCAATAACTCCGTTATTTGTAATCAGATCCTTACAAACTTGGTACCGTTGGTTAGATATTTAAATTTGGCAACTTTTTTGTACAAAGTAAAATTTTTTTGAAATTTACCAAATTTGAGATATTTTAGTTTGAAAATAAAAAATGGCCGCCATTTTGAAAATACACAGTAGAAAAAATGAATATTTTTCCTGAAAATGTACATTAGTATGATAAAGATTCATACCAAATATGAACTGAATACAACCATCCATTACGGAAATAAAAATTATTACGTGAAAAAAACAAAATGGTGGCTAGAGGCTAAACGATGGATTTTAGACCCCTATTTGTATGATGTTTTTTTCTTGTCTCGATGCAAGGAACAAATATACAAAAGGGTTCCAGAGAGTTCCGGGACACCCTGTATAATTTTTTTATATTCCTTAATGCTCACTATTATTATTAGGTAATAAATAAAATTATATTGGGTTGATTTTATATGAACTTTTACATATGTAGCTAATTTTTTCTTTTTGAAATATTGTTTTTTATTAAAAAAAAATATTTTACTCCCCTGTTACACATTATATTTTTTTAACGGTCTTGATTTCCCCTTTAAAATGATATATAGTTTATGGTGTTTTGTTTAAAAATAAAGAAGTAATAATTTTTTGAATTTATGCATAGTTGCCCACTATTCTAGCATATAAGCAATGTTAAGCGCCCAGAGTTCAATGTGTTAATAATTCGTAAAAATTATGAATTATGGTTATCTGTCATCAAAAAACTTTTTAATCCCTACATGTGTTAAAAAATAATTGAAACTCCTAGAAGTTGATTTTCAATTCAACCAATTATTGGGCACAGTTGAAAAAATTTATAAATTTTTTAAAAATCGTTTGTAACTTATATGAGTGAAATGTGATAATCGTACTCTCGGTTTAATTTAATTTAGAAACCTAGATAAGTCTTTAAAATGTTTCTTAGCTTATCTTAACGTTAACCCAGGCCGGCGCACCCATTAGGCGAACTAGGCGACCACCTAGGGAGGCACTTTCCCAAAGGGCGCCAAAATATTGAAAAAAATAAAAATACACGCAAAAATAATTGGTTTTTAAAATTTAACAAAACACAAATCTAACAAAACACAAATCTAACAAAACGATTGATTAATTAGTTTACAAAACAATTAATTAATTAATTAGTTTACTTCCATTTTGTTGCGTTTAGTTAAGCAATGACTGTATTGCTTCTTTTGATAACCTGTGATTGGACAAGGTAATTTTATTTAATTATTAATATATTCCAATGCAGGGTCACAATGAATACTTTTCAGTTCAATTTTGTTAGCTTTATGATCTGTTGGCGCTGATTTGTTATTATTATTAGATTTTCTGAGTGTTCACCTTACGAATTAACTATCAGTACCCCTTGTTTAATTTGTGTGTTTTTATACACCAGCTGACAACAGATTAACATTGGTCAAGTTCTTACGTTCCTCAGTGGTGGAACAGGATTGGGTACGGAGTTCTAACGGTCCTTGAAAGTCCTTGAAATTTACCTCTAGTCTGTAAAAGTACTGAAATTTCATAATTTTTGTGTATGGTCCTTGAAAACCTCTTGAATTTTGTGGGAATGTTGGTATTGTCTCCTTGAATTCTATGGAATTTTTTATTTTAAGATTTTTGTACACATATTTTAACACGTTGGCTACCGAACGTCACACATATGTGACGTAATGTTAAAAGAAAACCTTAAATATAGACCAGCGTCACATATATGTGTCGCTCAAGGTGTTTCCAGTGTACCGACGACACATATATGGGACGCTCAGGTCAAATCCAGTGTACCGACGACACATATATGGGACGCAGTCACGGTTCAGTTAAATGACTCGCCATGCCCATTTGGTCCACTGAATCGACCTAAAACCTGTTTATCGGTCTATAGGAATGTGTGAAACACATGTATGTCGCTTGGTCTCTGGGTAGGACCTCAATTAGATTTTTTACAGATTTTCAAAGTTGGCGATATGGTCTGCTCACATGCTGTTATTAGTGTTTGTTGACTAAACATTCCAGAAGGCGTTTTTTATTGCGTGACACATTGTAATGTATATTTTAGTATTTTTTAGTGTAGTAAAACTATTTTTCATTTATTTCCCAGTCATTCAACTCATGACACATATGTGAGACAGTCGGTCTATAGCAAACAAACATAATACAAAATATTACTATAGACCAACGTCACACATATGTGACGCAATAAAAATGCTAAAAGAGTACTGAAATGAAATTTTTTCTCAACTTTTATGAGCAAATATATATGTTACACATCAAATTATATTAAAATAGCGAAACAAAATTTTTGGTCTCTGGGTTAGTGTTAGTCACAATGACTCGGTCTGTGGTGAGAGATCGAGTACTAGGATCGGTCTGCTGGGAAGTCCCGGCGACCCGAATTTCCTACCGTTGGTAGCCAACGTGTTAAAGCTAACTGAAGCATAATATGTAGGTACTGCAGCTGCAAACTATACACCTTCAATGGACACTGTGAAATCAAAATTAACAATTTAGAAACAAATTTGTATCACTTTCTTTTATTATTGTGTGTATTTGGTACTTATTTGTTGTATATAAGCCACAATGTTTTTTAAGGTTAAAAAAAACATCACTTTGAAAAAAATATTGATAGCTAACCTGGCCCATCTTTTTTCTTTCTAGGTAAAAAGACTATTTACTGAACATTGTGTAAAAATTACACAATTCGAAGTTTTACAGTTACCTCATTAGTTCATGTATAAAAATCTGGTTCATAAATAGGCCTGAGCAATGACGATCTTTTATTTGTCACCTCGTCATGAACTGTGAGCAATAACTTCGACAATGTTATTATTCACTCACACATTTTCATTAGACTCTCAATTTAATTATTTAAATTGTCAAGTATTCAAATTTCAAACTTGTGTTAGGCCCAAAGCCCAGTATTATCCATTCTGGATAAACCTACTATTCTTTTCTTAAACAACAAAATTGTACCAGTCCTACCAATTGATGTAAATCTAGTTACTCCTCATGGTCCTTAAAAACCATGGAAGGTCCTTTAAAAGTCCTTGAATTTTGTCGAGATACGGGTGTAGTAAGAACCCTGTGAGTGTTCTTTTGCGGTTAGTAACAGGTGTGCGTGAAGGTCAACCTTCAAAATCCTGGTGGATTCATTAGACGACAACAAAATGACCTCACTAGGATCCACCAGGATTTATTGCTTGACCATTGGGATTTGTCACGTGATAGAAAAAAATAATCTAAATCCCGGTTGTGGTGGATGCGTCGATGATTGTAAACGACACCAATGACAATGTCCAAAAAACAAAGATTTTGCTTGTTAGTTCATAAATGTTTTTATTTTTTTCCACATTGAATTTGAATTTGAAAAAAATGAATTGAGTCAATCAACATACCTAACTGCATTATTAAATAATGCATTCCAATAACATTTTTGTGTAACATTAAATTTTTTTAAATAAGGATTTACCTTTTGTCAAATCAGCTGCAAATGGTGTAACTTGGTGTTACGGCCGTTTCGGCATTGTAATGCCATAGTACTATCATGGCTCCGGGGCTATACAACATGAATTTTAAATTTTTTTTATAAAAAGGTCACTTTTTATTGATTTTCCTCTTTAAAAGTTAAAGAAAAAATCGGTATTTCCACGAAGGGATGTGTTAGAACTAAGCAGATTTTTGAATTAGCTGGGTTCGGAGTGGCGGGACAGTTTGGTGCAGCGTAGATTTCAATCATAAGTTAACTGTTTAGAAGTTAGGTTGAGTGTACAGAATAATTTTTTAGTAGGTACCCCCTTTTTTGTCAAATCTTTAGCATTATTGATTACTTCTTGATTTTTGTTTTTTGTCAGCAAATACTGTATAGTTGATTTTGTTGTCACAACAGGTTCATTTACTTGTTTCAGTGGTACGGTTATCCTCCGTCTTATCGTAGGCCTAGTAGGCGGGGCCGAAGGTAAGACTCTATTGCAACTTGGGTGGCATGGGGACCATATTAACTTGGCCAAATTAAATTTATTTTCTTTACTAATACAAATGCTTTAAAATCAAAACCACACTTTATTTCTGCATTCGCCGATTTTGGAATCTGGATTTATTGTCAAACCTGTAAATGAAGTTAAAAACCTTAAGAGTATAATTGAGACTTGTGGAATATACTTGTGTAAATAAATAATAATAATAATACTTAACATGATTACTGCGAACCGTTATTTGTCTTCATTGTTTTCTGTTATTATCTATTCCTCCAAATTCCTATGTAAAGTTAATAATATCTGGTTTCAAAACTTTCATAAGCAAATGAAATACTGTAGCACAAATCAAAATTAATATTTCAATCTTTCATTTATAAGACTTTGTAATCTTTGCAAGATTTCAATACAAAGGAAACTATTGCTATTTTCAAAAATACAATTAACGCCCAAACCTAGGTTTAGTCTCTAAAGTCAATGGTCCAGCCACCTATATTATCCATAAATTTTTTTTTGCAAAGTGTCATATTACAACAATAATTTTCTATTGAAGAATGACCAAACATGGTTGTTGACCAATTGTGGGTTTTTAACAGCAATGCGGGTTTGAAAGCAAATTGGGTGGTCGTGTTGCAGAATATGGTGATGACATTTAGGGTGTCCGAACTGCAGATGCTTTTAGGATTTGCTGGCCGCAACAAGAGCGGACGCAAGAACGAACTGCAGGGCCGCGCTCTTGAGCTCCTCAGGCTCAAATCCGCACCTATTCAACTGAAGATCAGAGAACTGTACAAGTCAATCCAGTAAGTCAAGTTTATTGCATGTGTGCATTCGGAATAACTTTTGGGTATCATTTTCCAACATATTATTTTCTTCCTTCACACTTCCCTTTTAATAATTTTTATCCCATATGATTTGGCCAAGTTAATATGTATGTTTATTTTAGTTTAAGTTTTTAATAAAATAAGTTTTTTTTAGACTTATTTCTCTTTACTACTTAGAAATTAGCAACCTAAGTATCATTAATTATTTAAAGTTAACTAAGTGTAGCCTATATTTCATTATGCCATACAAATTAAAATTTTCAATGTACATTTCAAAAAGTTTTTATGGATAATTTTTTTTACTATTCATGTAACTTTGTGTTTGATAAAATATTTTAATTGTGTTTCTTTTAATTTTAACTGTCTCTCTTTAATTAATTATTATTTTGTAAAATTTTCATAAAAAATTGTTAATTGTTGGGCATAGTTACTGAAATCTATATATATAATTCCGTAAGCGAATCGGTCCCCACGAAATATCTCGAGTTAGGAGAAAGATAGGGCAACGTATTATGGCTCATTTTAAAGCTTGAGGGCCAAGGACGCAAGGAAAAATACCAGAATTATCAAAAGTTACCTGGGCTTTGCCCTATTGGTCCGTGAAGTTCCAATGTTAATCTTATGGGGAGGAGATTTTTAGATCTACTGTGATTAAGCAGATGTTCCAGTGAATATTTTATATTAACTGAACAACTCAGCTGTTTACTTTGAGTTAAGATAACCTTAATTATAACGTTTTAAAATCGGCAATGCACTATAAAAAATAAAACACCAATAGTCATGGAAAAATTACGAATCCACAGTGTATTTCTTCTTCGTGACCACATCTATGACATTTAATATATAATCAGGACTGAGGACTAAAATGATTTTGTTTGTTGAATAGACAACAATAATTAAAATTATAGTAATAATTAAAATTATTACTATTATTATTATATTATTATATATTATAATATTATAATAATATTATAATATTATAGTATTATATATTATATATTATTATATATTATTACTATATTATATTATTATTACTTATTACTATTCATACTATTCATTTTGAGTAGTATGGGGGAAACGGGGGCCAAGGGGATATGGAAGAAGGGGGTCGCAGGAGCATGGGAGGGTATAGCAAGATGGGCTTTGGTGGTATAGGAGTAGTTGGACATGGGGGAGGCTTGGGAGCGAAAGGGGACATGGGGGAGGCATGGGAGACATAGGAGCACTGGGAAGAACGGCGGGCATGGTGGCACTGGGGCATGGGGGAAACGGGGGCCAAGGGGAGGCATGGGTGAGCGGGGGCATGGGAGGGTACAATGGTCAAGAGAACCTTTGGTGGCATTGGGATTTGTCCCCACACGAACGGTTTTAAACACAGGGAGGATGGGGGACAGAGTGGAACCACGGGCATGGGGGTACGAGAGCATGGAGGGAACAGGAGCTTGGTGGTGAGGGGTTGGGGGCATGGTAGGGTACCAGGGTCATGAGGGGCTTTGGTGGCACATGGGTAGTTAGACGGGGGCACGGGGGAGACATGGAAAAGGTTTGCTGGACATAGGGGGCATGGGGAATAACAGTGGATATGGGAGCACAGGAGCATAGTGGCGGGAGGGGCACGAGGTGGTACGGGTGGTGCGGGGGCATGGGAGGCACGCGGATCCCTGGGGGTACTAAGCACGGGTCATGCGGGGAACGAAAGGGACATGGGGGAAGCATGGGGAACACGAGGAGCTGGGGAGGGGACAGGGACATGGAGGCACAGGGTTTCAGAATACAGTGATGTACAGTATTAATAGGCTAATAACCATTTTTTCATGTTGTATTGAAGTATTTTATTTATTTGAGTTACGAACTCATCACGTACATGGTTAAGGTTAAAACCATTTTTATTGCGTCCGGCAGTTTAGTAGTGTAATGAATTTTCATTTTTACACTAAAAAGACTACTGTACGTAATACAAGGAAAATTATTGTTTCATTGCTGATTTGATACCACCAATAAGTTCTATCAAGATTAAGGTAATATTTTGTAAGAAAATTCAAGATTGTAAATTGACAGTATAGCTTGAGAAGAATTACATTAACTGTGCAAGGAGGTGATGAATTTAAACTTACTTTTGGAGATAGCAGCACCATTTAGATTTTTAGGGGCCTTTGCCCCTACAAGCCCCTAGTTTTCATTAAAAGTAAAACTTTTTAATCTAAGCCTTTGAATGTTGGAAATAATCAGAATCTTTACTCACTTTAATAATTGCAGTTAGGCAAAGATGATGAATAATAGAATTTTTAATATTATGTTTAAGATTTGGGGTAAAAAGTGAATAGTTTTCTTGATCACATGGACACATTGGCTCTTAAACTGACCTAGTAATTAATTATTCACAATATTACCAACAGGGCCAGATTTTAGAATTTTGGACTCCTGACTGATTTTGAGGTGCAGGCCCTCCTGGTCATATCTAAATTGAATGGGTTTTTTTTTTTTTTTTTTTTTTGTTTACTGTTTGTCTTTGATACAGTAGAACCTCCATAGTTCGACACCCCCTGTAGTTTGACACAATCCGTGACAACTTAACATGTTAGTAGGGACCTATAGTGTCCATGTTGGAGACTTTGGAGACTGACAAAGGCGAAAATGTAAACAAAGTGGTGAGTTTATTTGAATGTTGGTTGTGTTAAAGTTCAATAAAGTTATGATTTCATAAAAATTTAGTGTGTCTTAGATTCAACTCATGATTTTTTCACTCCCTATGTTATCATGTACCATATACTACCCATACTTTGACATTTCTGTACTTTGACAATCCCTAAGTCCACAAAGTGTCGAACTATCGAGGTTCTACAGTATGACTCTAAATATTTTCTTCAGTAGAAAGGCATAATGTACGGTATTCGAATTATGATTTTCTTAAACCTTCCTCCTGTAACATCAAAAACACTGTCGGGCTGAGTTAGTATGTAAAATTTTATCCGCAAATTGTAATTAGCTATAACATTGGCTGGGCCACTCGTGCCATCTAAAATTTACAAAATAATTTAAATTTAGGATGAAAATCAGAAATAAAATACTTATCAGGGACCTTGACATGGCCAATTCACAGGCACATTTAAAGTCATATTTCATTTGATGTTGTGTGTATCTTAGGCCAGTGGCTAGGAACTGAAATACCAGTGAAAAAGTATTTTGACAACATAGAATAGTAATTTTAAAAACCTTAATTGAAAATAAAAACGTTTTACAAAACAATTAAAAGTGTGTAAATTTTTATAAATGATTTTTGGAGGAACCTAGAACTATTCCATGATATTACATTGATAAAACTTATAAACCAATTGTCATGAACTTTTTAAAACTAATTGAACTCATTATGATGAACCACCACCCTCGTCTCCGCACCCAGCCTCACCACAACTACAGGATATGGGAGCATAGCCCAAGACGATGGAGACGAGGAGTGTGGCTCACAACTCTACTTAAAAAACACCAAAAAGTTATTGTAGATGGGGTCACTTTATTGACTTGAGTCATTGCAGGCAAAAAATTGAAAAGTTTTCTTTAACATCACCCAAACAATGGTTTCTCCCCCATAAATGAAGTGGAAAAACATTTGTGAAACCGTCAAATAGTTAACCTATTCCTCTGCAGTTGCGAGGAGATCCCTATGTTAGAAAATAACAGTGTATACAGTAGAGCAGGGATGCTCACTAGGTTTTTGTAGAGAGCCAATTGGTTTGCATGCAATTTTCCTCAGGGCCGCAAGCAGTAGCGGCTTGTGATTTTATCTGATGGGCTTTCACATCCGGTGGGTATGAAGAAAGAGTCCCCCAGGAGAAGAGGGGGCCGGGGCCTCTCCCTTGGTAAATTTTTGAAAAATAAAAATCTAAAAACAATGTTATTAAGTTACTTGAAGCACTTCTTTCAAACATTAATACAGAAAAGTTACATTTTAGAAAAGACTATGTTCATTTGTTGTAAAAAGAAGCTTTAATGTTTAAAAGTAATTGGCGTTAAATAACTTTAAAAAATATTTTTATAACAAGTTTATCACAATAACAGTTTAACTATTTAACAACCGATGGCGTCACTCTGCCAAGGCTGTTGCCCCAAAACAACCGACAACACTCGCTGCCAGGGTGGGGTGTCTCTTACTTATCACGATTGCGACACGGCATAGTAGTCCAGTCACCTTCTCGTCAAAAGGGGTGTTTGGTGCATTAAATCTGGTATCTCTGATTTTTGGCTCAGTTGTTTAGGATGTTGGCCTGATGTATAAACCAATTTTTCGCACACGGGCAATGAACGCATCATTGACATAATTTGAAAAAACTTTAAATAAACGGTATCAGATAACTGACACATACTTTCTCCCAACAATATAAAAACATGTGTTAAAAGCTTTAAACATTAATGTCTAGATGACTCTGTCGGATAGTTACCAGCTGAGCAGCGCGAGCTTGACCCTACGCGCATCTGTGACTTTTAACAACGTACTGCGTTTACCGCTAAACGAAAAATTGTATTTTCTCCTCAACCACTTGACGTAAAGCAATAATTTAAAGTACTGGATTATTTAGTTTTTTGAGCTTGATTTAATGGTGATGAGTAAAATTTATTTTGAGACAACAGCTATTTTGAAAATCAAAAAAATTGATTTTTTAAACACTTTTTACTCCATAACTTTTGAACGCGCATTTTCTCGGAGATGCGGGTGGTGTCATTTTATCCACCATTTTAAGCTTAATAAACCACAAAATTTTAATCAAAATCGTTAGAGCCGTTTTTGAGAAATTTTGATTTTTGACGATTTTTGAGGGTTTTTGGGGGTAAAATACCCTTAAAAATCAAAAATTCAAAAAAATGAAAAAAACGCCTGGAATTATCGTGGATTTGGACCTATATACCAAATTTCATTAAAATCGGACCATTAGGGCATTCTCTAGCTCTGTTTACATCCTGACACACACACACACACACACACAGACATCACTCCGAAAACCACTTTTTTGGACTCAGGGGGAACCATAATGGATAAATCCACCAACAACTCAAATTCGAAAATTTTGACGAAAACAATACTTTCTCCATATACTATGGTATAGGGGGAGAAAGTAATAAAAGCTTTAAACATTAATGTCTAGATGACTCTGTCGGATAGTTACCAGCTGAGCAGCGCGAGCTTGACCCTACGCGCATCTGTGACTTTTAACAACGTACTGCGTTTACCGCTAAACGAAAAATTGTATTTTCTCCTCAACCACTTGACGTAAAGCAATAATTTAAAGTACTGGATTATTTAGTTTTTTGAGCTTGATTTAATGGTGATGAGTAAAATTTATTTTGAGACAACAGCTATTTTGAAAATCAAAAAAATTGATTTTTTAAACACTTTTTACTCCATAACTTTTGAACGCGCATTTTCTCGGAGATGCGGGTGGTGTCATTTTATCCACCATTTTAAGCTTAATAAACCACAAAATTTTAATCAAAATCGTTAGAGCCGTTTTTGAGAAATTTTGATTTTTGACGATTTTTGAGGGTTTTTGGGGGTAAAATACCCTTAAAAATCAAAAATTCAAAAAAATGAAAAAAACGCCTGGAATTATCGTGGATTTGGACCTATATACCAAATTTCATTAAAATCGGACCATTAGGGCATTCTCTAGCTCTGTTTACATCCTGACACACACACACACACACACAGACATCACTCCGAAAACCACTTTTTTGGACTCAGGGGGAACCATAATGGATAAATCCACCAACAACTCAAATTCGAAAATTTTGACGAAAACAATACTTTCTCCATATACTATGGTATAGGGGGAGAAAGTAAAAATGTGAATTTTTTAACTTTTTTACAATTTTTTCCATGAAGGACTTTTACAAAAAAAGGTGTACATACCATTTTTGTACTACATGGAATTCTCTACAATTTGACACAAAAATTATCATTATAGACCTTATATATATATATAGACTATATATATATATATATATATATATTTTTTTTTTTACTTAAATTCAAAGTTTAGTAATTGTTTAGTTTTTGGGAAAAACGTGATTTTAGCATACTGCTTGATTTAAAATCATTCACTCAAATAATTTTTTTCTAATTCGATAAAAAATGTTAAATATATCTGGAGTTATTCCATTTATTTTGCTTTTGCAAATGTGATTTTAAGGCAAAGTTTGATCATGCCATTTTTTATTCAATAATCCTTTTAATGCCGGGTTTTTGGCACCATCCTGTATTTGAAGAGATAATTTGATATACCTATGCTTACATTTAAGATTTTCTTCCATACTCTCTATGGGCCGTCCCCCTGGAGAAGTAACAATCCTATAAATGCTGGAAAAGGAGATTTTAATTCCTTAACGTTTTATTACTATAACTAAATCAGGTTAAAATTGATTAAGCCATTACGGGACCTTTTAACACACCGTATAAGTAAACTAAGTTTGTCATGGTTCTGGGACTATTTCTGGCCACAACTGTTACTGTAATAGCATATTCTTTGATTTAAAGTCCCAAAAATCATTTTCCCGTAAACCAAAAAGAACTTACGTAGATGAAAAACGACAAGTAATGATGATTTTTATCTCAAATTGTAGGAAATTTTATGTTTTACAAAAATGTATACCTTTTTTTGTAAAATCAGTCCTTCATGGTAAAAATTGCAAAAAAATTTAAAAAGTACCAATTTTTTAGAGTATTTTCAATTTTTGCCAATGATGTTTTCATTCCCCATGTGCAAAAAATTGGTTTAAACATCAGGCCAACATCCTAAACAAGCGAGCCAAAAATCAGAGATACCAGATTTAATGCACTGTAAAAGTACAAAGTGACTCAACTATAGTCTCTGCTTGCTTGTCGCTACCCCTCCAACTACACTGCAGTAGTCGGAGTAAATAAGTTGTAGGTTTAGAGTTTAGATAATCATCAACGGATTTTCATTACACTTAACTGTAACTAGGAAATATAATATATAGGCGCTATGTATAAAGTATTTTGTCATTTTTCATAATTCTTTAACTTTGTGTTAATTCATCACTCTCCGAGGGACGCAAAAAATCGTCCCAACATCATGCGTCCCGCACACGCCGTCGTAAATGCGGCCCGTAGTGAGGATTCCTGCAGTAAAGCCTTTACTCTACCCAGACATAAGGCTGCAGTTTAGCCTTAACCCTCCATAATACAACTAAAAAATCTTAGAAATAAAGATAAAGAGTGTGTAACATTGATTCATTTAAACTAAAAATAAACAACAAGGTAAATAATAACAAAAACATCTCATAACAACTGACAGCTATTTTACTAAATGATAAGCTGTTAATATAATTCAAAATCCATATACATAGCATTTCCTCCCCTTTTACGGAGAGTATCGCTTGGGAGTTTTTCAAACTCTTTGAGAACGCCGAGCCACTTTCCTCTGTTCTTGATTTGAATTATCAGGTGGTAACTGAAATGTCACTTGGCGTTGGCTAGACGTAGACTTTTGAAAAGAGGAAGGTGTAGTCTCTGGACTTTGACAATTTACATCTGGGCTTGAGGGTAAGGTTGGTAACTTCCGAGCATGGTTTAAGTAATTTTCTTCTGAGGAGCAATCATTTCTTGATGAAGACTGACAATTACTAATGTCCTGGTTCCCAAAATTTACATTAGAAGAAGGGTTTGGGTTTAATTGGGACCGTACATTTGATGTGTGTGGCTGCATTTCATAATTGATAGTCATGTTTGATGCTTAAATCACCTTAGTTGGAGATGCAGATTCGTACAATTTTTGTTTTGTAATGTCTTTGTTTAGGGGTTCAGAGCAATTATAGTTTTCCCATTAGAATAGACTGGACTACCTGAATGTAGCGCCCTTAGTTGGTTCTGATGTATCCTTGCTTTTTCTCTCTTGGTGTCTATAATGTACATCATCCATCCCAGAAAACCAGTAACAACGCCCTTAATTCACCGCTTTGTCCCACTGAAAATTTTCACCAAAACTCTGTCACCAGCTTTAAATTTTTTGTATTGTTCATCATTATCAACCATAGAAGGACGAGGTGGTTCCAAAAAAGCAAGTAAAGTTTTTGGTTGACGGTCATGTAGAAGTTCTGCTTAAGATTTACCTTTGTTAGGATTTGGTGTGATAAGTGATCAAAATAGTTTTCGGGGCATAAAGTTTATTTTTCTTATCTTCAGGATTTTTTCATAGCTTCTTTAAAGTTCTCACAAAACGCTCTGCTTATCCATTTAAAGAAGGATGAAATGGAGGTAGCAGTTGTTAGATGGGATATTCCCGTTTTAGCACAGAAATCCTTAAATTCTGCTGAAGTAAATTGAAATTGTGCTCCATTATGGGAAACAAGAATATCAGGTGGTCCTTTTAGTAAAAATATTTGGTGTGGTGCATTAATTGTTGATTCTGATGTAGTATTATTCATTTTGATCATAAAAGGGAATTTTGAAAACTCGTTGACAATAACCAACCACATACTGTTCCAAAACGGCACTGCAAAATCAATGTGTATTCTTTCCCAAGGTTTACATGAAGCAGGCCAGCTTTTAAATGCTTGTTTAAAATTGGACATATATTCTTGACAATGATCACAAGATGTGGAGAGAGTCTCTATGTCCTTGATCTATGTGGAACGACCAACAGTGGCGTCTTGCCATCTGCTTCATACGAACAATCTCCCAGTGACCAGTATGTTGCAGCAGAAGAACAGGTGATTGAAGAGCTGATGGAATCACAACTCGAGAAAATTCACAGTGAAGCAATAGCACTCCAGATTGCACTGAGGGAGCATTCCTACGATCAAAATATGGTTTTAACTGATTGCTTGGAGGTGAATCGGGCAATCCTTGAGTTACCCAAACCAGAACGTCTTGAAGAATCGGATCATTTTGCGTTTCATGAACTACTTGTTTATAGCTTATTGGAAAACTAGTAACACTATCCTTCAAATATTCTGTAATCCAATTGCAGCTCTCTTCTGAGCTGTCAAAAGTTTTATCTGGTCTAAATGGAAGGCGGGAAAAGGCATCAGTATTGTTGTGTTCTTTTGTTGCACGATAACGGATTGAGAAATTATAGCTCATTAAGGTGATTGCTCATCTTTGAAGCCTTGACAACGTGTAAACAGGTAACTGGATTGTTTGTCATGGTTTGTCTGGATGGATGGTTCATGGGTTGTCTCCACATGGTTTGTGGAGGTTTGTCTGGATGAAAAAGAGACAAGAGGTTTATGGTCTGTGATAAGCTCGAATGATCTTCCATACTGGCAACTGGAGTACTGGTGGAACTTTTTGAAACCAAATATAATTTATTGATAGAGCCTCCTTTTGAATCTGACTGTACCACTTCTCTGCATCATTAAGGGTCTTAGAGGCGAATGCTATGGGGCGCTTAGGCGCTCTGAACCATCGGGATATCTCAATGAAAGTACAGCACCAACACCATAAGAAGGAGCATCTGTTGCTAAAATTTCTGGAAACTCACTGTTGTAGTTAACAAGCCTTGTAGCATTTACTAGAGATTCCTTTAGCTTTTTAAATGCAGTCTCTTCTTACCCCATTTAAAAAAGGCATCCTTTTTTCGAAGTTTGTTCAAGGGAGCAGCTACCGAGGCAAAGTTAGGAATAAATCTATGACAGTATGTAATTTTTTCAAGAAACTAAAGAAGTTTCGGACTGATTCTTTGGCCGTGGCAAGGATTTAAGAGCTACAACTTTCTCTCAGATGGAAGAACACCTTTCTCAGATAGCATAATGCCTAGGTACTCAATCTCTTCTTGAAAAAATTCACATTTCGTTAGATTACATCGGAGCCCGTTTTCTTCAGGCCGACTAAACAATAGATCTAAGTTCTGTAGACGTTTAGTTGTAGTTCTCCCAGTTATAATTATGTCATCCAGATAATTTAGACAGACTAGAATTCCAGATATATAGTTTGCTCCAAGAATGATTGAAATATGGCCAGAACATTTGAGACTCCAAAAGGCAACCGTTGTTATTGGAACAGGCCAAAAGATGTGTTGACAACAGCCAACTTGATAGTTTCTTTGTCAAGTTCCAAATGTAAATAAGCATCTGAAAGATCTACTTTTGAGAATCTTTTTCTACCTTTCAGTTTACAAAGAAGCTCTTCAAAACGTGGTATGGGGTATACCGTTCTACATCAATCTGAATGTTAATAGTAAACTTAAAATCACTGCACAAACAAACCTTTCCAATAACAAGGAAATATTATATATAGGCCCTATGTATAAAGTATAAAATATTTTGTAATTTTTTAAACTTTTTAACTTTGTGCTACTTCCTCACTGTCCGAGGGCCACAAAAAATCGTCCTGAGGCCACATGCAGACCACGTAGTGAGGATTCCTGCAGTAAAGCCTTTCCACCAAACCCTCGATAACACAACCACCTCCATAACAAGTCATATTTTCTATGCCCCATTAATTGCCCCTAACACTCAATGTTAATATGACTTCTATAGGATGAATACCTTTCTTATAAATACCTCTGTAGTACGTATTTTTGTCAGTTCGAATCAATACACAATCGACTTTTATAACACATGCTAAATTTAATTTATAATTAACACATTTTATCTTAATTATTAATTCACATCAGCTTAATTCTTTGCATCTTTATTGGCAGTCTATATTGTTTAAAATATTACCTATATATTATATTGAATAAAAATTGGTAAAATGTTTTTGGAGTCTATATATTTTTTATATATGTGCATACAAATACTTGAAAAGTAATCATATTCAATTTCAATATATGTTTATATCAAAATCTTTTCAAAAGAATGATTTTAGCGAATTTCATTAAAGGGAATACGCTATTACAGTAGTATCCATGGTAAGACCTGGCCATTCTTTCCTGTTAAGACCTGGCCGCTTTCTCAAAAACATTTGAAAAAGCCATCGAGATTCAACTTAAATTTTTTCTAGAACATAATAACATTTTGAATAAATCTCAATTTGGTTTTCGAAAAGGGTTAAATAGTCAAATTTCAATGGCTACAATGGTCGACAGCGTTGCACGGGCCTTGGATGGATCTCAGAGGGCAGTAGGTGTTCTCTGTGATCTGTCCAGGGCGTTTGATTGCGTCGATCATGGTATCCTGGTTGAAAAATTAGATAAAATTGGCATTGGTGGAAAAGAACACAAATGGTTCTCGTCATACCTTATAAATAGATTTCAGAGAACAAAACTAACCAAAAATAATCAAACCGTTTACTCTGTTTGGAAAAATGTACAATGTGGCGTGCCGCAGGGGTCAATCCTGGGCCCTTGTCTGGGTATCTTGTATGTCAATGACTTGCCACAAGTCCCTAGTATGGAACTTTTTCAATATGCAGACGACACTATGTTGCTTTGTACAGGGCCCAGTATTGACGCCCTGCAGAACACATTAAATAATGAGGTACAAGCTCTGGGTGACTGGTTCCAGGCAAATGGGCTGGTCATGAATGGGGATAAAACACAGTTAATAAAATTTAGCTCGAACAACAAACATGATGTGCATCAAATAACAATAGGCCCAACTAATTCTCAAATATTCCCTCAGAAAAATGTGAAATTTCTAGGTATAACAATAAACCAAAATTTAAATTGGGAACCACATATTGACAGTTTAATAAAGCGTTTAAATAGCTGTATCTTTTCTCTTTGCATAATCAGACAAGCTGCAGATTTGAAAACACAGTTGATAATCTATCACGCTTACATTGCATCCATAATGACATATGAAATTTTAGCCTGGGGTAACTCTTGCCACTCAAAGAAAGTACTTAAAATGCAAAAGAAAGCATTTAGAATTATTGCTAGAGTTGCTCCTAGAACTTCCTGCAAGGATATTTTTCAGAAATTTTCAATAATGACTTTTTATGACCATTACATATTAGAAATTTCATATTGGGTGAAAGAAAATCTAATCTCTTTCATTGACCAGCCCAACCATAATTACTCTACTAGATATAAAAATAATATTAAACCAGTAAAACACAGATTGGAAAAATTCCATTTATTCCCTCAATATTCAGGCCCTAAAATTTATAATAATTTACCATTGAAAATAAAAAATATTGAAGTTCCTTTTAAATTTAGGACCACCCTGAGAGCCTGGCTGAAGACCAAAATTTTTATTCTATTACGCAGTATCTAGAAAGAGATACAAAAAATGATTAAACTTTGACCTCTCATCCAATGCATTTAGTTTGAGGCAAAAATTTGGAAGTTCGGTGGACGACGCACCAGAGTCGCTGCCATCGATGTTGTTATTATTCAGCTGAATTTACAGTGCTGCCAAAACATAAACATAACTTTCAGTAATAAAATGTTTCATCCTTGGTTTAGAAGAGCGGTAATACTGATTTATCTATCATATGTTACGTGTACTTTGATGGACGCCGCACGAGATCGCACCACCGTCAATATGCTTCACACACGCCTATGCTATGAGAAGTCTACTCACGTAGTGTACAAAGTCAATGGTACTAGGCTTTGAATGGACTCAGATTAAACATAGCCTAAATTTGATATTTGCATGCTTGCATTATTATATATCCATTAATCTTAGAAAAGTAACATTCAGAAGACGTAATTCAGCATATGAATAGTAAAATAATCTTTACGGTAATAGCAGTGTTTCACTCCAAATGTCGTTGATATAAACAAATTATGCTGGCTCTAATGCATTGGCAACAAATTTAATATTTTATGTCATAAGAATTCAAAATGTATTTGTTTTAAGCTGTTGGATAGTGTATTGTTGGGGCTGCCCCCCTGGTGGCGCCTGTATGGCTTATGCTAAATGGTCTGTCGCAGACAAGGTGTGGCGCAGGGGCAGCAGGCGGTGGAGGGAGGCCCACCCCCGCCGGCGGCCATGATGTCACAGCAGCAGATGGCACAGAAGAACGGCATGATGGGTCACCCGCCAGTCTCGAGCTACGCGCCGCAGTACCAGCCCCAGCAGGTCAGTAAACAGGGCTTCGAATCTCAGAAAAAATATTGTTCTAAATTCTTCCATTAGGGGCCGTCCATAAATTACGTCATCTGAAAATAGGGAGGGGGGTGTCCAGATTGAAAATGACGGTAGGGTGATGTGCAAGGGGGGGGGTCGGCTTTGATATGATGTCATTTAAAAAATGATGTTTTATATCAAATTTTGGCAGTAAAACAATGCTAAATTCGTACACAATTTAACTACTCTAAAATAATTATCTAAGAAAATACATTAGGCTATTTATTTTTAGGTGTTGTTTTATAGATTATTTTAGTTTATTTTTCCATTGAGAGTCATTTTGGCTTTATTTCTAAAGGTAAGTTCAGATTTGATTGATCAATGTTTTTAGTTTATCAGGTAGCGTTCATCGTGTTCATATTGTACTTATTGTTAAAAATGACGTCAATTTCTGAGGGGGGGGGGTCAGACAAATTATGATGGTAGTATGATTTTAGGGGTGGGGGTTAAAAATGGCCAAAAAGCAATGAAGTAATTTATGGACAGCCCCTTAGGAATTCTTTGGAATTTTTCCCTGGAACTGAAAATTTTTACTTAAGAACTGCCTTCATTCCTTCCATCCTTCATATTAAAAAGGGTAAAGAGAATTGAAGTAAATTGATCCAGAAATTCTGTAAGAAATTAAAGGCTATGGTAGAAAAGTCATACAAACTACAAGTCATTGTTATATAAGTGTCCTACATGATAACAAAATCATTTTTGATCTGCTAAGGAACAGTTTTTATGATTTCTGTCAATCAATCAATCAATCATTTAAAGGCGAAATCATTTTAAGGTGAAAAGGTCAATGGGGTTAAAGTGTCCTGTGATGATGAGCCACTGGCCATCAGTGATGTTGGTTCTTTACCTCAGGGAAACTCGCCAAATAACATTACTTTAAACTCCAATGTTAAAATAGCAGAAAAAAATCCAGATATACGAGGGTTGTCCACAAAGTAACCGCCGTTTGAGCGTGGTGCGATAAGTAGTGGAGGTAGCGCCACCATTCTTACATCGGCGTGCGCAGCCGTTCAGTACGCTTCTAGCTGTGCAAGAGAGAGCATCGTACGATCGCGCGTTCTTTTGTTATAACGTAAAAACATGAGCGCTGCAATAGAAAGTCCCGCCAAGTACGTAGTGCATGGTGTAGTAAGATTTCTGTGGTCAAAAAGTTAAACAGCCACTAAAATTCATCGTTAATCGAGTGCGTTGTATGGCTTAAACATTGTAAGCGAAGGTGTTGTCCGTCAATGGATTTGTTTGTTTTCGACATCGTGGTTTTCTGGCGTAGTGTTTGTTCACAACAACGCCTGCCCTTACACAGTCATGGACGAACACAACGCCAGATGTCAGAAAACCATGATGCTCGTTTTTGTGTACAAAAAAAAAATGAACCCATTGACGGACAACCTTCTTTGCTCACAATGTTTAAGCCATACACTGCACTCAATTCACAATGAATCTCAGCTGCTCTTTAACTTTTTGACCACAGAGATCTTATTACACCATGCACTTCATACTTGGTGGGACTTTCTATTGCAGCACTCATGTTTTTATGTTATAACAAAAGAACGCGCGATTGTACGATGCTCTCTCTTGCACAGCTAGAAGCGTACTGAACGGCTGCGCACGCCGATGTAAGAATTGTGGCGCTACCCCCACTACTTATCGCACCACACTCAAACGGCGGTTACATTGTGGACGACCCTCGTATCAACTCTGGCCCACTCCTTAGTTTTAAACAGGGGCTAGCCGACAATGAGTGTATTTTTCCAAGTGATGGGATTCAATTAGATAAGCCTTTTTCTTTACCTGTTCATGTAAAAAAAGATTTTCTTCGTTCTATTGTTAATAGTAAAAATGACGATAATTATTTTAAACTTTTGCATTACAATGTCGAAGGCATTGGGAACAAAATTGACATTGTTGAGCTTTTTGTGCAGGAAAAATTACCTCATGTGTTTGTAGTAACTGAACATCAAAAAAATAATGATAATATTAATTTATATCAGTTGGCTGGCTACAGCCTGTCTAGCTTTTTCTGTAGATCCCATCACAAAGGAGGTGGAGTTGCCATTTATTGTAAGAATGATGTAAAAATAAATCAAGTCAAAGACATAGCATGGATAAGCAATTACTGTAAAGAAATGGATTTTGAAGTAACCATGATTAGATTAGTATTCTGTGCTGTAACCTTTTACATTGTAGGAATCTATAGATCTCCCTCTGGTAATTGTGATGTTTTCTTAAATTTGTTTGATAAATTTCTTAATAAATTAAACTCATATAAAATCAAGCCTAATGTTATAATTATGGGTGATGTTAATATTGACACTCTGGATATAAATTCACATGTTTGTAAAATGTTTTTGGATTGTTTAAACTCTCATAATATTTGTGACCTTCTCGGTAACATTCCTACAAGAATTACTCCTAATCATGTGAGCTCTATTGACCATGTAATGACTAATTGCAATGATGTTGTCAATTCATCAATTATAAATGGCCACATCTCTGACCATTTGGGTCAAATTTTGGTTTTAAATTGTCTTGCAACAAAGCTATCAATGGGTTGTTTTAAATTTACATATAAAAGGCTATTTTCTGAGGATAAAATAAAATTGTTCATTTCTAATTTGCAGAATGAAACCTGGAATGAAGTGTATAATGCTGTAGGCTGTAATAATAAGTGGAAGGTTTTTATGGCTATTATTTTTTGGTATTTTAATAGTATTTTCCCCATTAAAAAGATTAAAATCAAAACTAACAAACAATATCAGTCTGAGAAGATTATTTTAGATAATAAGACCATTTTACTTAAACAGAAGATGGATGAAATGTATGACTTTTTTAAAACAACTGGTTTAGAGATGTATAGAGATAAATATAAAGCGTTTAAATATCAGTACCGTAAGGAAGTTAAGAAACTTAAGGCTAAGGTACTAAATGATAAAATAAGAAACTCTGATTGTATTGCAAAAACCTGTTGGAATTTGGTTAACAATTTTAAAAATGATTCTGTAAAAGGTGTAAAAGCTCAAAATATTGGTTTAAAAGTAGGTGGTCTTCTTGAAGAAAACCCCCAAACAGTAATATTTTTAATGATTATTTTATTGATACTGTGGAGGGAGATTTATATAGTAGTATTTTATCTTTTTGTAGGCCATCTAATTTTGTACAGAATTCTCCATTACATATTCTGAATTCGCTCCACAACTCAGTATGAAAGATATTTTTAATTTAATTGACAGTCTTAATAACAAAAAAATCGGCTGGTATTGATGAAATTTCCCCATTTTTACTTAAAAAGTGTAAATATGTCTTATGTGATCCACTTTTTCATTTGCTAAATGTTGTGTTGGAGGAAAGGGAGTTCCCTGAGTTACTAAAGGTATCTTTAGTTAAACCTTTGTTCAAAAAAGGGGAAAAATGTTCAGTTAAAAATTATAGGCCTATTGCTTTGTCTCTTCTTTAGTAAGCTGATTGAAAATATATTTTGAACCATGTTTATTTGCACTGTGAGAGATTTAATTTATTGTATGACTCGCAGCATGGCTTTAGAAAGGGTCGCAATACTATTTCTGCAGCTGCGGAGTTCATCCATATAGCTTTAGAAAAAATCAATGAAGGGGACAAAGTAGCAGGTGTTTTCTTAGACTTGTCTAAAGCTTTTGATAGAGTGGATCATAAGATTCTCATCTATAAACTTGAATTACTTGGAATTGGCGGTGATCTTTTAGAATTATTTAAATCTTCCTGACGGGTAGGAAACAGTGCACTGAAATTGAGCATGATGATGGTAATTTATTTATATAAAAAACGGTCTAAATTTAGAAATACACATTTTGGAGTACCACAAGGGTCCATTTTAGGACCATTTCTTTTTACAGTTTATGTCAATGAGTTTGGTTGGATTTCACAAGTAAATGTCACATAAACTATGTACGCTGATGACACCTCTGGACTTTGCTGGGATTCTAGCACGTCAGATCCCATTAAAAATATAAACACTTTTCTCAATAATGCTAAGTTGCAATTTGAGAATGACAATTTGAAAATAAACTTGGATAAAACTGAATTTATGGTTATTAGCCCAACAGACATGCACAGGATTTGGAAATTGATAATGGCCTTTTGGTTTTTAAAACTAATGCAATAGTTAAGTTTCTTGGAATTTATATTGATAACAAGTTAACTTGGGAACATCATATTGATCATGTTTGTAATAGAATTTCTTCCAGTCTATTTTTACTTAGAAGAATTTCATCTTACATGTCTTTAGAAGTTTTAATTACTGTATATTATGGTTTAATTTACCCTTTTTTGTCATATGTTGTTATGTTGTGGGGCGGCACATATGACATATTGTTTGTCCTACAAAAAAGGGCTCAGAGTAATTGCTAAAGAACCACCGAGATCCTCCTGTAAACCTCTCTTTAAAAATTTAATATTATGACTATTCATGCATTATACTTTTACCACACTGTTCTACTAGTGAAAGCTGATTCAGAGTTTACTTCTCTTAATTCTGTTTTCCATAGTTATAACACTAGATTCAAAAATGACTATAGAATGTTTTTAAGACGAATGCAATTCACAACGAATAGTCCATTTGTAAGAGGTACAAAATTTTATAACCTATTGCCAACTAATATTAAATCTCTCACAGGTAATAGTTTTAAGAACAGTCTAAAAAAGTGGCTTATAGATATTGTGTTCTAATTTTATCATTTTGTTTACATTTAATTTGCCTTTTATTGTGAATGCCATAAATTTTGTATTACAAGATAATGTATACAAGTATATGAATACGATATATAAATTATATATTTGTATATAAGTTACCATGACATATCTCATATAGGGTACTAGTAGGTATGTGCAAGTTCTGATTTTTGAGGTCGAGTCGAGCAGTGGCAGAGCTTTTGAAAAAGCTCACGAGTTTTGAGCTTTTCAAAATCATACGTTTACCAAAAATGATTTTTAATGAATATAACAAAGATGGTAATAAAGTGTCCCATCTAGGGAAATTTGGTTAAATTGTCCTATTATCACTCCCCATTTATTTCTTCACCCGTTACTTTGATCAACACCAATAGGTTCAAAACTCATCCATATAATGTTCCATATAATGTTCATCGATTTTGAGTGCAGAATTCCTAATCAATGACAATAATAATCATTTATAATCATAAAATTCCTGCGCTAGAATACATTTTGAACATCTATGTTCTGAAAATATCAATATACAAAATAAATATTTTTATATTTATTTATTTACACTTGTCTGGCACGTCAGACCATGCACACAAGTGCAAGCAAAGGCATGAGGCTCGTCATAGTTATAACATAAAATAACTCACGTAAAAAAACAAAATCATAAAATAACTTATAACAAAACATACCACATAATAATAAAACATAAATAATCTCTTCCAGCTTGATTTTATCTGAGTAATGGATCCCTGTTCAACTTTATTTTTATATAAATATTTTATATAAAAATATTTTTATATATGACATAATTAAGAAATATGTTTCATAGTAAGGTTTTTTTTATTTTACATACATCTTAAGTTCAAAGGCGGCAGTGATAGTCATGTGATCGGAAATTTGTATCAACAACACCATCTGAAGTTATTTTCCATGTCGCTTGGATCCAACAGGTAGCCAATGTACATGAAGAAAAAAAACTCTTTAGTTTCTTACAATATAATCTAATGAGTAGATTGCAATAACAAAATTTCATGGTTTTCTTTTAAAAAGAGATTAAAAATAATTTAAATCTAGTCATTGGGTTGCATTTATTCCTTATGAAGGAATCTGTATAAAATTTTCTTCTTGTGTGAGTGTGAGCTATAAATAAAACACCATCGGAAGTTATCTTCTATATCGCTTGGCTCCAACAGGTAGCCAATGTACATGAAGAAACATTAACTCTTTCGTTTCTTACAATATAATCTAATGAATAGATTACAATAACAAAATTTCATGGTTTTCTTTTAAAAAGACATTGAAAAGGAAGAGCACTTGACTCGGTCAAACGAGTTTTTTCTAAAACTTCAAGTTAAGTCGAGCACAAACTCGGCTCAAACAATACTCATACTCGAGTACTCACACACGCCTCATAGGTACTTTGTGTATGAATAGGTAATAAAACTTTCAATTACTTCAGACTGCAAGGAGGTTTTGTTTGTATTCAGGGGAGAGCGCCAATGTACCCGACCTACAACTTCCCAACCAAGACTCACACACCGCCCGTAGACCCACTGTCAGGGTCGGTCCGGGGAACAATGCCCAACAACTTGCCAGTCCATCCAGACGTGCAGCTGAAACGACTGCCCTTCTACGACCACATCAGCGAACTACTCAAGCCCTCCACTCTCAGTGAGTGTGATATACAACAACTAATTGAAGCCAATCATCAATAGTAAATAAATGCACAGATAAGTCAGTCCCTTACGTTGACTGTCATTTTTGTACCATTATAACATGGTTACAAAAAAATATGTTGCAATACAAAGAAACTTGAATGATCAAAAAATTGGAATGTGAACCATAAAAATATTTCAATTGCATTAGTGTTAAAAAAGAATCACAGATCCAGTAATAAAACAGTGAAGTGTTAAAGTTAAGTAACCCCCCGCTGATATACGTCGCGGCCAATACTATGAAAGTGTGGTTTGGAACGTCATCGTCCATTTTGCACGCGACCATTATGTAAGCGTTCACTATGACGTAATATTCATAAAATATCGCTACAAATCATATGTATCTAATACAACCAAGTTGACGAAATTTTATTCTACAGAATAATCCATAGTTTCATCCTCTTTGCTAATCTTTTTCTTCTACTTCAAGAATTTGTTTTTGCGGTTATAGTGTATAAATGTTTATATGTATACTAGCTTACCCCGCATGCTTTGCAATGCCAACCAGAGGAAGTTTTTGCCCTTCAGTTGAGCCCGTTTGCTGAGCTCACTTGCTGTCAGGTTCAGCTCGTTCGTTTCGCTCACTCGCCGCAAGTCTATAATATCCTGTAGTTTTGTTATTACCGATCTCCCCTCAATACTTTAAATGTGAACAGCTGTTTGTATAATATTTCTAAATGTAAACATATGTTCCAATACAAAAGTTGTTTCCAAAAGATAAAAATGGTAACTTTAAAGACATGTGAGGAGAAGCTCTGTGGAATGTTCATAATTTTTTCTTTCATAAGAACCTTCTCCTGACAATATCGAACAAAACAAAAAAAGAATTAGCAAAATAGGTCCAGCCAGCCGTTCATGCGTGATGCCGTGACCAGATAAATAATGATTCATTTTTATATATAGAGATTGCAGATTGTATATAAAATATACACTCTGTATGTAAAATTTACACTTATATAAAAAATAATATATATGTATAAGATATAAAATATAAAATTATTGCATATCAAATACGAGGTCTATTCAGAAAGTAAGGAATGTTTCCGTCTTACGCTGCTATTCGCACGCGTATCGCCTATATTAGGGTATGAGAGTGCTCGGGGCCTCAGTGGCTATCCAGATGTGACACTAGGAGCATCGTCTCGCTGCCAGTTTTCTTTATTTTTAAATTCAAAATGGCCGCTCCTATAAAAAATCCCGCCAGTAGGGAAGTACGATCAGTAACACAGTTTTTGCCCTTGTTTTGGCAAAAAACTTAAAACCCAATAGAGATTTATCGATTTTTATTCTTTCAATTTCAACACAGCAAAGTCCGTAAACTTGAGGGAAAGATAACAAAAGCTTTGTTATGGTGGAGCAGCGGTTTTCACGGATCTTCTCGTCAACTTTAGTGACCATTTCGTCAGTTACAATGCTCGGCCGTCCACTGTACTGCTCATCAAGAACATTGGTTCGGTCATTTGTAAACTGAATACATAACTTACGCACAAAACTTTCATTCAAGACATTGTTCCCATACACCTTGCACACTTTTCGATAAATCTTTATCGGTTTTAAGTTTTTTTGCCAACAAAAACCGTGTTGCCGATCGCACTTCGCAACTGGCAGGATTTTTTACAGGAGCAGCCATTTTGAATTTAAAAATAAAGAAAACTGGCAGCGCGACGATGCTCCTAGCGTCACGGCTGGATAGCCACTGAGGCCTTGAGCTCTCTCATACCCTAATATAGGCGATACGCGCGTGCCTAACGGCGTAAGACGGAAACGTTCCTTACTTTCTGAATAGCCCTTGTATAAAAATATGTATATATTGCAATTTTTTCTTCTTAAAAAATTTGTTTACGCTTAAGCACCTTATAGACGGGGAAAGTAGAGAAGGCAAGTTTGCTGCAAGTATACTGACGTCATTTGCCGTCTGTTTTCCTAAATTTAAATAGGAAAGTACCTCTATAGACAAGGTAAGTTTGCAGTTAGTGCAACAGACAAGTACTTGCAGCCAGCAACTTGCCTTCTCTATTTTCCCTGTCTATAAGCCCCTTTAAGTCGTCAGCTGTTTGTTTGCTTTGATTACAAAGTATATGTCATAAAGTATATAAAGTATATATATATTTTTAAACACAAATATATTTTGAAAAAAAAAAAATGGCTATCTTAGTTTCATTCAAAATGTGATTTTAAAATGTTATGTGTGAGGCCAAAACTAAAAAAAAATTCTTATTTTATTTTACATTTTGGGAAGCGATTACTTTTTACTGTCCTTTACTTAGAGGTATGTATAATTTTTTTGTGTTGTTCTAATTCTATATAATTTACTGAACAAACTGATGGGTAATAAGTGTTATTTTAAACTTAATTTATATTTTTTATAATAAAAAATAAAATAAAAATTATTACGTGGTTACCATAAAACGTGCATCATTTAGGACTATCATACTCATCAGCTGGAGGGTGAAGTATATATGTTAGAAACTTGTATAGGATTGCAAAAACATCATGAAGCAAACCCTAATTTTCATCCAAAAATATATAAGACTGACATGTGAACTCTATGCAGTACGTGTAAAAATAAGTCATGAGTGTTACTACAGTAGAAGCTCTCTAAACCTGTCGCTACGGGACCGGACTATGGTTGGATGACGAAAAAGGTTGGCTATACTGAATAATACCAGAAATATGTTTTAAAATCAATTAAAAAAGTAAATATGTTAAAAATTATTGCAGAGAAATCATTTATTCCTAACTCAATCAATTACTGTATTTAATAAAGCAAAGAGACAGTTATGATTAAAAAACGGTTAAATTGTTAGGAAGTAAATTTAATCATTGTTATAGTATGTACACCCCTTTATTTTAAGACAATAACCAAGTCAGTCTATGTTTGTAACTTTCTTCTTCTCAAATGTAAAAGGATCATTTTATGTATGCCTTTTATGTATGTATCATTTTATGCCTCAAGTAGTGTGCCCTAATGAACAATGTGCTGTGCTGATAGTAATGTTTAATAAACGTTTCTCCGTTATATTCACCCACTGTGTTTTAATTTAAAATAATAACCTCTAACATAAAATAACCAAATTAGCAAACATAGTTAGCACAGTAAAAACTCCCTGAACAAAATATTGTGAGCACTGACTGAATTTGACTTGCTACAGAAACATTTGATCGACCAGTTAAAACATGTGTTATTTTTATATCATTATTACAACATTGGCTCGCACGGGGGATGCTTTTATATTCCTGGAAAATGGTCGGTTAATATGACATGCGGTTGATTGGAGGTTGGTTAAGAGAGCTTCCACTGTAGTTGCATTGATTGCTACAATGATTTCATGCCAAGTGACTTTGTAACATCAAAATCACTGACGTGGAAAATTGTTACCTCTGTGATTTACTTGCAGTTGTCAAGTTATTTATGTGATTTTTAGTTATTTTTGTGTGATTTTCTAGTGCCGACAGGTACTGCGAGGATTCAAGAACAGTCGTTCGTGTTCCACCTCACTCCTGCACAAGCCAATGAGATCGCCTTCAACAGAGATGTAGGCTCGTCTAAGAGCGATTATGTTGTACAGGTGAGTTTTGTAATAAACTAATGTGACCATACAAAACTAGTTTTCATAGATTTACATTTTTAGTGCTCAATTTTTGATACAGTTATGTTTTTAAAATGTAATTACTAGTGTCTGATTATTCTCATATTGAAAAATTTAACCATATTTAATCATTATTCATATTCTAACTAATTTTAGTGTACACACGTCTATTCTGTTTAAATAAATATTTTATTAACACAATTTGAGAGAGGTGTCTATTAGCGTAAAATATTTTTATCCTGACCTTAACTTCTTATACTATTTTCCTACATATTAATATAAGTAAAATTTCTCTACATTCTTGTCAAAACTTTCCTCAATTTCATACTTCAGGCTTCAGTACATGTAGGGACTTAATTCAAGATTGTTATAAAATTTAAATTTGTCATTTTCTATAGATCCAATATTTTTATTTATTCACTTTTAGTGGTACAAAGTCTATGCATTTTATTTATTGACTATTGATTTTGAGTTATTGACTCTATTAAGCACTCTGACAGAGTTTCTTTCTATCAATCTTGGTCAGAAATGTGTCGCTGGTAGATTGCCAGTGAAGACTGTAGTTGGTAGGAAGCACATTTTGGGAAGGATTTTGTAGGGAGGCTTGCATTGAAGACTGTAGTCGGTAAATTTCTGGGTGCAATAATATTTTTAAAATTTCCAATGAAATTAACCTAAAGTTTTACTAGACACACTATAAGGAGTAAATTAAAATTTTTATGTCATTTAACTAATTTAGATTCAGTAAATTATTAGCATGCAATTACCATAGATAGCCTAACTAAAAATTTTCAATGATAATAATTTTTTTTACCAAGGTTTTTAACGAGAATGAAAGAGCATATGTAAATCCAATTGTGCAATGGGTCGTGCCAACAAGAGGTTGCTTAAAAAGAAATGGAAGAAAAAACTGGGTCCTGCCACTTAGGAGTTAATATTATATTAGGGCTGTTTTTTATTAATTTCCAATAGGCTATAAATAAAAGACATGTTCATGTTAAACATTAATTTTACTATAAAAAGATTGGTACACTTAAGGTTATTTTTTGACATAATCACCGAACAGATTAAGATTTTGTCATATCTGTGGACAAGCTTTTTAAAACCCTCTTCAAAGAAAGTTGCCGCCGGCCAAGAATTCCATATTCAGAGCAAAAATTCCAAAAAAAGTTAAAAAATTAAAAAAAATATTCAAAAATTTTTTAGAAAAAGCAATAATGGTGAATCTTTGGTTTTCTTTAACAATTCTGTCATCTCCTTGAACCTCAAATGACCTGGTTCAACGAGTTGACAGAATCGTTAAAGAAAACCACACATTCACCTTTACTGCTTTTTCTACAACATTTCAAAATACTTTTTGTTTTGTTTTCTAGTTTTTTTATTTTTTTATTTTTAAATTTTTGCTTTCAATACGGAATTTTTGGCCGGCGGCAACTTTCTTTGAACCTTGGTATTGAAAAGCTTGTCCACAGATATGACAAATTTAAGTAACTCAATCTCTTCTGTGATTATGTCAAAAAGTAACCTTAAGTGTACCAATCCTTTGGTAGTAAAATTATTGTTTTAACATGAACTTGTCTTTTATTTATAGCCTATCGGAGGATGATAAAAAAACGGCCCTCGTATTTGACTGTGAAAACCTATCTTTATGTCAATATTAAAGGAATTCATCATTTTTATTGTCATGATCAACATGATTACCGAAAGTAAAATATAACAGTATTGGCCTTGTACATTATTTATTCTATATAGGCCTAACTTTCGGATGGTAATTATTGTTTCTACGCAAAATAACTTATTGTTAGACTTTCATCATTTTAGGATCATAAAAATTTGGGAAAAACCATGATTTTCATTTTCAAATTGACGTGAGAGCCCTGCTTTAACTCTTTCTGCTCGTGTCGGGGCAGCTCCGCCCGCCACATTTAGCTACGTTGTCTATCGCATGTCGGGCCTGACCCGCTAAACACATATTGGAATTTTTTGGTAAAAAAATGTTTATTTTCCATATTTTAAAGCCGTATTGGCACACACACAGTAAAGATAAGTAAAAAGTAGGAAAATCAGTGTTGACCAAGGTGCAACTCTCAAAGAATCAATCGATCCTATCAACTTCCATGCAAGCCTGCCACCGTTTATTTTAAGTGGGCCTTCCCACCAACGTTGTTACAGATCGGCTAACCCTTTAAGAGTTTTACTGCCTGGTCGGGTTTGGTCGTGTGCGGATTCGAACCCACGCCGATGTAGACATCCTTACCAAGGCTTCTACGCCTCAGCCATCTCAGCTAACACGACCGGGAGCCTAGACACAAAAATAGAGGTGTGCGGATAGTGAAATTTGACTTCGGATCGGATTCGGATCGGATAGTCTAGTTTCGGATCGGATTCGGATCGGATAGTAGGGGGTTCGGATCGGATTTTATTCGGATTGGGATACTCGCGCGGACAGAGTGAGGAACTGTGATATTACTCAGAATTAAAATACAAATTAATTAACAGTAAAACTTTAGCACTTTATTCCTAGGAATGCATGAAAAATGTTAATTTTATTTTTGTTTAATATAGAAATGTAGGCATATATTGGTTTTTTTTGTTAAGTATTTGTTCAAAACTAGAATTATAATTTACATTTTGGACAAATACTTTACAATGATGAATAAAGAATTTTATTGTGTTTTTAATGTGCATGTTTGATGTTGTCCTTGAGTTATTATGTTAAGTATGATACCATTTCATATTTGTATGATTTTGTGTATTATAGGCCTATTACAATATATAGCCTATATAATATAGTTTAATATATTCTACCAACTACAGTAGGTCTCATCCAAAATAAATTCACTACAAGGCTATCGGTATCAAACCAAGTTTCAACTTAAGGTAGGCCTATTGTTTAGCTCTAAAGTCGGTCAATCAATAGGCTACATTTGTAACTATTTGTTTATGGTGAGAAAATCTTTTTCGATATTTATTTACAAATTTGCTTATAACCTAGATTAAATTTTCTCTCTCAGAATTAGGTCATTTTCAGGCTAATTTTTTGTTTGAATACATTGATAGTAATATTTTGAGTAATAACTTAGAGTAATGACCAAATAAGGCCTATTTCATTCATTAGGCCTAGGCTATATGCAAGTTTTGATATCTTTGAGTCACTGTGATGACATTACTGTTTAACAGTAAGTTTAGCCTAGGCCTACACCTTCATGTAGTCTACAGTCTTGTTTGATGTTTAAAAGTAGATTGCTAAGCTTACTTAGGTTCAATAATGCAGTAACATGTAATACTTTTAACAATTTATGTTTTAAACTTACATCCCAATTTGTTTTAGGCCTATTACAATGTGCTTAGTTAAAATTAAAACTTTCCTATCTCAGAGAATTTATAAAGTGGAAGCAAGTCACAAGTCTCAATTTCAGTAATAATAAAACTACATTATTTTATTTTTCTACAAAGAACATTTTATTATGTCTTAGTTACCCTACCCTTAGGCCTACCTTTAGAACCAGCTTGCACAATAGGCATTCCGCCTGTTCTTGGTTTTTCTCAAAAGATTTCCAAATCAAACTCTTTTTCCTTCTTGGCTCCATAGCTGAGTAGTTAATTAACAACTAGCCTATCCAATTCTAGAAAATTAAGTTGATCACATTAAAAGTTCGTAACTTCAATTCAAATTTTATCTCGTACGCTGTCGGCTGTAGCAGTATTCCCAGACTTCAAAACATCGTACCACACGATAATAAATTATTGCACGCCACAAAAATGTCGTGTCTATCAATGTATAGTGATTGATGTCGGGAATTATTTGATTTTGTAATATTTTAGGCACGCAAAATCAATCACTTTCCAAAACTATCATTAATTATCTTGAAAAATTACGACAAATCTTTGGGAGGAAAATCAGTGTGACGTCGGAGAATGAGTACAATAACAAATTATTATCGTGTACTTGGAAACACTGTCGTCTACTGCGCAGGACAACAGACTCAAATAACCACAAACTAAATTCGTGACACTCGCTCAATTCTGGTGTTCCCCATACCAGTTAATTCCAAATCGGTGGCTGTGGAGTGCTAGCGAGGGTTCACTAGCGCGCGTTGTGGTTGGAATCGGAACCTAACTCTACTGCCAATCACGACCACTGTTAGAATGGGTTGTTTACTCCATCCGCTTGGGTTGCTAATTATCAGATTTGTTTTGACAACCATTGCCTTGAGTGCGCTATATCTTGGGGACACCCTAATGCCTGGAGTGTCAATACTAGTGTGACTGACTGTCTTCAATTTTCAAGTTTTCGTGAGAGATGATAAAAATTTATTCACTGAGTCGTGTTTTAATCCAACATTGTATTCATACCTAGAACGAACGCGATCGTCAGTATGATTCCAAATGTAGTTTTTGGGGGGTTTAAAGGTTTTTATGCTCATATACACTATCTATCCGAAAAAATCGGATATTTTTCGGATCCTATCCGACGCCTGTTGTACATTCGGATCGGATCGGATATCCGAATCCGATCCGGTTTTCCGGATATCCGCACATCTCTACACAAAAATTAGGGTTTTGAATGGTGCCCTCTCCTAGTGGGGAAAGTTATAAGCCGTTAGTAAGTGAGTTCGCTTCTAGGAAAGTCTTTGGTCCTCAAAGGGTTAAATGCAACTGGATTGGAATAGTATAGTCTAGAAAATGAGAGTGGAAAGAGTTAAATTTGTCTTGTTTAGCCGTGTTCCACCATAGTTCTACTACCCATAACTCTTACGTATTATAACGGATTGTTGTAATAATTCCAAGTCCAGAAGGAGAATAATAATACAAAATGTCTAATTCAAGAAAAAGATTTTCTTTTCCTAGTGGTGTTTTTAAAAAGGTGTTTTTTATTTTTTGTAAGACGCATAATTATATCAAATGTACACAACTTTAGATCTATCTTACATAATTTTAAAATGTTAACCAAATTTTTTATAACTACGATACCAATATTGCAAACACCCAACAACAAAAACAATAGATTTGTTAAATTTCTTTATTTCTGCCATAAGCATAATGCCCACAACTACGTAGTTTACATTAAATTGAAATTACATATTACAACAAAAGAATGAGATTTTTGCTACAACAAATATTTTTTTAAGGGATTTAAAAAATGAGTGCTTCTTCAAAAAACTCATTGACAAAATCAAAATGATGAGTTGTCTTATCTTTACAATTGATGACAAAATAACTAGCACAACAAACTTGGGGCTTTCGGAAACTATTTAAAATTACCAACTGTGAATTACATGTACATCCTTCAAGCTTTTGCGTGCATATAGTATTGTCCTGACACAATTATTAATGTGAAATTGTCGTACAAGCTTGAGTTGAGTGAAGGAAGTGTTTGAATTTTAGCCGTGACAAAGATCTGTCTTGGTGGCGCTGCTCAGCCTGACACAGCAATGTCCCAGTTTTGTTCATGATGTCCCATTAAGAGATAAAATTTCAACATTTTTATTGGGGGTTAAGATTATTATTGTTAATACCTCTATGAGGGAATAAACTTACTATATCATGCTCTTTTTGGTAAAAGAAGCTTCTTACTTCTACACTTACAACTACACTTGCTTCTTACTTCTTACTTGTACAAGTTTCTTAATAGAAGTCCTGCAGAAGTCCTCATATCAATGAATTTGTTTTGATAATTTTTAAAATTAAAAAATGTTTTCCCATTTAATTAAGGGTGTCCGGGGGGGGGGGGGGGGGGGCTGGCGACTTTCCGCTTTGACACCTACTACATGTGTTCCAAATGACTTTATATAAGTTGTTTGTTTAGTCTATTTTTTGTTTTAGTTTTGTTTTGTATACAGTCAACTCCCGACTATCCAGGGGTAATGTCTGGTTGAAGGGTCCCGGATAACCCAAAACCACGTTTAAAACAAAGAATTCAATAATTTGAGTAAGACACGAAATAAACAAGTTTTAATCAATTAAGAATCTGCGGATTTCTGATATTTATTTATTTTTTATTGACCAAACCTTATTGGAATGAATAAACAGATCTTCTAGTTGAAGTGAACAAGGAACACAATAAAAGGGTCAATGTGGACAAAAAACCAAGGTCAGGTGTTTTATTGTTTGGCATCGGGCATAGCCGGGATGGGCAAGGGTGGTGGGTATGGTGAGTGGGGTGAGGGGGGGAGAGGGTCGTTTGCTATAATTTATTCAAGAAAAGAGCACGTGTACAATACACCCCGTCGCAGCAGACCTGCGTACTCAGCGAATTTCCCAAATTAGTAATATTAATTTGACCAGTTAAATCTGTAAACAAAATTTAATCACGTGCTCATAAATAGGGAAATAAATGTCTATTCTCCTGATAAATATAGGGAAAGAGTATGCAGGTATGCTGCCATGGGAAACACTAAAAGTACGTTTTTAGCATAAAAAAATTTATCTCGACCATATGAAGCCATAAACTTAGTTTCACCTATATCTGTCAATAAATAAACAAGTTTGCCTATTTCCCATATGATTAACATGGGAAAAGAGTATGCAGGTTTGCTGCCATGATAAGCACAAAACCAAGATTTTTTACCATAAATAAATGAAGGTCAACCAAATGAAGCTAAATAATAAGTTACACCCAAAAATATAGTTTAATAAGTGAAATATTAACAAATCCTTATCGTTCCATAAGATTAACATTGGAGCCCCAAAATACAATATACTGTCTTTAGACTGTTTAATATCTCGGTAACCAATGAAGATAGAGCAAAGCTTCAAAATACTAAATTGTGTGTTTTTTTTTTAGCTAAATCCAATAGTGTAAATAAAAATTAAATATTTTAAGAAATTATATGTGAAAAATGCAAAAAACCCATTTTTGGGGTTCAAAACCCCCCAAAACTACCCCTTCCGGTAGGTCGATATGTCTGGTTTACCAACTCATCCGAATAAACGTAGGATTACATATCTCTACCAAATTTGGTGTCGATCGGACCGTTTCTACGAGAGTTATCGTGTCTAGGGACACATACATACATATATAAAAATTTTAATGACTATAATTTTTGGTCTCTGGGCACCTCAAAACGAAAAAGTAACGTGGTCCCGGGCTTAGGTCTTACCATGAGACCTATGGTAATAGCTTATTCCTTATAGGAAATTCGCTAAAAACAAGTGATGGTTCATCTTTTGGTCTAATTGGTAAACATTTAAGAGCAACAATTGTTTAAAATGTATGCTTATTAAATTAGTCTAATGAATTTATAACTTTGTCAAATAAAATTTTAATGTCACCTTATCAAACATTTCTTGAAATGCAAAACAAATTCATTTTGAAATGTGTTGTTTATAAAATTGAAATTGACTTTTTGTGACCCCGGTTAATTCGCAACCCGGTTTACCCGCCCTCAGATAATCGGGAGTTGACTGTAGTTTTCATTCTATTGTGGCTCAAATGCACGAATTTCTCTTATTTTCAGTATATTTGTCACATTTAAAAAGTCCTACTCAAATATTAAAAATCATTCATTCCCTACTTTTGATGGTTCTTAAACTAGTGGGCTCCCTGTAAACGCTTTCAAATAAAAATTTCAAGAATGTCGTTTGCTCTGGCTGTCTTGAGCTGTTCTTTGTTCTGTGATTCTTTCTTTGTTTTTTACTACCTCTCTGCCAATTTTGTATGGATAAAAGAATAAATTTCTTATTTTCCCCATAGGATGACTATTTCACTCAAGATTCAGTTGTAAGAAGTAGAAAGCGGAAACGTATGTTTTCAGAAACACCCCCATTTGGAGAGGGAATTACAGAGGTATTATTCAATTTTATTTGTATAATTTTTTATGTCCATCAAATTTTAATGTTTCCTTTTTTTTGGTAGCCATGAATTTTGTATTGGGGTTCTATTTTTAAAATGTTAGTAGATTTATATAATCTTTAAATTTGTATCGTTATTTAAAGAATGGTCCTTCCCTTATTACACAATTATTAGAATTACTTGAGAGATGCAGGGTGACTTGTGGGAACCAGACCAATTTGAAACAGTTGTTGTATTGGTGTTTAGTTAAAAAAAGATGAACATTATGTCACTTTACAACATTATAGTGTTTTACAATTTTAGTCAAAATGGGTAATTATGTCAGTATATCAATACATTTTAACTTACAGCAGTTTTCCAGAAGTAAATTTTACTAAGCGTATCTTTATTAAAAACTTAAATATCAATCGAAATGACACCATTCCAAGCTGAAACTCTTTGTTAAGATGTGTTAACTTATTCAAAACAAGAGGGACAGTAACAAATAAAAGGCCGAACTCAAAACGATCCTGTGAGAATGATAAAAACAATCTTCAGCCCGCGTCGTTATCTGTGTGAGATTGACTGCTTCTGCTAATTCTAATTGCAGAATTTTTTATTATTACGATATTTTGGGTGTTTTCACTGTTCTTAGCAGGCAGGACATTTTGGCTTATTTTTAGCGAATTTCCCATAGGGAATAAGCTATTTTATTGTCTCTGTTCTGAATGCTGAACACATCCTATCTTGGTCTTGGTTTGAAACTGTCTTATTTCGACAATCTTTAAATAATATATAAACTTAGTATGCAAAGACAAGAAGCTATACTGACTCATTATACATTTAGACTGAAATGGTAAAACACACCCAAGACAATGATATAACCAGAATCTCCCTAACTCGTGTATTAACAATACAGTAGTTGTTTCAAATTCCTCTGGTTCCACAGGTCACCCTATATAATGAGTGAATGTACCCTATTTCAAAATATTTGTTAGGATTTTTAAAGAAAAGTAGCATACCTGATAGTGAATTGAGGGAGAGTATATAAAAACTTCATTAAAAATTCATGTTGAAGACTCCTCTAAAAGCTCCTGGTAAAGAAGCAAATGTATTTGAAATATTGAATGCCATTTATTATGTTATTGTTACAATCTTCAGATTTACCGTCAGGTAGGTTATGATGCTTTCCTATCCAAATCCCCAAAAAATAAATTGATTTTATGGGATTATTCTATATCTGGATATAAAACTACAACCTCTTTGTAAATAAACTTAAATGTCTACATAGTAAAACACTTTTTGATATATAAATATAATCTAATGCATCAATTGTATGAAAAAACAGTAATTGTACCTATTGACATATCCTTTTAATACATAACTAATCGTTTCATGTTGAAAACTACAGAATCATCTCATTCAATTTGTGCAGTGAGAAATAGTCAATTAGACATTTACTGTTCCATCACATTGGAATAATTTTGATTTCAATTATGAGTATTATGACATAATAACAAGCTGAACTCAGTTAAATAGATTACAAAATTTAGGATTACTGGTATCCAGGAGCTATTTAGCATAGTTGAGGAGAGTTAATGGATGAGTAAACAATATAACCAATGATTGAATACCACAAAAATTGCTCTGGAGAAAGGCGGACCTTAGACGTTCAATTTGGACCGTGATCCTGGATCACAATACAAATTTAGTCAAATATTGATGGTATTTATGGATCACCACATAGAGCATGCATTTTTAGATTTTTTCAAAAATCCATTGATATTGGAGTGTTTACGCAATTCGAATCGTGGGAAAAGTGGGAATTTTTATCGGTGTGGAAAAACAGGAATCCTACGAGAATTTAAAAGGAAATGATCTATTTTGTGTAATGATGGTAGTTAATTTAAGACGCTAATATCCACTGATCAGAGACGTCCATGTTCGTTCGCCGAACAGAGTCGCCTTGCCACTAAACCGGCTGTGTCCGCTGATCGAAGATGCTCTTATATCTGCCGAATGCATACACTCGTGCCCGCCGATCCAAGATGGTCTCATATACGGTGAACTGGACACTCGGACCTGCCAATGGAAGTTCTTGTCAGAACAGAGATGCTTGTGTCCGCTGATCGGAGATGCTCATACTACTAGTAGTGAACTAAAACCTCATATCCGCCGATCAGCAGAACCGAAACACTTGTATCCACCAGCCAAATGGAAACGCTTGAGTCGGAAACCCGCTGAGTGGAGACGCTCATGCCTGCTGATCGAAGACGCTCTTATCCGCCGAATTTTAAGTCAAGATATCGATACGTATTGAGCATATAGGGTGTTTGCGATAAATTTCCATATCAATAAATTGCTGTGTTTTACTTGGCATTCAAGATGTTTATTGTCACATTACATTCATACATGTTACATAATATACAATGACATATGTAAATGAACAGGTGACTTGTCATACTTGCTCAAAACTAAATCTAAGGTATAATCAAACAAGCAGAAAAAATCGAAAAAAACCTACATTATTCATAACAAACCATGAATCTATCCCCTAAAAACTCTCCTACATCATAGTACGGTACTCTTTTTGAATTAGAAAATCTTTCACAACAGCTTATATCTTTTATATTAAGTAATTTTACATTATCCGGTATTGTTATAGAGTTTTAAACCAATATAGTGAGGATTACTTTCAAATAAGTTTAACCGATGAGTTAGGTACTGCAGTTGATTTATGCGCATTGTGTTGTGTACATATGGTTATATGTTGCTTCTTTAAAAAAATATCTATTTGTTTATGAAGAAAAATTAAACATTTAAATATGTACATTGAGGGAAGTGTTAAGATGTTAATAGTTCTGAATACTGATATGCAAGATACAATCAGATACATTGCAAGGTATATTCAGCGCTTGCACTATGAGGTTGCCTTATCTGATTAGAAATAAGCTTCCTAGTTACCTAATAGAATATATTATTTTCGTAACTAATTTTTGTACTAAAAGCAAATGGTTAATTTTGATGTCTGATTTCCTAACTGTTTATAATACCTGAAACTAATTAATTATAAAATCTACATTTATAAATAATAAATTGGGAGAACTTTTAAATGTAGATTTTAGTGTGATCTGGATGAATCACCTCTCAATAATATTAATGTGTTGTGATTATGGTGAATAAATCAATCAAATAAAAACACAGAAAGCTTATTAATCTTTACACTTATTCGTATGAATGGCAAGAAATAGACTACAGCTTATATGTATGGCCTGCTACATGCTGGACTCAAACCGTGACAATCAAACCTCTGTAAAACAAACATTGAAACTTCTATTTATTTATATTTTAAAATAAAACTAATACCCATGTAATATGTGTGTGTAATTAATGTATTAAATCTGATATTTAATTTTGCAACACCCTACATTACTGCTACAATCTGTGTGGTTTTGCATACGCAAGGATTGGAGGATTATAACACTTAATAGCCTTATTAATTAATTTCAATAGCAATTCGAAGGCATCCAATAAAAATTTAGAATGATTTGTATTATGCACAATATCATATATCAATATCAATATCATATATCACGTAGACTTTAATTTGCAACATTCAGTAGCAGTCCAAGTAAATTAAACACATAAGAAGGGCTTTTCTGTATTTAATTTAATATATTACAGGAAATTAATTTACAAAATTTTTCCATCACAAAATAATGATCGATTGATAATAATTAAATGTACAAAGTAAAGGTTGATTGATTTTCATACATCTCATTATGAAATCTCTCTATTGTTGATTGTTGACTAAAGGTTTTTATGACTTAAGTTGTATCATTTGGTGGAATGGCAGTGCATTGATTGAATGGTTAGTTGGGATTCATTTGTATTGTTATCTATTGAGTACCGGTAATTGGAATTGACATAATCTTTTTAATTTTAAGTTGGTTTTTAGTTAAGTCCAATAGACTTTTTAAAGTTAAACTGCCTGTATACATTGAGCTTGTAAATTGACTGGCATGGTAAATTACCTTTAGCAGGCCACCTGGAGTTTTCAGCTTTGGCATATATTTTATATTTTATCAGGTATAAAAAAAGTTTATACAGTTTTTTGCTCAATGGAAATCATTTATAATATTTGAAGATTAAAGAATTACAGATTTGTGTTATAATTTTTATTTAGGCTGTCTTTTTAAAATGGGTGCATTATGAAAACGACTTCAAATATTTAGCTTTTTTTGGTGAAGAATCTGCCAATAAGAAAATGGGTCATTCCATTAAACAATTTTGTTTTTATCTATTGTTGCCCTCTAGGTGCAGCTGCGGTTTTGCCTGCTGGAAACCTCTTGTGAACAAGATGACTTTTTCCCGCCTGGCATTATTGTGAAAGTCAATAACAAACCCTGCGCTCTACCGGTTGGTAAAGACTTAAAGAATAATAGAAGTAGTAAACTAGTTTTCAGCCTAATATTAAGGACACTTTATATCGACACGGTTGATTTTTTCATAACTCTCTGTAAACAGTAATCAAATAATTTATTCCTAAAAAAGACTTTACTTCCGATCGGCACTCCATGCTCTCAACAGAGCATGTGCAGAGTGTGACAAGTAGTGGCTGTAACATTCAAATTCCGTAGGTTTTTATTTGCAGTCCATTATTACATTTGTGGTTTCTTTCTAGTGCAAAACTTCAAGCAGTACCTACTCAATGTCTTATTTTTATAAATACATACAGACTTTACAATAAATAAAACATTACAGGTAACAAGCAGTAAATTTTCAATAAATATAACATACATAAAAGAAAGTTAAATACATGCACTCAACCAAATTTACAGGAAGCATAGTATAAACAAGCAATTATGAACAAACACAATAAATAAATAAACAAAATAAGTAACAATCAGAAGTTTAATTTACCCTAGTACCCATATTATTTACAGACCAAACATGTATTCAGTTAAAACATTTTCCCTTAAATAGTTGTGGAAACAAACTCATAGCTTTTATCTTTACTTTTGGTTTTTTTCAATTGTACACTGCAGTGCTGTAAGTTTGACCAAACTTTGACCAAAGTTTGACAAAAACTATTGAAATTTTGGGGACCTAAATGGAACTTCAAGGAATGGTACTGCGCTGAACGTGTTAGTTTGTATAACTGTCATTTATACAGACTACATGACACAAAACTCTCATGAGAGATTTTGAATTTAGATTTAGTACCTGGGGGCCAACCATAGGCGTGCGCACGATGGGTGCCGCGGCACCCACGGAAGCTCCAGACGGTCCTGAGGAGGGGGGGGGGCCGCCATTGGCGCCAAAATCACCAGATATACTTAAATTTTAAGAACTGTACGAAAATATAGATTACTAGTGGCTTGTAGGGGCAGATGCCCCTAAAAATCAAAATCGTGATGTTCTCCAAAAATAAGTTTCTGTTTATCACCTCCTCACAGTATTATTGTATTTTTCTCAAGCAGTAGTGTGAATTTACACGTTTGGGTTTCCTAATAAAATATTTCCTAATCTTGACAAAACCTTTTGGTGGTATCAAAGCAGTAATTTAATAATAAATTTCCCATGTGTTAAAACACAGCAGTCTATTTTGTGGAAAAAAGACAAATTATTGCACTATAATACTACCAAACGCAGTAAAAATAGTTTTAATCTTAAATAAGTTCATGATGAGTGTGTAACTCAAGTAAATAAAATAGTTCAATACAACATAGGCCCATTATTAATATTGTACACTCCTTCACCCTGGACCCCTGTGACCCCCATTCCCTCACACTCGCCGTGCCCCCGTTCACCTCTCCTGACCAGTGTTTCCTGTACCCCCTATGCCCCCCATTCCTGCCCATGCCCCCTAGCCACAATGCCCTCGACAATCCTCATGCCCCTGCACCTATGGTACTCCCGTGCCCACATGCCTATACCCTTCTTCCCCATGGTCCCCATGCCCTCTATGTTCTCCAAGCCTTCCCCGAGTTCCAATGCCCATCCTCGTGCCACCGACGCCCCGATTGCCCATTGTGCCTTCCCAGCCCCGTGCCGCCACGTGCCCCTGGCCCCCTATATTTCCTTGCCCCCATACCCGACGTTGCTCCCTTTGGCCCGCGTGTCCCCCATGCCATCCACCCCTTTTGCAATCGACGCCCCTAGTGCTCCTTGTGCCCCCGCACCACCCGCCAACATGTCCCAGTGCATCCCCGTGCCTCCCCAGAGTTCCCCGTATGCCCCCGCACCCCCTTACCATCCATGCTCCCGTGCCATCTGCTCGCCGTTCCTCCCTGTGCCCCTATTTTCCCCATGCCCCCAAAGTGCCCCTCTTGCCTCCCTGTCTCCAGTGCCAACGACACCGTTCGGGCCCCCATATTCTCGCATCCCCTGTGCTCCCCACGGTCCTGTGCTACCATCCCCACCGTCCCGCCCAGTACCTCCGTGTGTCCCCAGCCGTGCCCCCTATTTCCCCCGTGTCCCCCCCGTACCCACAAGCCCCCTTGTCACCAACGTGCCTCGTACTTTGATTTTACTCTGTTTATATAGTCGTTTCATCAATGAAGTGGAACAGTGATTGATATTGTTATTTTTCGCACACTATCATTTACATGAAAAGCTCCACGTCTTTATGGATTAACAGGCGTTTATTGTTTCCCTACGACCTACGTAAAGAAAGAAGCAGAGAATGGATAAAACCAAAACAAAATATTCCTCATACGGAGGTTATCCAATAATAGTAGTTTACATAAAATGATTCAGTCGAAAATAAACAAACATTCAACAAAACCATTCAAATCTTCAACTCTAACTACTAAATAGCCAATATAAAAAAGCAGTAATGTAATAACCATTAGTGTTTTCCTTTTATATAGTGCATTGCCAATTTTAAAAAGTTATAACCATACGGTTATCTTAACTCAAAATATCTGCTCAATAACCAGCTGAGTTTATGATAAAACATTGGAAAATCTGCTTAATCACACGTGTGGATCTAAAAATCGTCTTCCCATTAGATTAACATTGGAACTTCAAGGTCCAATGGGGCGAAGCCCAGGTAACTTTTGATGATTCTTGTATTTTTCCTTGCGTCCTTGGCCCTCAAGCAAAATGGGCCATCATACGTTACCCCATCTTTCTTCTAACTCTAGATATTTCGTGGGGACTGATTCACTTACGGAATTATATAGATAGATGGTTTAAAATATAGTTAACAAATGTAGTAAAATGAAAAGCGGTGTTAAGTTACCTCATTTATAATAACACAATTATTTAAATATTAAAAATCACAAACTGTAAATTGATCAGTCAGATGTTTTGAGTGTATGAAATTCGGCAAGGAACATGTGCGCGCGAGTCTGGTAACTCAGCTCAGCCGTTCCATTTCTCGGAAGGACGGGCAGGAAGTGAACCATTATGTCATAGGGAACTTTGAAAACCTGTGGGGCGTAGCCCTGGAGTCCGGTGTGAATTAGAATGTGATTCTGCTCATCAACAGGACTATACCTTATACCTTTCTAATGATATGCGTGTATTTCTCCTACGATGCACACAAGCTGAGAAAAAAAGAGGAAACGAAACATGCTTGCCTATTAATATATAGATTGTTTTTTTAACTTCCTCTTTTCATACTGTATTTCTACTTCACTGATTTTGCTACAATTTTGTTACAATTCTGGTTATTTTTAAAGCCTATGAATTTCAACATCAATTTACTATTGGTTTCTTTGGCAATACGCATAGGATAAATAGTTCCTATCTTCCTAATATTGTTATATAATTCTTCAATTAAAATTAAAACTAAGAAATTCTAATCTTTGAGTTGGCAATCCTAAAATTTGAATTCTAGCTATTCAAGTTTAAGATTTTTAACAGCAAATTATAGCAGTGGGAATGGGACATTTAGGCTTGTGGGGGGAGGGGTGGTGAGGGGTGGCAGGGGATCGAGAGGGGGCGCCATTTTCATGCTTGGCACCCACAGAGCTCAGACCCTGCGTACACCTATGGGGCCAACCATTTGCTTGGTAAACTTAAACCATTGTTTGAAGTCATAATAATATCAATCGCAGACTTTACGCGAAAATGCCAAGCCTAAAAGCCCGTCTTTCCAAGACGAGCTCGTTCTCTCCACACACTCGCCTCCAAAAAGACCTTTTCACTTTTAAGATTTTTAATGTAGGCCTAAGGGTGCTGCTTTCTGGTATGAGTTTGTTGAAACTGTAATAAATGGATTTTACCTTGCTGGTTTACAGTTGATTTCATCGTTGTTGCTAATTCTTTTGTTTTTAAATTTAATTGCAATTCTACAAATTGTTTAGTTGTTTCGTCCTTTTACTTTACTTTCATTTAATGAAAAAAATCATAATCATAATAGTAAAAAAATATGAATTACTATTTAATAACTGATCAATTATTTTTACTATAGTGTCATTAAGTAATTGGTTACTGGCTACAATGGAAAAAAAAAACACACGAGAGAATATGTTTCGTGCTTTGACAGTTGAGTCAGCTGTTTTCAGTAATTATTTTGTTTTAATTTTAAACTCCACAAGACCAATAATGTTCAATTTTTGTTGGATTTGATTAAAGATTATAAGAAAATTAATGTTTTCCTATCACATTTAACTGATATGTAAATTATTTTTATCCCAGAACTAAGTTACGGTATTTAGAAAGTTTGAAGAAAATCAAGCCGTTTTCGAGATCCGTGTGTATAAATACACATATACTTCACATATACTCATGCCCCTGCACCTATGGTATTCCCTTGCCCACATGCCTATACCCTTCTTCCTCATGGTCCCCATGCCCTCTATGTTCTCCAAGCCTTCCCCGAGTTCCAATGCCCATCCTCGTGCCACCGACGATTAATATGTTACAAGAGTATAGGATAATATTGTTTTCTCTGGTTCATTTACTTTAAATAAACAGATATGAATATTACAGTAGTTTGCATTTTATTTAAATTATTGCCATGAACGCAAAATTAATTATTCTAATTGAGTGTCAAAAGAGTTAGTAAAATACTAAGATACTTGAAAAGGATTTTTTTACAATTTACTTACATCCAAAGGCTTGTGATGACTATTGTGTGAAATCTCACTTGACAGAGCCCGATACCAACAAACCGGCCAGGAGTTGAGCCCAAGCGGCCGCCGCGGCCTGTCAACATCTCCCACCTGGTGCGGATCTCTCCCACGGTCGCCAACACAATCACGGTTAGCTGGGCGGCGGAGTTCGGTCGCGGGTACGTCATCGCGCTCAACCTGGTCAAGAAACTGACAAGCGCTCAACTGCTACACCGCCTCAAAACCAGGGGAGTGAGGCACGCCGACCACACCACTGCGCTCAGTGAGTCATAGACTAGAAGAGGAGAACCTTGATCACCTCTCCATTACACTCTTTTATCAGCTCTTTTATTTTTTATTACACCACCACTCCTTAAAAGAGGAGAACCTCGATCACCTCTCTGTTTCACTCTTTTATGAGCGCTTTTATCTTTTATAACCACCACTCTCCGTCACTGCATAAACTTCTACATTGCTCATTTTATTATTTTGGGTGTGTCTCAATTTAACCTGACCTTGAGATTGCTTGTAATTTAAATATACAGATAATGTATTACAGTATCAACAAGTATGTTGGGTTTATGTTATTTCCTTAAAAACTAAATTTGCTGAAATGTATATTATCTGTCTTATTTACATAAAGGTAATAATCCCAGTCACAAAAATGGCAATTTTTACATTATGTTAAAACTTAGGACATAGACTGACATGTCAAGTTACAGAAAATTTTTTTAAAGCTTCATGGAAGCCATAAGAAATTATTCAATAAAGGAAAAACTTTTTAGGCCTAATGGTTTTAACATGATAGAAAACTGTGTTTTTCTCTTGGGAAATCAAGATCTTCACAAAGAGCTGTTCACCAAACCTAGTTTTCAAATGTTTGTAAGATATCCAAATCTCAACTCACTTCCTCTTTGGTGGTACTATTTGGTGATGCTGGCGAGTGACTGGGATTTTAATTGCAGTCAAAGAGAAGCTAACGGAGGATGCCGACAGCGAGATTGCGACGACGAGTTTGCGCGTGTCACTTATGTGTCCGCTGGGCAAGATGCGGATGGGGCTGCCGTGCCGGCCCACCACCTGCACACACCTGCAGTGCTTTGATGCCAATCTCTACCTGCAGATGAATGAGCGGAAGCCAACGTGGACCTGCCCCGTGTGCGACAAGCCGGGACTGTTTGACAAACTCGTCATCGACGGGTGAGAATGCAATATTGCTTTCGAAGAAATAATTTACATGAATGACTATTTGTGGGTATTCGATTTGGATCGAATTATTTTTGAATTCATAAACTAGGGTCCCAGTAACCGCTGATTTTCCAGATTACTGTCCAAATAAGTACAGGTTGCAAACATCTATCGGCAACTACCGTCTGCAATCAAAGTTTGCAATTTTTAGGTTGCCAACCCCAGTGTAAACACATATTAAATTTTCCTAAATTTTAAAGTTTGCGCTCAATATTGGTATTTTTGTGTTAAATGAAGCGTACCATTCACGTGTGACAAACAATACAGATAAATTACATAATTATTGTCATTTCATCTTATTATTGTTTTGTTTTAGTATTAATTTTCATAGTGTCGACCATTTGGTTATCTGTCAGAAATGTAATTCAGCCTAGCAACTGAACCTATCATGATCTAATATCGCAAGCCTACTGACGTGTTTTGTTTTCTTGTTTGTCATCTTGTAACTACAGTAAGGTCCACTCTACACTGACGGCTTTACTGCTACGTATGGCTGTATTTTTAATGTGTCGATTAGCTGATAGTCTACGAAAAAGTAGACTTTAAATGGAAGCGTCCGTTCAAATATGTTAAAAATAATGCCAATAGAATGGGCCTAAGTTCAGTCTACATGTTGCTATGCAATATTTTTATCTCAATACTTTTCATTGTTATATGGAAAAACCTTCAATCATGTAGATTTAATGAGTTAGGGAACAACAGTGAACAAGCAAAAGATATCTGTGAAAAACTGGGAAAAGCCGTGAATTTGAAAACTAACTCTGATTGGCCGCACTGTATAAAATTAATTCAGTCTTTATGCTTATTACATGTGTCAAGCAACTCATGTTATAGCAGAGTTTAATTTATTTGACAAAATTTTGATATGTTCAGACCACATATTCATCAATAGATATTCTTGGAATGTTTGCTTGATTACGACTTAAGCTAATCAAAAACAGTTGATTATTTTCTTTTTAAAATGCAGTTCTAATGGTTCAGTTTGTGATTTTTTTATCAATAATGGATTAAACCAATTCTAGGCTCATTTAGGGCCCTTCCATTTACTTTAAACCACCAGTCTAGTTCTCCAACTTCCCTAACTTTACTTTTAAGATTTTTCAAGGAGTTTTTCAACCTCCTATTGTATTCTAGAACAGCTCCTGGACCGTCTCCGTCACCAAAAAGGAGGACAAGACCACCAGTGTGTCATCAGTATGTCATTGATATGTTTTTGTCCTGTGTCAGGTACTTCCAGGAGGTACTGGGCAGCAACAAGCTGCCGGCGGATGTCAACGAGATACAGCTACTGAAGGACGGCTCCTGGACCATCTCCGTAACCAAAAAAGAGGACAAGACTGCCAGTGCCTCGCCCCCGCCGGCATCGGTCAGTATTTGACGACGTACCACACATCAATTTACCGCTTTTATTTACTTTTAGAATTATTGAGGTTTAGTAAAACCCCAAAAAATCAACTCCTGATAAATCAATATTTTTTATAACTTGAAACCTTTGTATACACCGAGTGCTAAATTTTTTTAATCTTTTACCGGAAAATATAACACAAACAAAAATTTTAGAATAAATTAAAATATTTTCTCAATCATTTTACAGTGTTGGTGCATTTATGGACCACATTAAAAATCCTATGCAATCAAATGAGTATCATCTGTAGTAAAAATGCATTACAAGTTAGACTAGGTTTATTCTTTTTATTTTAAATTGTTTTTTATATACTTTTATTATTTTATAATTTACATTTTTGACAAAGTTTTATGTTTTTTATACATTGCTATCAACAAAGAACGTGTTGTATTGGCAATAAATTAAAATTGAATTGAATGGAAAGTGTTTGACTGTGTCCTAAGTTTCTTGTTAATTGTTATTTGCAGTGGTTTTCATGTCCCAATTATCAATTTTACAAGTAATTTTGGAGTAATGAGATTCTATCATTACTGCGGCTATTTTTCTGCAGTACGAGCGTCGTCAACAGATGATAATACAAAAATCAAACTCGGTATTCTTGGCCATTTAACAGAGGTTCAACCGCTATCGACCGTGATTCCGTGGTCTGATCCTCATTGAGAGCCGATATAAGTTATATACAAGTTATATATATAAGTTATAAGTGTCGACGGAAGTTTTTTAAATGCATAGGCCTATTTTACCTTCTCATTATACCATAATGATAAAATTATGATATGATATACTATAAAGATATGATATTATGTCATAAGTATGACTTCTCACGAGTGAAAATTCTTGTGTTTTTATATTGTGATTTGATAATGTAGAACTAATTCTTCGAAATGTGTCATCAACAATAAGTTGACAACCGAATCAGCAGGCTGACTCAGGTATTGTAACCTTTTAAAGTTAAGTTATATAGGCGGAAATATTATTGGCCCTGAGGATCTCAACTTTTACCAAAGTTGAAAATGCCTAAGTCTACATTGAATTGAGTTTGTTAGGTTTTACCGTAATATTAATAATGGAGGATAATTTAATTATTAGTCCTCCCAGTATCTTTCATGCATTAGTATGTACAGTATAGTATCTTTTGTGTGTTGTATTTTGTGCTACTTGAAGCTCAAGCAAGTACTTAAGACTACTAAAAAAGTTGAGTCGAGTGTTGATACTGTGCGTTGACCACTGCTGTTTACTAAGCTCATTGGCAAGTTGATGAGTTTCTTTGAATCATGCAGTATTCAGGATGGACTTTTATCTTCACTGATAATGTAGGAACAAGTAATTACACTGGCTAACTTTATTTAATGTCTCAAGAGTCATCCTGAACCTTGTAAAAACACTGAAAACATGCATCCGCATTCCCCTTTTTTGGACAGTGATTTTGGACATTTATTGCAAAAAAATATGTTTCTTGCAGATTAAGGTTAGATCTAGGTCCCTTATATATTTGTATTTGTACTTATACAGTTGTAATTAGTGTAGTGTTTGAGGACAAGTGTGCAACGGACATTACGGGAAGAACACTACAGTGAACCACGTTATCTTGCAAGATAAGGAACCTTCTGCAAGAGTAGAAGTCTTCGGACTCTTGCAGAAGTCTTCGGGAACTTCTGAAGAGTAGTCCTGATTAACCATGTAGTGGCGTGAGACCAGTCAAGTTTCAAGGATGGGAAAAGAGAATGTAAAGGAAAAATTTATGAATTCGTTAGAATCAAAAACTCCAAATCAAAGGTCCTTGATCTTATGAAGACATCTTTCAACGACGAAAGAGTTGAGCCCACGCGTAAAGATGTTTTTATTCTCAACTAATTTGAGTTCAACCGGCAGTTTTTAGAAAAAAATTGCCCCAGCATACCCTGGTTTGGATTAAAAAAGTTTCAAGTTGTGCATTACAGCAGTTCTTACATTTCTATTTCTAGTGTTATAACAATGGGTTGGAGGGACAAACATTTGGTCATGCCACTTGGCATCTGTTACAGTCTCATAGATGTACAGGCTTGGAATAGTCATTATGCCTAAACTCTTGAATGAATTAGAGCAGTGATCTCTGGGTTTAAGTTTACACATTAGCCAAATTGCTTGCTTTTGGAGTTTGAACATTTTTTCAATGTTAATTTTGGAGGACATTCCCCAGAGAATTATTGCATAACTAATATGTGTTTCTATGAGGCTGTAATATACCAACTTGTAGAGATTTATGCAATCAAGACGCGACATGTACCTCAACACGAACAAACCTGCGGAAATCCTCCTGCAGAGAAATGAGACATGAGCATTCCAGGAAAGATTAGAATCCAGCTCAACACCCAAGAATTTGGTTGTTGAGGAGAGTTCCAACTGATGGTCTCCAATGAGGACACAAGGGGTGGAGTTTACTCTTGAGTTTTGTCTTTGCCTGGTTTGAATGAAGATATAGTAGAAGCCCTCAAATCCGGCCACTTTGGGACCGGACCACCGGCCGGATTTCAAAATGGCCGGATTAACTGGCGGTTTAGTAAACGGGTTAAACAAAAACCTGAATTATGTGTGTTCCAGCAATAAATTAATAGGGCGTGCATAACAATGAAGGGTCTCAGACTTGCACAATCAATACTGTATCGACTTTGTAACGATCATGATTTGCTCGCTCAGACGTTGTAGGCCTAATAGCGCCAAAATGAAGATCGACAACGGACAAACGGGCGCTAGCGATGAAACTACGTTTAATGGATGATAATAGGCCTATGGTGGTGTTCTGTCAATGAAGGCACCGTGTATAGTGGGACCGTAATAGCGACGTAATCCGTCTAGTTACCTTTAACTTCCGTGTTACATCGGACCGTAAATAAATAAAACATGAACAAAATGTTTTAGACGACATAAGATAATGAAGAGTCTGGAAATTGGTAATTGAACTGAAATATTTTATTGATATAACTAGGAACAAGATGACTCTTGTCTATATTGGCCGTGGGAAACGCCTCCAGCTGAACATTTCATTTCCGGATGACCGCGGCCGGATTATCCGGCGGCCGAACCATCCAAGGCCGGACTAGAGGGCTTCTACTGTAGTGTTTGTTTTCTCTGTGTTGAGGGCAAGTTTGCAATCTGAGAAATTCTGAGCGAGTTGGTTAATCTTAAGGAAGGCAGAGATTTCAAATTGTTCAATGTCCCTGTCCTGTACGAGGAGGGTAGGAGGGTAGACTGCATATGCTCAAATATACCATGTGCAGACATTAGTGGACAAGTTATGCATACTGGTCTATCCAACCACACCGCACAGCTGTGCCTGCTAAAAATACACCAAGAAGACATTCCCCAAAGATTCATAATAAAAAGAAACTTAAACGGCACTAACCTTGACAAACTGAAGGATTTCCTTAAATATACAAAATTGGGAACATGTATATTCCTCACCCAATCTTGAAACTTCTTATAACATTTTTTATAATATCCTACAAATTGCACTGGATTCCACATGTCCTCTTAAGAAAACTAAAATAAGCACAAATAAAAAAACGATTAAGTACTCTGACCCTGAAGCAAAAACCCTTAAAGAAAACTTTTTAAAAGCTTTGCATAAGTTTGAATTAACAAACAAAAATGAAGACAAAGAAGAAATGATCAATAGAAAAAGGATTTATGACATGAAACTAAGAAACCTTAAACTGTCCTTCACAGCTAACTTCATAAAACAAGCTGATAATAAATCAAAGGCCCTATGGCAATACATAAATAATTAAAGGAAAGGAAAATGTGAAGAAAAATTCCTTTACGGAACTAGACATAATTGGCGAACTCAAAAATAACACAAAAGAAATAACTGAACATTTCAACACATTCTTCTCAAAGATAGCCGAAAATACCCTAGATCAAAACTGAGCAATAGCAACAGACCCAGGAACGACACTGAGTGGAGAGGAACCCCTCTGTCTAACATCTCTCACCTTAACCTCAACATCATATGAAGAAGTCAAAACAATAATAAACTCCCTCAAAACTAAAACATCAAGTGGAGTAGATGAGTTTTCCTTAAAAACACTGCTCTCAAGAACCCATCTAGGGATGGACGAGATTGGATTTTTAGTTCGAGACGAGACGAGACGAGAATTTTTAATTCTCAAATAATTTCGAGACGAGATCGAGACGAGATTTTCCTTCTCGTACATTACGAGAAATGTGCGTTCGGGATTTTAATCTGATTTTGTAATATTGTTAAATCCTGATTTATGTGAAGGAACAAATATTTCTATGAAACTTGTTGATCATATTAATAAACTGAAGTTAAAAAAGTCACTTTCTTAACAAAAGGTCTAGGCCTAAAAAGGAATGTACCCAATAAAAAGATTGAGAAGATATATGTTAGGTTCACCATGAACCCTACAGACCTACATTTAATAAAACATGAAAAGAGAATCCTCTGTTACAGTTACTTACTTCACTTTTCACTTTCATGTTTCACACTTTTCACTTACGGTACTTTAAAATGTTTCCAAATAAGAGCTTTTCCTCGCTCACAGTTTTTGTAATAGGCATAGGCCTACTAACTTCAAATCACAAGCCTAGAGGCCGGGAGGCTAACAAGAAATCGCTTGTAATTGGTGGATTTAAATTTGAATCTTAAACTCTCTCTTCTTCTTTGTCTTTGTCCATAAGAAAATCTTCAGCTCTCATTTTGTTTGCTATTCATTGTCATTTCTCCAAACTATTCAAGTCCTGTATACCTAACTTTCACTGCTTTGGAATTCACGTAATTCCCTCGACTTGCCGACCTTGCCGTCTGCTAGTGGTAAGGTTTTTATTTTGCTCCTAACTGAATAAAGCAAGCAATAATAGCCATGAAGCCTGTATGGTTCTGGTATGACTATTGATTTTGTGGCGACCCCAAACTGGCTCGTCACCACTTTGGGAGCGTAGCTAATTAACTTTAATAGTAAACAGGGATAATGTGGGTTTCCACTTAATAGCAGATACACGTGTTTGAGCGGACCTTTCTTTTTAATCAAATCAATCCCCTATCTATACAAACTAGTGATGGGTCGGTTGCAAAATTTATCGGTTCGGTTTTTCACTTGCACCGGTTGTCGGTTGTCGGTTTTTCGTTTTTTTTAGATGTAAACAGGAAAGCACTCAAGGTTACCATCTAAAATCAGGCTGATGCCTATTTTCTGCCTTTTACACATTTATGCTTTTTTAAATAAGGTTACTTATTACAAGAAAATATATAAAATATTAAATGTCTATCCTACTATATAACTGGCCTTATATTTTATCGGTAAGTAGCCAAAAAAGCAATACAACCATTTTAGTGGGCAAATTTGCAATTTTAATAAAAAACTAAAATATAAAGTTTTTTACTATTGTAGGCGACTTTTGTAGGAATTGAGAATATATGGGAGTATAGAATAAAATCCAACAATTTAAAAAAAGTTTAGAAACACCCTCAATTAAATTATGGCTTAAGAAATGTTTTATTATTTCATTATTTATTTTTAAGAATTAATAGCTATTATGTGTTATACAAATGCATTCGGTTAAGATAATTAATTTTATCTTCAATTCAGGAAAATAATAATTTTATATATTTATAAAAAAGTACTGTTGTTGTATTTTTGGGCTCATTATTGAAAACAACATAATAATAACATCAATTCCCCTATATAGGTTAAACTATATAGGTCGTACAACTTTGATTAAAGTTCCATTCATTTTGTAAAAATCAGACGAAAAAAATGAGCCATAATTTGTTTTTGTACGACAATTAGATCAAAAACTGAATATATTGTACTAGGGAACTGATAAGGTCGTAAATCAGATAAGCGATCGCCGGCCGGCCGGATGTCAAAACAATAGAGCGCTTATCGGCAGATGTTCCGCATTCCATCTATCGTCTCATATTACAATTGTATTGTTATCTTCCTAGAACCCTAATTTCCTTTGTGATTTTTTTATTTTGCGAATTATTTCTCGTCTCGAAAAATCTCGATCAAAATAAAATCTCGTCTCGGTGAACGAGATTAAAAACTTCTCGAAAATTTCTCGTAATTTCGAGACCCGTCCATCCCTAAACCCATCCCACCTTTAGTCAGCCTTATAAATAAATCATTTAGAGAAGGCAAATCCCCATCTGCCATAAAAGTCAGTAAGGTTAAGGTATACCCCAAACACAAAAAAGGACCAACTAAATATGCTCAAAACTACAGGCCTACCTCTCTCATCTTTACACCTTCTCCAAAATCCTAGAAAAGATTGTTCTGGCTAGATTAATGGCCCATCTCACTCATTACAATCTATTAACCGCTCATCAGCATGGCTTTCAAAAAAATAAGTCCACATCCACAGCTATAATAGCACTAACTAAGCATGTCTTAGACCAGATAGAAAACAAACAATACACTTCCGCCATCTTCTTAGACTACAGCAAGGCTTTTGACTGCCTGGGTCACGACCTGATATACAGGAAACTTGAAAGACTAGGAATAAGGAACTCAGCCCGAGAATGGTTTAAAAGCTACCTAACTGGCCGCTCCCAAGTTGTGGAACTACAAGACTTATCAAACGAAGTTACAACAAACTGCAGATCTACAAAAAATGAGCTGACAAGAGGAATCCCACAAGGCTCTGTATTAGGCCCAGTTCTGTTCATCATACTCACTAGCGACTTCCCTAAGCAAATTGCGAGCGAAAATGCCGTTGCAATCATGTATGCAGACGACACAACAATTCTACTCGACGACAACACACCACAGGACCTCTACCTAACTCAAAAACAGTCTTAAACAAAGCAATTCTTTATTCAAAGAACAATGACCTAGCAATCAACCCCTCCAAAACCACATCTCTAAATTTCAGTAAGAAAAAAGACATAGTCGCTCAAATAAAGGATGTAACAATAGAAACCAATACAAAATTCCTGGGTGTCATACTTGACAATAAATTATCATTGACAGAGCACATAGACCATCTGTGCAAAAAAATCAGTGCTGGAATCTATGTTGTCCAAAGAATAAACTACATAGGTGAACTCTCTTCGGCTAAGACAGCTTACTTCGCCCTGGTAGAATCACATCTTAGATATGGCCTGACAGCGTGGGGAGGAACCTCAGCACACAACATGAACCCAATCCTTGTTCTTCAGAAGAAAGCCATGAGAACTCTTGCTAACCTTGACCCTCTACAGACTTGCAGGCCAGCTTTCACCAACCTGGGAATACTCACAGTGGTGGCTCTCTACATACTTCAAACCATTTTGTATGTAGACGAAATAAACCCTCCAAGAAACCACGATCTACACCACTATACCACTCGTCATGGCTCCAAGCTTGTCCTCCCGGTACACCAACTACTCTGTGGGAGAAAAAACCTTCCCATGCCGGCTGTAAACTGAAGAACCACCTTCCGAACCGCCTGAGAAACTTGACTGGCAATAAGCTGCACAAGGAACTAAAGAAGAGGCTAGTTGAAAGACCCTACTACTCACTAAAGGAAATTTTTGAAGACACTGAAAAATAACTTGTATTTTATGTATTTTTAACACTATTGTAATTCTTAATGAATGCACAATAAAGAAAATTGTATTGTATTGTAGCGTAGTGTCATCCGCGTATGTGACTCAACTATCACAGGGGACGTAGTCAGAAATGTCATTAATACAGATGATAAACAAAAGGGGCCAATGATGGAGCCTTGCGGCACTCCGCAGTTGATATTTTGAACCTCAGAAGTGGAGGAAGTTTTGGTGCCATTTACACCTGAGGCTGAGATTTCAGTTACCTGTTTGCGATCAGAAGGGTATGAAGAAAACCAGGACAGGGGAGTCCCAGTTATTCCTAGGGCTGCCAGTTTCTCAATGAGAATCCACAAATACACACAGTTGAAAGCCTTGGACAGGTCCGCAAAGCATCCGAGGATGCTGCAGCCCCGAGACAATTGTTGAAGAAAGTAGCCAAAGCCAGTTTGGTTGACTTACTGGGCCTGAAACCGAACTGTTTCTCAAAGAAGAGATTGTTAGATTCAATGTAGTCATAGACTTGAATTGCGATGACCTTCTCAAGAATCTTAGAAACTGAAGAAAGAAGGGCTATCGGCCTATAGTTAGAGATGTCTTGTTTGTCACCATTTTTTAAGATTGGTTTTATTTTTGCTGTTTTTAATATATCAGGGGAAAATACCCGACCTGAGAGATGTGTTAATGAGATGAGTAAGCAAAGGGACAATCTCCTCTACACAAAATTTAATCACTTTCATGGATATACCGTCCAGACCACATGAGGATTTAGATTTGAAGGTTGAGATTATGGAGACAACCTGAGAGACATTGATCTCCATAAACTCCGTAAAAGTTTAATGGGTTCTAATAGGAAAACCTGACAAACATGTTGGGTCTTGATTAAGTGAGAGCTTTTTGAGGACATAAAGAAAGAATTCATTCATTGAGTTGCCTATTTCAAAGGGGTTTTGAGAAGTTATGATTGAAATTTGAATGTCACCATCCAAATCAATAAGTTTCCCTTTACTCTCATTAATAATTTTCCAGGATTCCGTAGAGGCATTGTTCGCATTGCGGATGCTTCTTTGAATAAAATCGAATTTGGCCGATTTTATTTTTGCTCTATAGAGTTTCTTCGAGTCAAGGTAAATATCCCGATCAACTTGGGATTTTGACTCAAGCCACTTTGAATAAAGATTGTTGAGAATTGACTTGTGATTGATAATGTCATCAGTGACCCATCTCTTATTATATTTGGGTTTCAACTTTACCTTTGAAGAAGGACAGTCTACATCGAAACGAAATATGAACGTCTGCATAAATTTCTGCCATTTCAATTCATCACACTGCTCAGCTGTAACCTCCTCCCGTCGTTCAAGCTGAATCCTGGTTTTTAGTTCATTCAGGTTAGAATTCTTAATTGACCTTCTAAAGGCACTAAGCAAAGATTTACTGTCATTGTAAAGAGTGGGAAGTACAATCAGCTGAGCGGTGTTATCTGAGATATGGGGTTCGATCACTGAGACCGTTACAAAAGGACAGTAAGTAATAAAATTATCAATACATTTAGAGCTAGTTTCCGTAATTCTAGTTGGTTGGTCAATCACTATATCTAGATCATGACTAATGCATAAGTTTTCAATCTGTTCAGTTTTTGGATCAACTTCATGAAAGGGGACGTTAAAATCGCCACCAATCAAGATTCTATCACTCAGGTCTAGGCTACCAAGTTTTCCCAAGTAGTCATCGAAAGTGTCCAAAAAATTGTCAAAATCTTTTGCCAATTTTTGAACCTGCCACTGGATACCGTATAGTTTGTTTAAGTACTCTGAGCTGTCATTACTGGAAAAGATGGCTATCATATTTCTGAAATGTACATTGTATTTCATGTATAATGTTTGGTTAGAATAAACAATTTTTCACTTTCATTTTTCATATCAGTAAATTCTAACCTTAATCTACAAGAAAACATATTTTTTTGCAATAAATGTCCAAAAACACTGTCCAAAACAGGGGAATGTGGATGCATGTTTTCAGTGTTTTCACAATGGTGAAGATGGCTCTTGAGACATTAAATAAAGTTAGCCAGTGTATTTACTTGTTAAAGTATAAATGGTATAGTAGAACAAAATCTTAAAGTAAGGATTAATGAGTTACTTTGCGACGTCACTGAGGGTAATATTTATACAGTTTAAAACTTTTGAGGTATGAGGGACCTGATATAACTATTCAACTAAACATTTACCAAGTTTAAAGAAAAATCTTGTTAAAAACGGCGTCCGAAATAGGGGATTTAAATACCATGTTTTGCCCAAAAGCCGTATGGTTAACTTAGCCGACTACGCTACTAGCCCAAAGAGGAAGATAAACAAAAACCCTATGAAAATATATTTCGCCTAGAGAACTATAGTACTGCTATTCAATCCGCCGTGACTGAGTTTCCTAACCTTTTTGTGCCCGTGTACCACCTGATACTTTTTCAATTTTTGGCATACCACCCAAAGTTACCGTCCTCCCCCCCCCCCCCCCCCCCACCATCCTACCGGGCCTACGATACTAGTACAGATAAAGCCTAGAATATTGTTTTCTCTTTAATATGTTTTACTATAAGCCGCTAAATAATGGTGTGTGAAAGATTTAACGCAAATCTACAATAATTAGACTCTAAAAGATCTAATTTAATTGAAAATATTAGGCCTAATGTGATTATAAATTAATATAAATAATACAACTAAACTTTAGTCTCCAGTTTGAAACAAAGAACTGCTAGCTGCAGGTTTTATAAATTAAATTGAATAATAAAATTGAAAAAAAAGTTTCAACTACACACTTAATACACAAAAAGGAAGTCATTTTTCATTTCTACAAAAGTAACTAAAACAATAAAAATAAAAAAGACCAAACCAATGAATATTAACAGCAAAAAAAGTTGCTATTGGGAAACATGCTGTTGTTTTTTGCTCAGAAAAGACTCGATATCTTGACTGATTGTATACATTAACAAATAATTGTCAAGACCAAACTATTATGATAGATCAATCACTGGGCTTTACCGTACGAAAACACAGCACTTGTTTCAGCGGTACCAAGTGATAAACTTAAAATTCTCTGTTGATTTGACCAAATAAACTTTCCTTCACTTTTCATTGTTTCTGTGAAGCAAGTCTCGTAACTTTGAAATAGTACAAGGTATATCTTAAACATTAAAAAATTCAAGTTTAGACGAGTACTGGACACAAAGTCATTATTCATTAATATAAATGTGCTCAGAAAATGGGATTCTTAAAATAATTTTATTTGCTAAGTTGGTACGAAATTGCTTTAGCTAAGAAAAGGTGTTGAACCTATTGGAGTCTCTCAAACTATGTGGAAATGCATCTTCCTAACAAAGAACTGAGCTGACCAAAACAGCTGTTGGTGTCACGTCAATCAGTAACACTTAATTGTTTGTGAATTAAATTTGTATTTCTTCCTTTGTCTGTCGCATACCACCAGAAATGCTCTCGTGTCCCACCAGTGGTAAGCGTACCACCGGTTGAGAAACACTGCGCTGTGAAATTTCTTTATTTTATACTTGAAGCAGTCAATTGAGTAGTGTCTAGTGGTGATTGATTGAAGAGTGTTTTGTGTTTTGTTGCAGGTTAAAAACCGAGGAGGCCCCCCGGTTGTGGCAGCAACAGTTGAAATTGCTGATGACGGTAAGTTTTATCACATCTTTGTCCAAATATTTGTACTTATATGTTTTTTAATTTTATTTGTTAAAATATTGATTTTTAGAAAACCAGGAGTTTTTAATTTTATAATTAATTGACTAAAATTATTAAAATGTATAAATTTTAAAAGTATATGACCTTGACAAAACATAAAATTAAAATTTTCCAGAATGGTGTTTTTTTTTTTTTTTTTTTTTTAATATTTCAAGAGAAAATAAACATCTTTGGTCCACCAGCCCAAATTATTTTTGCAAAAAATTATTAAAAAAAAAAAAAAAAAAAATACTACTAAAACTTAAATGTTTTGGGGCCCCAAAAATTGTATCACTGCTTAACTTAATAGTTTAATATTCTAATGCTAATCAAAATCAAAATCATAACAAGTTAAATATTCCATGCGATTTCATAAATTCTCATTAATTGGGTTACAGATTGTTACAATTTTCTGAGCATATTTTTTATAGTTAAATCTGTTTAGAAAAGGGACAAAGCAAATTGTTGTAATCTGTTTACAGATGTAGTTTTGGATGGTGGATCGGATAGTGAAGAGAATAAGAAAGATGCGAAGGGACAGAGTGCTTCACCTGTGAAACCTGCCAACTTGACGACTGTGGACCTGACTCTGAGTGATGACGATGACGATGTGACGCCGGCTCCAGTAGCGACCACTGCCTCCAAGGGCGCCCCGGACAGTGGTACGGTCTATAACAACTATGTGTTACTTGTCGAGACACTACAAATCTCCTGGTTTTACACCTATTTTGTGGTAAATGAACATTTTTGGATTGTAGAATTGAATGCTGGCACATTGCTTATCAACTTGCTTAGATATCAAGTAATTTGTGAGTTTATCATAAACCAAGTATTTGTCTGGTTAATATTAGTCAACTGCACATTACACTCGTTCATCCAAACTTATGTGGCAGATGGCTGGTTCGGATGTAAACAAATTTGGATGGAGCGTATCCGGCCATGAATCATCATTACGGGGACCAATTATGATTATAGCATTAACATCAATGGTTATATTTTTATTTTTGTATATTCCTCCACCAGAGGCATTTTTAACCTTTTAATGAGGGTTTTTACAAACCTCAGTCTTATTACTATCTAACGTGGACTTAATGATAGATAGTTAGTATCATTCATTAATAGCCCAATGACAAATGGCTACTGGGTCTGGAATCAAAATTTTAAAAAGCTACTACTTATTTCAGGATTTAACCAGCAACCTTGGATTCAAAGATGAGCACTATAACCACTCAGCTACTACTATTATTAACCCGTATTATTCTAAATTATTTCCTTTAACCTAATAGAGTACGAGTGCTTCTCTTGTAGCGCTCACTCACTAATAGCCTACAATTTTCCTCGCTAGGAGCACGCACCATTCAAACCCTAATACACATGTCCTAGTGTGCTGGACGTGATAGCTGAGATGGCTAAGTCATAGGCACCTTGGCCAGAATGTAGGGGTTGGCTAGTATAATATTTTTGGAATAAATCGAGTCGTTAAAATTAATACCGCTACATTTGACTTACTTTATGATTCTAGTTTTGAAAAGTTGCTATATCCTCCTACAAACGGTTCACTAAGGTTGAAACAGCTGATCTAACACCCGCCAATAAGCCTGCTCAGACTATAGTATATTGGAGTTATTTAAAAATATATATAGTAGAACCTCCCTTATCCGACCTTCTGATAACAGACTCCTCCTGATATACGACCTAGTGTCTGACTGCCTATCTGTAATTCCCACGCTCCCTTTGTTGCTGAGCCTTTTGAAACGCGAAAGTCTTTTCCTACGCACAGATTTGTTTTACACATAATATGCTGCATATTATGTATACATAGGCTTGTCATATTTTCACAGGATCAAAATGGGACGACCATGATGCCACTGTAACTCCACTGTAACTACCTCCCCCGAAAGAAAACTATTGTCCACGTTGTCATATTGATTATTTTATGTTAAATAATAATAGCTATTAAAAAATACAGAAAAATCTACACTGTCTATGTTTCTAAACAACTTGGTTTTTTTTTGGTTTTTTTTTTTTTTTTTTTTTTTTGTATATGGAGCCTAAGCAAAATGTAGACTAAGTTTTCTCTTTTATTTTTTCTCAAAATTTTGATGGTGAGATTGCTGCTCCGCCTCCAGCATCTCTTGTTGTAAGCTCTGTCTCCTCTACAGGAATTCTCAATCACCGAAAATATTCTTTCAACAGGTGCCAATGTGACTGACAAAAAAATCCAACACTAGCCCAACTGATGCCGAGCTTTCATCTTTTTTATAACAAATTTTTTTAGAGTATCTCGATAAATTGATTTGTCTGATCATCAGAGATATGCTGGTCTTAGTTAGTTGTTTCTTATGTGTTACAATGTCAGAAAAATGTTTCATTTACGATAGGCTAAATTAAACATATTGCCGAATATTTCTCCCTACAATTCGAATTCTTACTATTTCCTTAATTTTTACCTTTGACTGGGACAAAAGCAAAACCGGCCGGGACACCGGGACAGGAGTAAAATACCAGGATGTCCCAGTCAAACTGGGAGGTATGGCAATTCTATGTATAAATATTGTCGTTTTCAGTAATTAATTGCATACTGATGTCTTAATTAATGTGTTATAGGTACAATAATGTTGTATTACAATACTATATAGATGTTTTTCTATCTAGGAAATGCTTTTAATCTGCTCCTCCTGATATCCGATTTTTTAGCCCAGTCTTGTCATAGTCATAGGAGGTTTGACTGTTCTACTGTATTCAATTGATTACCCTGTATACTGATGGCTCTCTGTTGTTCGTTTTAGTGGAAGGAGTCGGTGACAAAGCACCTGCCAAGAAGATCACACCGGGCTACATCAGCCCTAACATCATCACGCTGGACTCTCCGTCCCCCCCGTCATCCCCCCAGCCCCCCACGCTCAGTCAGGCCCCCAACACTTACCCCCTTTGTCCCACCTTACCACCTTTTTTTGATATGGACAATTATCCCCCGCTTAGTCCGGCCAACTAAGCCTCAAGCACTGCATCTCTAGGAAATCTTCATTATCCATCATCCATGTAAGTGTTATTGAACCTGAAGAGACTTAAAAGGAACGAAATAGCTAACTTTTTTGTGTATGTGAATTGTTGGTATTAATTGGCATTATTTGGTAGTAACTGTACAGTGCCTCCTTTTTCCAGATAAAATGCTATCTTGTTCCTGCAAGAATAGTAGAGTAGGGTCCCCTTGTTCCAAAAATCTCTGAACAGTGTTTGTCACTAGGGAAACATCCAGTTTATTCTTGTAACTAGAGATTTTTAAAATGCTAAAAATTTATGTTACAGAAAGAAGTTAACAATTCTATAAGAGAAGATTTTAACTGTTTGCTAACTAAATAATCAAATCTACTTGCGTACAAGCCATCTACTACAATTGTTTGCTAACTGTTGTAGAAAAATCATGCTAATTTGGAATAGAAACTCATCACTAAAAGGGAACAAAGCATCATAGTAAATTAAAATTTGTTAGAAGCGTGCTCAGTTTGTAAAACTTTACTAAAGTAAATCACAATTTAGATATTATCATGTTGGTCTACCAGTAGTAATACCTCTTAGGATGCTTTGTTCTCTTCTCCTTTAAATATAAACTAGTGCACTGTACATGTTGCTCAAAATCGAGCAATTTAGTTTAGATATTTTTATTGTTTATGCTCTTTTAATGCACTTTGTTAACCTGTGAATCCTCCATGGTTTAACATAATCTCTTTTTATAAATGCGCAGAGGCTCTTGTTAGTGTTGTATTGTAAAAATTTGTCACGTATGAAATGTGTAAAGAATAAATTTAATTCTAAATCAATCACACCCCAACAATTCAATATTGTGATTTTCAGTAATCACCCAAAATTTTTACAGCTGTACATTAACAGATGTTTAAAAAGCTCAACCCAATCCGAATGTTATTCTAATGCAATTAAGTGCCATTCTCATCAACTTTAGGTGGAAACAACTACAGACCAAGCTATATCCAATGGCACCAAAAACTTAAAAATCATAGGAGTTCCATTCCAAAAAAAGCCCTAGCATATTAAATAAGTATAGAAAGAGAACCCTTTTTTAGGATTCATGTCAACAAAATTGACAATGAACGAAATGAGAGCTTGAACATTGATTACTTAATTGATATAACAAATTTGTGGCGTGACGTAGGTTATGTCTCGATAACCACGGCTGCGGCTCAGGAACACGTACAGCCACTCCGTACGCTGAGCATGGCGAAGAGTCAGTGTGTGCGTGAACTTAGCCTAGATGATCGTCATAGCTCCCATGTGTGCTATTCATTGTATTTTATATACTATGCAATTGGTCCATCTTGCTAACAATAATATTTCCTTTTTCAGATGTTCACTTCCTCTCATTTGGCCTGGTTCTTCATGAAAACTTTTGTACATACATTGCACATAAGAATGTGCCTTGTCTGTGATGATAGATTTATAGAATTAAGCTTATTTAATCCAACGTGAGGACTAAGAATGTCACTGTTGAATTGAAGACAGTTCTAGTATTTAAGTAAGTCAGGGCAAATCAGGACTTTGCATGCATTTTTAAATTATTTATTTTATTAATTTGTACTGAAAAGAAGAATAGTAACTTATTACTCAAGATATATGGAACCTGTTGTCAGTGGTAGATTGTTTTGAGACATAGAATGTTTTGAGACATTTTATTAAATATCACTTATTACTAAACGTGCATCAGATTTATTTATTGTTTTTCTTAAGAAATTTTAACAAGTTTTAAAAATGAATTTAATTTGTGCAGACAAAATTAAATTTAATGAAAATAAAGACCATCAAACTAATAATTAACATTTGACCTGTGGTTTCATATACAAAGTTTAAGCAAACTGTCTAATAATTTTATTTTGAGTGTTGGAAGATTTGCAAAACTGTTTCATAGTGTCAGAGAAATAAATTAAATTAAATAAACCTTATTAAAATCCATTTTGTGACCCCTGGATGATGTTTGAACAATAAATGGTAATCTTACCTCCGTCATTCAAGCAAATCAAAACCCCTTCCAGGCGGAACTTGTGTTAATAGTATTTTTATCAATAGGGCCTGAAGTGACACTTTGCATAAAGCTCAAATCTTATGATGTCTGAGGCATAACAGTTTTTTCAAGACCTGTCTTACATTTAAAACTTAATTTTTTCCCTGGACACAAGTTCTATAAAGTTTTTAATTTTATTTTAGAAAGTGTAAATTAAATTAATACCTCTTTTACTGAACAGAATGTTAGTAACTCACACTCATAATCACTCTGGCAAATCACTATAATTTGCATTAAAAACTTTTTGTGACACATAATTTGTTAAATCACATGTGCTATGTGAGAAAAAAAACTATTTTTGGTTTTTATTTTGTTTAAAAATTTAACAAGAGTTCTTTGTATTTACTTTTTATGTGCCAAATACAAACAGTAATCATCCAAAGCTAGTTTTTTATTTGTTTTGCGAGTAGATAACATGTTACCAATGTTAGTCTAGTTATAACAACTACAGTAGACTTCCTCTTAACTGGTCGCCTCGGGATTAGACAGTGGCCGGATAATAAACTGGCTGGTTAAACGGTTAACCATTTAAAAACGTTAAATTGTATTTCTCCATCTCCGGAATAAAATGTAAAATAACACCTAATACTGTGAATGGATTTTATAGCTACATACTCACTACTAAAAAAGTTCTTCTGGTGAACCGTAACAAAAACAAATCATATCCTGATGAGACTTAACTTTAAATTAATTTCACTTCCGGTGGGGTTCACTTGCGTTCAGGGAAGTTTGCTTGAATTGTGTACTGAATTCAATATGAAATGAAAATAATTTGAAAGATAGATATAAAAACAACATTTCTGGCTAAATAAGACCAAAATTTAAAAATGGCTGGTTAAAAGGAAGTTGGTTTTGTGTCAAGGTAGGCTGGTTAAAGGGTGGCCGGTTAAGAGGCAGTCTAGAATGGTTTCTGTACTAATATTTCATATACGTAAGATTTTTACTAAGGTCCAAAAGGTTGATTGCATTACAAGTCATTTATTTTTATTGCATTACTAGCTGCTAGCCCACCAATACATTTCTAATCGTTAAAAGGAAATTCTCTCATTCAAACTGTCATTTATCTTGTTAATTTATGGTTCCCAGTACCATATCGAATAACAAATACCAGGTTAACCAAGCCTTGTTCGTTGGTTTTAATTCACTTTTATTATAATGTCAAGGTAATAAAGCTATTCAATTTCCACCAACAACCAACTATGCCTCTTCACAGTTACAGCTGTTTAAAAAAGACTGCTTAACCAACACCACCTATCATTGACGTTCCTTTATTTTTGTATACCTTTTGTTGTTATTTTGTTACCAAAATAGCAACCCATAAGACCAATGTTAAAAATTACGATTTTAAAACTTATATTTAGACCAAATTTGATTTTTCCTGGGATTAAGGCTGTTTCTAAACTTATTTTTGGGCCAAAACACTCTTGAATGCAAAGTTTAAGCAAAATCTATCAGCTAGATTTCGAGATCGTGGAACACACATCCCTTCAGACATTGCTCATATTATAGTATAGGATATTTGAAAGTTTCTTTGAAATGAAAAAAAAATAATAATAATAATAATAAGACTTGGTTGCAACTAAGAGAAATGTGCCGGATGGTCAAAATGGTCAGAAATGGAGTTATAACTTTTTTATATAAAAGAGTGACCATCAAAACCTACTGTATAACAGCTCTACGACTTAAAATACTATTTAAACACCATTTCACCATTTGAATTTTTGAACTTCACTGGTGGTTGGCCCACAAGGAGTCAGAAGAATGACCAGATTAATTAACCGTTTTAGTGCCGTGACAAAAAAAGAAAAAAATATGCCTGAGTGCCAGACTTATTTTCATGGTTACATGCGAAATGCACTGGGGCTCTTTTAGCATAAATGTAAGCTCTAAGAATATGTACGCCAAAAATGTATTTATTAACATTTTTTAATAGTTTTTTTTTTCTTTGCTTATAAATACCTGTCATATTGATATATTAACACAAGTAAATAAAACAATATGTTTTTAGTGTATATAAAATTCAATAAATAAAAAAATATTTTAGTCAGAATATCATTATGTATGAAAATGTAAGAGCCTCACTACGAGATCCTGGCACTCAAGTTACATCAAGCTCATGTCTCGCTCCGAGACGCGCGGCACTAAAAGGGTTAAAAATTGTAAAGTAGTTGAGAACCATGTCACAAACCTAATTTCAAACCGGTTAAAAATGACAGGGGTTCAAACTAGAATGAAACAGTAACATAGTTTTAAAGAGTGATAACTTCTGACATATTTGCCTTATTGAGACTGGGTTTGTGTCAAATTTCTCAAAATTAAGGTTTTAAAGTAATGTATGACTTGTCATAGACCAAAGGTTAAGTTTTCTGGGAAAAAGCACAACATTTTTTTTAGGAAAAAAGATAGGATACAGCTAACTTACCTTGAAACGTATTGATGAGCTTGATAGAAACACACACAAAAACACTGAAGTTTTTGTGTGTGTTTCTATAGGACACAACTAACTCACCTTGAAAAATATTGATGAGTTTGTAGATAATTTGTTCAAAAATAAATTTAAAATCTACCTACCATCGTTGGTTGTGTTTCCACTACAAATACACAAATGAATTTTAACTGTACAGATGATGTCGTGTGATAATCACAGTAAAGTTCTGTACATTCTTAACAAATAACATTATCTAGAAAAGGAGAAAAATGAACTGAAAGCAACTGACAATTGAGATGCGGAAGTCTACGTTCAGCCATTTTCCCAATTTCTACTTCATATTCACTGCTTGTATACCATAACTTTGGCCAGCAACAATCGCTTGATGAAGAATGCTATTTAATACTCTTTTGATCACTTAAAATCACGTAAAATCACTTAAAAATTGAATGAACCAGGGCGCATTTCGTTATTTATGGGGCTATTCATAATTAATTTTAACTAAAATTACCCAATCTTTATACTTGTTAAAAGTTAAAATATCTAACTTTTACAGTGTGAAAAAAAAACTATTCCAACCTCTGAGGTTCCTGTTCAGTTATATTTTTCTACTTATTTTAAGTTTAAGGCTAGTAACGAGTTACGACACATTGTGGATGTGCAATGGAAACCAGTTTAAATTTAGTATGGTATGTAACGTAGTACAAAAAATTTTTATTGAACCATTTTGAAAATAAACGTATGATTATAAGTGGTGTTCAATAAATGTATTTTAATAAAGAATTTAAAATAATAAATTTTATTTATTTACCTTATCTTATCAAACTTTACTTGTATTCGAATATAGGATTGTAAACTTAATTTTACAATTTGAATGTGATGAAAAACTATAGATTGAGAAAGTTGGATTTGGCCCAAAAGAATCCAAGAGCACACAACAGACGTTTACTTTAGTAAACCAATAGGGACTTCTCATTTTAAAATATTTGTTTCTCTCAAGTAAAAATAGAGCACTGATGTGTTAACCTTACTTCTCTTAGTTGCCATTGCAAGCACTTAATGAAAACCAAAATAAGTCTGCAAAATTTTCTGACAAACATTTCCATTTAACCAAAGTCAGCAAAATTTTCTAGTCAAATATTTTTATGTAAGCAATCAGCTTAATCCTTTACTGCTCCATTTGAAAATGGCAATTGTTAAAGGGGTGATCATGAGATTCAGTGAAAAATAACAAATAAAGCTGGAAAAGCCATTTGATCTTGCTGTCAACTTGATAATAGTGAAACCATTTATCACTTAAAAAGATGTGTTGGATCTGCCATACAGATTTGTTTAGCTATGTTTTGAAGTGAATAAGCAACTAAGATTAATTGTCATTGGACAAATTCTTGCTTGTGTAACTGTTCTCTTTATATTTTTTACTTCTGTTCAACGTACATAGAACAATATATGTCAAAGATATAAAGAGAAAAGTCATACGAGTAAGAAATTGTCCAATGAAAAATCTGTCAAATGACTATGTATCTGTTCACATTATTGTAAAATAAAAATTTGTCAAACAAGCTTTGTTTCAAAACAATTATTTGTTTTTTATAATGCTCTGTTTTCTGAAGTTAAGATCAATCTTTCTACGATTTGCACTAAGGGTTGGAAATTTTTAATTGTGGTTATCAAATGGCTTCCTAGAACCTTACAGTCCATTAAGATGTATTCGTCACTCCTAACTAAAAAAAAGTTAAGTCTTAATTTGTAGATAAAGCACAACGATCTTTATACGATGATCTTCTACCAGATGTTTTGTTTATATCTATGGGTTTGACCAGCATTTGACAAGTAGAAATTAAACCAAAGTAAAAACAATGGATTATTTCCATACACTACGCATGGAACCTCACTCAGAGCGCTGAAAATTCCCAAAACATACAACTTTATAATATTGTAAATTGTAATACAGTAGACTTCCTCTTAACCGGCCACCTCGGGACCAATCCGCGGCCGGATAATGAATTGGCCGGTTAAACCGGTGTTCGTTTAAGAACGGCCACCTACAATTTTACATAGCCTAAATATAATAATCACTTGAAAAGCAACCTTAAATTTATTACGCCTACTGTATATGATTTATAGCTAAAATCCCGCACCCATGAAATCCACAACAAACCTAAACTAATAATAATTTGTTTCTTTATTGTGATCAACTGGATAGTAGGTCCAAACACATTGGCTTCCGGTGGCATTTACTTCCTTCCAGGATGTTACATTTGAATTAGATTGAGAACGTAAATATGAAATAACGTTGAATTGACAGAGAACTATATAGAATGGACCAACACAGACTTGTGGCTGGTGCTAGACTTCCTGCACAAATGGGAGTACGGCTGCTAAACTGCTTACCAAGGCATCTCAAACTGGTTGCTGACAACCCCATTGTGTTCAAGCGCCGCTTGAAATCATTTTTGATTGAAAGCGCATGCTACAGCATTGATGAGTATGTCACTGCGTGCTCTTCTGTGGTCTGAAGGGGTGGGGTAACGTGTCTGCTCTGGCCTGGCTTACTCTGTTTTGTATGAATGTGATCTTGATGTGTGTGAGTGACCAGAAAACTTGTTTTTTTTATAAGTGATTTTTTATTTTATTAAATGGACTGAATATGTTTTGACACTTGCAACACAATAATCAAATTGTAATACTGCAATTGTATATAAATAAATAAAAAAAAAATAAATAAATAAGAATACAGTAGATAAAAAAACTACGTTTCAGCCGAAACACGGCCGGTTAAACCGACGTTGAGATAAAACATAGCCGGTTAAAAAGATGTTATTTTTGTGTCAGGGTAGGCCGGTTAAAGCGGAGACCGGTTAAAAGGTGGCCGGTTAAGAGGGAGTCTACTGTATAGGTAATAATAAAACCATTTGCTTTGACCTATTTTTATGAAATTTTCTTTAAATAATTTGTAATTAATCAGGGATCAAAAAATTGAACCAAACTAAAAAATGATATACCGTATATATTTTTTTTAATCAGCCTCATAACCCCCTTAAGAAAATAGAAGTAATCGATACAGTAGGCTCTTAATACCTACTGACACTATAGTGGGGTAGGTTAATTTTTCGTTATTAATCACTTTATACTGATTTTGAACATTTAATGTACTTCATGCTGATATAGATTCAAGTTACCATTCTTCAATTAATTAAAGTTCAAACTGAGAATTTCTAATCTTTAATTAATTGGACAATAATCACCCAGGTAGCAATTCATGAGTAAAAAAATGTTATTAAAACATTTTAAAAATATATTTAAGTTATTTTAAAATCATTAAAGTTGGCATTTATTTCAAAATATAATATGAAAAAATAATTTTGTAATGATTAAAAATTTTTTTTTAATATTAAAATTAAAATATTTTTTAAACAATTTAAAAAACCTTATAAAAATGTTTTTAAAACATTATAAAAATGCATAAGCAGAAAAAAAGGCTCCGCCGCTGGCAGGAATAAATCTCGTGACCTTTGACTTACCACATGGCGCCCGAACCAACACGCCACGCTGCTCTCTGTCTGAATGAGAATTGTTAGCTTAGTTAGCCGGTTGATTCCCAAGTTTTCTTGCGTTGAACATTTTCCGTGGATGCCTATTTATTTTTATGTCTTCCCAAATACGTTAAGTCTTAACTATAATCTTAACAAGGTCTTATCATTAGGTTATATCATCTTAGGTCTTATAACTAAACTAGGTCTTATATACAAGATGTAAAAAAAGTCTGTCCTCCCCTTTAATTTTTTTATTTGTTGAGATAAACAAATATCGTTTGGGTTGTGATAGTAACTTAACACAAAAGTACCTTTTGACGTTATCAAACATTTTTAGTCTTGTCAGGTGGACGGCCCACCAGGAGTCAGAAGAAATCTTAAATGTAAGTATAGGTTGATATGTACATCAAATTAAAGGTCTCACTTAGCATAGTACAATGCTGCAAACTAGACTTAAAACGGATGAACCGGACAGAAATGGTAGGCAGTCAAAGTTTCCATTACAATCATATAGGTAAAAATTTTAAATGCAATATTTTTCTTAATTCTCAACCTTTTGACGTCTGGTTTGTGGCTAATTACTCCGAATTCAAAGACGTTTTAAATGATGTATGATGTGACAGAGGCTAAGAAAGTTTCAATTAAAACATCCTCCATGGGACGTCCCCCAATGAAGTCTTACAGAAATATGCTTTGGCTTTTGTCACATCATACATCATTTAAACGTCTTTGAATTCGGAGTAATTAGCCACAAACCAGACGTCAAAAAGTTGAGGATTAAGAAAGTTATTGCATTTTTAATTTTTACCCATATGATTTTAATGGAAACTTTGAACGCCTACCATTTCTGTCCGGGTCTTCCATTTTTAAGTCTAGTTTGCAGCATTGTACTCTGTTAAGTGAGACCTTTAATTTGATGTACATATCAACCTATGCTTACTTTTAAGATTTCCTTCTGACTCCTGGTGGGCCGTCCCCTTGACAAGACTAAAAATGTTTGATAACGTCAAAAGGTACTTTGTGTTAAGTTACTATCACCCCCAAAACGATATTTGTTTATCTCAACAAATAAAAAAATTAAAGGGGGGGGGGACAGACTTTTCTTTTTTTGATCCCTTCACTAATATCTTAACTATTCGTTTCTAGATACATTATCATGTGTTAATGTTTAACAAATTAAAGTTGATAGCTAATAAATAATAATGTTAGAAATTGATGGTAGATCGCAAAATTGTACATATAACTTACATAATTATTGTTTTATTGCTGGTAGAATCATGCAAGATTTTTCTCAGTTTTATGTTTCTGCTACTATGTAATATTTATTTTCTTATTACTATTTTTTAAATTTTATTTTCTTCTAGGCTAAAATTAGTTTAATCAAGATTGTAATCAGTGTATTTTTTTTAACTGATAATGACATTTTTTGTATATTCTACTAAATACTCTTTAATATTTTAAGTTAATAACAATTACAGTAATATTTTTATCAAATAAAAACAAATAAAAATTTAGAATTAATTATGATGGAAGACTTTTTATTTTATTTTTTCATTGTTTGACATTATTAGTAAACATCCAAACCATTCTTTTAATTTACATGAAAACCAAATAATATAGTAAGTTTAACAATAATTTGATAAATAATGCATTTTTGAAATAATTTATATACTTTCAAAATAATTTTTAAAATATTTTAAAATTCAATTTTATAATAAAAATAAAACCTTTTCAAAATAATTTTCAACATTTTATAGTTTTTTAAGATTTTAAAAATTATTTTATTTAAAAAATTTTAATTATAAAAACCAACATCAATTCATAAAATAATTTTTAAAATGTTTTATTCAATATGGATAATGATTACAGAATTAAAATTTCAAAATAATTTTTAAGATAATTTTAAAAATATTTTTCCTTCCATAACTTATTTTAAAAACATTTTATAATGAATAAAATCATTTTTATAATCTCTTTAATGCTACCTGTGATAGTGTAGAAACATACTCCAAACAAAAGAAGTTCAGTGTCAAAGATAGTCCACCCAATCTTGAACCCTTCTACAGTATCCGTAGTCAATGCTTCTAGTTTTAACAACTAATTGAACTGTAGTAACGCAAGCAACTTCCTTTATTTACTCAATCAAAATAATTTTTATTTCTTTGAGATCCCTTCTCAAGGTTGGTAGAGGAAAAACATATTATATTATCATTGACTATTGATACTACGTATCTCAAGGTGCATAAATAAAAAAAAAAAAAAAAAATACTTTTAAATTTTACGGAGAATATGGAATAAACTTACATATGCCTAACTCTATTTCACAAATTAGGCCTACAAATAATTTAAAAATCGAGATACTCCCCCTACTTAAGTAGTTAATCTAATTAATTTGGACTTAACTAATTTCTGTTTTAAACTAAACTAAATAAATTACACTAACCACGTGATGTATTATTCCACTTTAATGTGTAATATTAGCTGCAGAAGAACAAAAAAGACTTAAAAGATATTTTAACGAGGCTAAAAAATGTATAAAGGTTTGAAAAAGAATCGAAAGGCTTGCAAAAGACTTGAAAAACAATTGAAACATTTTCGAGAGAGGCTTTAAAAGGCTCGAAAGAGCCTTGAAAAGTACTTGAAAGAGGCTTGAAAAAGGCTCGACGAACACTTGAAAAATGCTCGAAAGGCCCTTGAAAAAGACTTAAAAAAGAGCTTGAAAATATTTAAAGGCTTGAAAAAGACTTGAAAATCCATTGAAAAAGGCTCAAAAGAGACTCGAAAAAGACTTGAAAAGGGCTTGAAAGAGGCTCGAAAAACACTTGAAAAGGGCTCGAAAGATGCTTGAAAAAGACTTGAAAAGATTAAACAAGACTTAAAAGGCTTGAAAGTGACTTGAAAAAGAATTGAATGAAACACTTGATTCAAGTTGAAATCGATTTCCACATCACAATGACTAAGAGCATTGACTTTGTACACTACGTGAGTAGACTTCTCATAGCATAGGCGTGTGTGAAGCATATTGACGGTGGTGCGATCTCGTGCGGCGTCCATCGAAGTACACGTAACATATGATAGATAAATCAGTATTACCACTCTTCTAAAACAAAGGATGAAACATTTTATAACTGAAAGTTATGTTTATGTTTTGGTAAAATGTTTTGGCAGCACTGTAAATTCAGCTGAATAATAACAAGATCGATGGCAGCGACTCTGGTGCGGCGTCCACCGAACTTCCAAATTTTTGCCTCAAACTAAATGCATTGGATGAGAGGTCTATTCACGTTAGTGTACGTGTACATAGTCAATGCTAAGAGCCTTGAATCAAAATTGAATCAAGTTTTCAGGCTCGATTTGTAAGGTTTGAATCAAACCTTCAAGCCTCAAAAATCAAGCTTGAATCAAGTTCGAATCAAGCTTTTTTTGCTATGTGGGATCGGACTATTTTCGTGAATCCTATACTATAGATGAAAATTCTTATCGCAGGAGCCAAACTCGTGGATATTGTCTGGTTAAATGTTGGTAAGAATATGTTTGTTTTCATTTTTGTAACACAATGAGCTCGTTCACGTTCATCCACTACAATCAACCGCAACTTTTTTTGCCTATGACGTGACAAATTTTTAGACACTTTATTTGTGGGATTAGTCACAAAATAGGTAAAAAACTGTTTTGCGATGGATTGCGGTAGATGAACGTGTGAACGAGCTGAATATTTCATCAGTTAACTCGTTGACCGCCAGAATACACAGAGCAGGACTACTCTGTCTTGGATGAGGATGAGACGAAAAAAACTTGCCATCCATTTTAAGTTCCAATATAGACCTCCTCTCTTTTAATGGACATTAGGACAGGATACATTAGGACCTAATGTGAAAATTATGGATATCATATCCAGGTCTTTGTGATGGTTGAGTAGTGTCCTAGTAAAAGGTAAAAGGACAACAGTTGTTTTGTAGTTAAAAAAATTTTATTTTGGGATGAGGTTAATCCAAGACTAAGAATTACCAAATTAAATTTGGTGTCTCGTACATTTTTCAATAAATAGGAGAATCTTTCCAAAAGATTGACTTTGCTATTGTCGAAAATTTGATAATAATAAAAATGTAGGTTCACTGGAAAGAGGTTTTTATTCAAAGATGCTTATTAAAATCAAAATTGTATATCTTAGTGTTGTTACTATATTATTAACTAAAAATTCATTAGTAAAAAGTACTGCTGACCATATTGGTCATAATTTTTTTAATAGCTTCTTGTCAAATCGTAGACCTAAAATGTGGACGTATTCCCGTAAATTCCCGTTCCTTAAGGTTTGTTAAGTATGAAATTATAAAATGTTGTACCATTGACTTAGGTACAATAAATTAAAAAAGTATTTTTACAAAATATTAGTAAACTTGCAGTTTATTTACAGGGATTTAGGGTGTTCTTTTATACAGAGTGTCTTTAAAGTCCGCCACAAAACTTAATAAAATGGCTTATTGGGTCGAAATAAGCAAAGAAATGCAATATGAACGTGCGTGGCCTAATATACATTTTTACCCAGATATCCCCCATTTTGTTTTTTTTTCACTTAATAATTTTTATTTCAGTGACGGATTGGTGTAAACTTGATATTTGGCATGGACTTTTATAATATCAATGTCCATCTCCACAGGAATTAATTATTTTTTGCGAAGTATATTTTCAAAATGGGTGACATTTTAAATGTTTAACCTCGAATATCTTAAAACCAGTAAATTAAAAAAAAAAAAAATACAAGACACATAAAAGTTGATAAACTTAATTATCTAACCAATGATACCAAACATTTGTAAGAATCTGAATACAAATGATGGAGTTGTTGCGATTTTTCTATTAAAATACTTAATTTGCATTGAAAAATCAACTTTTCTCTGCTGAAAAATCACAATAACTCCATTATTTGTTGTTAGATCCTTACAAACTTTTTATCATCGGTTAGATAATTAAATTTGCCAACTTTTTTGCGCCTTGTTACAATTTTGATAAAATTTACTGGTTTTAAGGTATTTGAGTTTAAACATTTAAAATTACCGCCATTTAGAAAATATACATTGTAAAAAAATAATATACATTTAATAAAATAATAATAATTTTTTGTGGAGATCGAAATTGATTTTATAAAGGTTCATGCCAAATATGAAGTTTCTACATCAATCCGTCACTGAAATAAAAATTATTAAATGAAAAAAAAAATGGCGGATATCTAGGTAAATATTCATATTAGGTCATACCTTCATATAGCATTTTTCGCTTATTTTGACCCAATAAGCCATTTTATGAAGTTTGGTGACGGATTTTAAGGAAACACGGTATAATTTGGTCGCCAGTATGAGTAGCAAATGGTTCAAGCCATGAATACAAAAAATATTTTGTCCCGCAACGGAATTCCGGGGAATCCGCCTGTGGATTCCGGGTAAAATAATTTCAAAACGTTGGCAACGCTGTTTTCGTCCATAATGAAATGAAGAAGAAGAGAAATAGACGTGTTTGATTTTTGTTTTGAATAGTTGTTTTGTTTGTGTTTGTTTGTCACTGTCAGTCTCCTGTTTGTCTGTGGTCCACATCACATTCACTTCTATCTTTGTTTGTAAATTTGTAATTGATTTATTTTTTAACTTCAGTTTACCATTTTTATATATATCCGAATGTATTTCATCATTTGGATGTAAATGGCTTCCGGAATGGTAAAATTCATTTAATTTACCTACTTCTTTGCATTTATTATTTTATAGGTTAGTTTCCGTTTTTTAATTGATTTTTTACCTAGGATTGGTGTTATGTATAGGTACTGAATAACATCTCTTAAAGTAAAAGAAACAAAATATCAATTCATATAGGCCTACGCTTAGATAGTGTTAGAGTCTTCAGTCTTGTATGATAAAATATGTAACTTGAATACTAGGGCCTAGGCCTAGGTAAATATAGGCATACATCTTTAATTTATTCATAAAATATTAGGCCTAGACAGAAAGATTTCTGAATACACCTGTGCTATTCCAAGTGGTGGAAGATTTTACGGGTACAGTTTAATATACTCTACTTTATAGAATGAGAATATGGATCGATCTGATCGATATCCTGTCCCCTTGTCCTGACACCAGTAAACTTAATCGAGGTGGAGAGTCACATCTGTGATATTAATTTGTAGGCCTACTTTCTTATGTTGGTTTATTTTTTGTCTTGTAAAATGTGCATGTCCGTGTTTATGTGTCTATCACAACACACATGAAACAAAATTTTTGGGTATTACAATAGATGAAAATCTAACTTGGCAAAATCATACTGATATTCTAGAGAAGAAACTGTCTTCAGCACTTTTTGCAATAAGAAGAGTAAGATCAATTACAAACAAGAAGACTGCAAGAATAGCATTGAATTGAATTGAAAATAACTTTATTCGTCAATCATAGAAGTATGTACATTGAATGGTGTCAAGATTCTTACAACTACTTAAACTAAAGCACAATATCATTTGTACAATTCATCAAAATTATAAATTAGGTACTTTTTCAGTTAAGTATGCCTTAAGATGACTTTTACATTTTTTATCATGATCAATACTCTTCAACCGCTCTGGAAGCCCTTCCAAAAATTTTCTTCCAGCACATGAAGGTTTTTTTGTTATAAAATTCCAATCTATGGGTACCAACAGCAACTTTGTTTCTATGCCTAGTTTCATATTTATGGTTATCCCCTAGCTTACTGTAGGTAACTTTTTTTAGAAAAAAGCTTTTTGGTGTAAAGAACTGTATGGTAAACGTAAATGCTGTACGTCTTTATGCCCATGGCTGAGAAATGATTACGCACGGAAATATCCCAGTTTAGGTTTAACATTATTGTTAATGCTCTTTTTTGTAAAATTATAATTCTATCCAATTTTTTTTTTATGTTCCGCCATAAATACTGATGCCAAACGATATTGAGGATTCAATGAAAGCAAAATAAAGCATTTTTAAAGTATCTATTGAGCAAAATTTTGACATTCTATAAATGGCATAGATTCCACATGTAATTTTGCCGACCACAAGGTCAATATGAGAGTTCCATGAAAGATTTTCATTGACTACTAAACCTAAAAATCTTGTAGTAACTTGATGAAGATTGGAATTATTAAAATTAATCACTGGGTGAATTGGATTTTTCTGTTTACCGGTTGAAAATACCATGAAGTTAGTTTTACTATAATTTAAGAGCAGTTGATGGTAGTTTAAGAAAGCATCTATTGTTTTTAGGCAATTCAAAGAGTTATATTCCAAACCAGAAACAGATGCACTACTTATTTTTAAACTGGCATCGTCTGCATAGGCCTACAAACTTAGGCCTATTTTATTAGATAAATTGTTTTGAAATGAGCTGGGCATGCCTTTAATGTAACAAAGAAATAAAACAGGCCCTAAAATCGAACCCTGTGGTACGCCATGTTGAATAACGGATAACTGAGAGCAAGTTTTTGTTGAAATATTATTTTTTAATTGCTTTATTTCGACATACTGCGATCTCTGAGTCAAGTAGGATTGAAACCACTTGACTGACCTGCTGTCAGCACCCATATCTCACCTTACCTTCCTTATACATCCTAGAAACCTTAAAATTTTAAAAAATTAGATCCACCTAAAGCCAGAAGTAAATGCCAAAAATCACTGAGTTAAACTACAATATCCAACAACATAGGCTCACAAAAACCAGTAAAATCCCACAAACATAGGCTCTAAATTTTTCAATCATTTCAAAATAACTTAAAGTCAATTAATGAAAATAAGCACCAATTACCTACTAAATAAATCTTACTACAGCCTTAATGAATTCTATGAAGACCATAGTGTTTATAACAGATTAAACAATTGATTGCTCACACTACACTACACACACACAACATTTATTGTTTATTGTACACGGCATACGCCATTTTTACAGAGTAACATGCAATTCAGATGGATAATGTAATGCTTACAATATAACTTTATATGATAACAAAACAAACATAATAACAAAATATATAACAACCAATAATATGACAACAACAATGATGTAACAACAACAATAATTTACACATACACAGAAGAAGATAGAAGAAATGACGATTCCCTGGTCTCCAACGACTATGGAAAAGAGGACCTAGGTAAAAGGTATGTGTCTTACAACTCCTGAATGACGACGTCTTCTCGACTGAACATTGTGACTGCAACTTCTTTGATCTACTTGAAAATGTGTAGAACTACTTGTGTGTGTAGAACTAATTTGGTATGTGAAATACAGTATCTGTGATAAAGCCTAAATGATTAAATTTTTCCATTTAGGCCTATTCATAGATAGCTGACTCATTGCAATATCTCTGAAATCAATTATGGATGGAACTCTTGGACATACTTTGCTAAATGCAGCTGAAATGAATTTCAATATCCATGATCATCATGAAGATGACGAAGAAGATATTGAAGAGGAGAAAATGAGGAAAGAAATGGTAGGCACTTATTTAATCCATTGGCTTGTGTACCTAAGTTAAAACTCTTGCATCTTTTTTTAAAATTTTAATTACATGAATAATATCACTAATAGGTCAGGTCCATATCAAGTGGTCCAGAAAAAAATTATTTGGTTGCTTCAACATTTTATTTATTTTTTATATTTATATCATTGAAAATACAATACATTGGAAGTAAAAAAATTCAATCAGTTTATTTTTAATATTTTTATTTTAACCATTGGTGGCCATTTTTTGTTGAAGAAACACCGATTTTTAGCTATTTTAGAGCTCTGCGTAAAATTAAATACAGTACACTCTCGTTCATCGGACTCGGCGACATCGGAACTCCGCTTCATCGGAACTGAAAATCTGGATATTATTAATTTTTTTTCTTACGAAATAAATAATTTTTCCGTTTTAGCGCCTTCAATTTCCATTCGTTCTATTGGCACACCAGTGAAGTATCACATTTTGCATCAAACGTCATCAGGCGTTTTCCATAATCTGTACCCATCAATGTGATTTACGAGGCCGTGGAGTATTCGCACAAAAATAGAAAGAGGAAGGGGCAGGAAGTGAAAATCCGGTTCGACCGCTTCCCAAACTGTCCTTCAGTCTGTCTCGCGTCGCGACTGCACCTGTACTTGGAAGTCAGTTGACTGCTGGAATATGAGTGGTATATGAGAATAAAGATTTTGGATCTTTATTTCCTGCATTGTTTTTATTCCTATCTGTTCATTGTTAACTTACCCTGTTTAAAGTTTGAGTGCCTTATTTTCATAAAACCTCTTGTGTTATCTTAAAAACAAGAGTGAATACAATCACGATAGTTCACCATACGGGCGGAAATGAAGACTCACGACGGACTCCGCTTCATCGGAATTTTTTGACATCTGAACCGGCCGTCCGCCACATTAGTTCCGATGAACGAGAGTGTACTGTATCTCCTTTTCTATTAATCATAGAACATTCTAATGAAAACCAATCTCTTCATAAAGATCTGAACTTTAATAAAGGCCATAAACATACACTAAAAACATTAAAAAAAAATTCATATCATTCTTCAAAATTTCAAAGTTAAAATTTAACAAAAATGGATTTTTGAAAATTTTTTATACAAGAAGGCAAACACTTTTGAGCTTGTCAATTTTTTATTGAAAGGTATCGTTATGTGCTTTAATTTAACAACAATTACAAGCTTTAGTCTTTCATGGTTTTTTAAATAAAAATTTTAAAAATAGAAAATTTTCAAAATTTCAAAAGTTTAGAGCTCAAAATCTCTGTTGGGCATGAAAATAAAAATTGTCACAAATTTAGTACTTATTGAGAGGATAGATGTGTAAAAATTTCATTTTGTAGACTCAACTACTTTAGAAAATATGACTGATTTAAAAAGTACTAAAACAAGCATGAAATCTTCAATTTTGCGTCATATGTAGTTTTCTTTTCAGTTAGTTTTCCCTTTACATTGTAAAAATAAATGTGCTACCAATGGCTGTCACAGCCCTGAACATAATCTTACCTTTGATTTTATGATTATTAAACATTTAAAAGCTGTGAAATCTCATCACGCAATGCTTGTGTACCTAGTTGCGTTGCTGTATGGTTAGTTTCCTTAGTACATTACCTAAAGGGACCCATGCTTCATCTATCTCGCTTAATTTGATTGAAATTCTTGGCCCAGATATTTAAAGAAAATAAAAAAAGGAATTTTGCTCTTTGTTTATTGTTTTTTTTCCGATTAAGAATAAGAATCTTTATTTCTCCATCAAGATACAATCATACATATAGAGAATTGTCACAGACATGTCTAATAACTAGAGTAGATACAAATACAGAAACAAACAGAATTGTTTTTTTGAAACCCCCCGTCGCAGCAAACCTCCGTACTCAGCGAATTTCCAAAGGATCTTGAGATTTTGTATTTTCCCCATAAACACCATAGGGGTGAGCATGAAGGTTTGCCGCCATGGGATATTGTTAGAAACGGTTAGTTTTGTAAAAAAATTTAATAGTTAGGTAAGGTAAATATCAAATTTTATCAATATTCGACACTTTGAAATTTTCCCCATAAACCCCATGGGGTTGAGTATGTAGGATTGCCGCCATATGGGTGTTGTAAGCAAATATCAGTTAAACCCTACCTAGTAAATGTACATATCAAGTTTTATCAAGTTATTCCAAAAAATAAGCGAGTACAGGGTTTTGTTGATTTCCCATAAGATTAACATTGGAAACCTATATTTAGCTTTTCTCCGTAAACTGTTGAGCCAAGTTAAAAATTCAAAATACTAAATTGTTTGTTTTTTTAAGCTCTTTTAAATGGTTTTAGTTGAAATTGTTGAATTTCAAAAATTAAGGTCCAAAAATGCCAAAAACCCATTTTTGACCCCTTTTAAACCCCATAAAACCCCGTTTCCATAACCCGATCATGCTGGTGCGCGAACTCATGAAAATAGACCTGGAGCTACACCTTGATACCAAATTTCATTAAAAATTGGAGGTTCTTTTCAAAAGTTATCGCTACCAGGGACACACACACACACACACACACACACACACATATATATATATATGAATTTCAACGAATGGTATTTTTGGCTTCTGGGGACCTCAAAATGAAAAACTAACGTGGTCCCAGGCTTAGGTCTTACCATGAGACCTACGGTAATAGGTAGCTTATTCCCTATGGGAAATTCGCTAGTAAGTATGGTAACAACAATTAAAATAATGGCTCTTAGCACATCAAATCATATTTTGCTTTTTGTTTCAAAAAATTCATCAAGCTTGTAGAAAGCTTGTAAGATAAGGTAGTCTTTTAATTTTTTTAAGAAAAGCCTATTAAAAATAGTGTTTTTATCTAACATGAATAAGAATAAGAATCGTTTATTGTCGTTAAACACAGTTGTGTAATAGACATTGTTAAAAATAACTCAGACATGACTTACAAACTTGGTAACAAAACAGACATACAGTTCATGAAAGACTAGGCTAAATATATATTTGAAACAACAACAAAATCTTAGAAATATGAGAAACGTATTGACAACCTTACACACCATATAATTAGTTGACTTTTCAAATTTAGTAGTTGAATGAGAGGGATAGGTAATAAAGTTAGGTCTGGTGTCGCCCGAGTGTGGAACATTAATCATATTTCTAAAAAAATTCTTCGTTCTTCATGTAAAGTTTGCAAAGTTCATATATGTAAAGACAAAACAATGTCATTACCCTTAAGTCTTTGAAAATTAGCTGGCAGGGTTTATCAAAAGCCGCATTATTGATTATTTTTACAGCTCTTTTCTGGGCTCGAAATATTCTTTTAAAATTTACAAATTTAGTGCTTTCCCAAATTGTTAAGCCGTATGTTAATCTGCATTCAATAGTCGCAAAATAAACCATTCTTAAGCTGCAAGTATTCATGGTTTTTGTTAAAATCTCTTAAGCAAAATAAGACGAATTCAATTTTTTACTTAATTTATCTGTGTGAGGAGAAGAATCCAATATATTGTCTATATTAATACCTATGAATTTGCAAAAGTTTTTTTTTATTTGGATTTAAATTAAGATTAAAGGAATTACAATTTTTAAATTTAATTATTTTTGTCTCATTTTTATTTAATTCATTATTCTCTATCATAAACATAGGGGCAATGTACTCTCCCACTAAATGGAATGTGACTTTTTGTTATCAACTCTGTAAATTTTAAGATTGTTATGTTCTGTAACATTGAATTTTGTTTTAAGTTATAGGCACATATCAATGAAAGGATCGGGTCCTGAGGATTTTAATGAATTCTTTGAACCAAAATTGCAATTATTTAATTTTTTGTTACTTCTGTGTATACATACAAGTTCTGTATGCCATTTATACTTGTGGAGAAAAACTGAGACATATTTTTTGCATCTAAAGTTCGGTTGTCGGTTTTGATTGTTGGGACTCCGGGACCCGGTCCATTTGTTGATTTGTGCTTGCACCCGAAAACAAAATTCACTGTTACGGAACATAGAAATTTATAAAAAATTACATAGAAGATAACATAAAAAAATCACATTCTTAGAGGAAGAGTATGGGTTGTGTTAGGAAGAGTATGAGGAGTGTGTTTATGACAGAATGGAGGATTGGAAAAATAAAATCAATAAACAAAGAGCAAAATGACTTTTTAATTCATTTTTTAACCATCTGGGCCAAGAAATTCATTCAAATTAAGCAAGATAGATGAAGCATGGGTCCCATTCACTAATGTACTGAGGAAGCTCACGCAACTTGGAACTAACCGTACAGCAACAATATTAATGCTAAAGCAACTAAGTACACAAGCATTGCGTGATGAGATTTCACAGCTTTTAAATGCTCAACAATCATAAAATCAAAGGTAAGATCATAATCTTACCAGGGCTGTGATAGCCAGTGGTAGTACATTTATTTTTACAATGTAAGGGGAAAACTAACTGAAAAGAATACTACATATGTTGCAAAATTGAAGATATTGTGCTTGTTTTAGTACTTTTTAGATCAGTCATTTTTCTAAAGTAGGTCAGTCTACAAAATGAAATTTATACTGGTCAATCCTCTCAACAAGTACTAAATTTGCGTCAAATTTCAAATTTTTATTTCATGCCCAACAGAGATTTTAAGCTCTTAAACATTTTAAATTTAGAAAAATTTATATTTTTAAAAATTTTTATTTAAAAAACCATGAAAGTCTACAGCTTGTAACTTTGTTAATTTAAGGCACATAACAATACCTTTCAATGAAAAAATTAACAAGCTCAAAGGTGTTTGCCTTCTTGTATAAAAAATGTTCAACAATCCATTTAAACCCCTTGGTTTATTTCACTGCAAGTATGACTTTGTCAATGATATTTATGTATCCTAACGACAAATAAATTTATTATTATTATTTTTGTTAAATTTTTACTTGGAAATTTGAAGAATGATATGAACTTTAAAAAATGTTTTTTTATTGTATGTTTAAGGATTTTTATTAAAGTTCAGATCTTTCTAAAGAGATTGTTTTTTTTAGAATGTTGTATGATTAATAGAAAAGGAGATATTAAATTTTACGCAGTGTTCTAAAATAGCTAAAAATCGGCGTTTTTTTCGAAGAAAAAAAAATGGCAAAATATTAAAAATAAACTGATTGCATTTTTTTACTTCCAATGTATTGAACTTTCAATGATATAAATATAAAAACTAAATAAAATGTTGAAGCAACCACCTTTTGGACCACTTGATATGGATTGACCCTAATGTAAATAAAGAATTATTTTCTAAACTAAAAATAATACTCAAATCTGTAAAAGAATCCAAGTTTCAAGTTATAACTCAGTGCTGCTTACGCTATCGATGGATCATTAATATAACAATTTATAGTTATTGCTAAAAATGTCTTGGTGGTAGACACAATACACAATACTGGTGGAGACCATACACAATAAACAAATATTAACAAAAGACATTTTTAACAAAATGGTTTGAATTACCTGCTACTGCCAAGTGATCTTTAGATTAGGTGTAAACGACCTATGGTTTCGAACATCAAGGTGTTCATTTTCAAGTCTTCATCATCAAGTTAAAAGCATTATTCCTCTTCAACGTTGGAATTTGGAGAGGTCGTCAAATGGTAAAATTTACACAACACAAACACACATGAAAACATTGTGTTTAACTTTTTTAACATTGTGAAAACATAATGCTTTTAACTTGATGAAAAAGACTTGAAAATGAACACCTTGATGTTCGAAACCATATTTTGTCTACACCTAATCTAAGGATCACTTGGCAGTAACGGATAATTTAAACCATTTAGTTAAAATGTCTATTGTTAATATTTGTTTATTGTGTATGGTGAGTATAAACACATAATTTTTAAGTTTTACTACTATATGTAAGCAGTCTTAATAAAATCTTCTGTGGTAACCAGGAAAGTACCAGTAAATGTTTATGGGGCACCTTTTTGGCTAAAAGTATTAGGCAATAGACATTACTTAATAAATACATTACTAACTTACATCAAATATAAGTTACATCATTACAAGTTACATTAGAATAAAACATACCAAGATAGTAGCCCCTAGATGGATAGGTTAGGTTAGGTTAGTTAGGTTGTTATGTTATATTATGTAAAGTAAGTATGTATATAGTACTGCCTATTACCTAATACTTTAGTTACATCATTAGTAATTACTTGTAACTTGTTAGCGGTACATTTATGTAAGTTTTGTGTTGTTTTATTTAATTTCTATGTGTTTGAGTACGGAATTTCTATGTGTTTGTTTCTATGTGCTCTCTCTTTCATCCAACTCAATGACACCGGAACCCCGCTTCATCGGAAATAATAATTGGGATTTTATCAACATCTTTTTACAAAAAAATCATTTTTAGGTTTTAGCGCCTTCGATCTAAAATTTGTTATACCGATCTAAAATACAGTAATGTATCACATTTTGCATCACTTGTCACCGGACGCTTTTCATAATCTACATTCTTCTATATGATTTATTAAGCCGTGTTCGCCCGAAAATGGGAAGAGGGAGGAAATAAAATATCCACTTCCTAAACCGTCTGTCTGCCCATCTCGCGAGTGCATCTTTGTTATGTGGAATGTCAGTTGACTATTTTGAAAAATGAGTGTAAAGCGGAAAAAAGTTTTGTGTGTTTATCGAGGATAAACCTAAAGCAATTAAATGAATCGATGCCGGTGAGTCAGAAAAAATATTGCTATGGAATATGGAGTAAAAATCTTTATTTCCTGTCTTGTTTTAAAAAAAAAAAATTTATTTTTTTATTCCTATAAGTTGATTGTAATCATATCAAAGTTTCAGTATCTTATGTTATAATCTCTTGAGTGATAACACCAACAATCTACTATATATTTGTCAAATATCACTGACTCACGTATCAACGCACAGCCTAAACTACTAGACCTAGAACCTTGAAATTTTGTATGGACGTTCCTTTTAGGGTGTAGGCATCCACTAAGAAACGGTTTTTGAAAATTCCTTCAGAGCTCCGCCCCACACGTCTTCAAAGTTACCATGTTATTCTTATTGAAGCAACATTTTTGTATTGGAACATATGATTACATTAAGGAATATTAATTTTGTAAACAGTTGTTCTGATTCCAATTATTGAGGGGAGATTGGTAATAAGAAACTAGAGGATAGTTGCGGCGAGTGAGCTTAGCGACCAAGCTAAACCTGACGGGGAGTGATTACTGACTGACTCATCATGAAATCTCAGGAACTACCAAACGTATTTACTTGAAACATTAAACACATTTTCGTCTTGCCTCTTAGGTGCTCACTAAGAAATGATTTAACAAAATTCCTTCAGGGCTCCGCCCCACAGGCCTTCGAAATTTTAATATAACGCTATCCGCATGGCCAATTTTAAATACGAATTAGGAAACCTGCACGGTTGAAATTTGGAGTGATCTCTTTTTTCTTAGGTGCTCAAAAAAGTGCTTTAAACATCCATTTTAGGGCTCCGCCCCACAGGACTTCAGAATTACTTTAGGGCCTCCGGGGTCGATATTTGTCATGGACGTTTCTCTTTGCTCATGGGTGCTCACTAAAAAACGGTTTTCAAATACAGTTTTCGAAGTTCTTTAAGACTCCGCCCTACAGGACTTTAAATTACTTTAGGGCTTCCGGGGTCGTTATTTAACATGGACGTTTCTCTTTGCTCATGGGTGCTCGCTCACTAAGAAACAGTTTTTCAAATACAGTTTTCCAAGTTCTTTAGGGCTCCGCCCCACAGGACTTCAAAATTACTGTTGGGCCTCCGGGGTTTAAATTTGAATCGGACGTTCCTCTTTGCTCATAGTTACTTACTAAGAAATAATTTTTAAAAATTTCGTTTAGGGCTCCACCTCATAGAACCTCAAGATTACCATGGATTCTAGGGGGTATAAATTTAACGTGGATGTTCCGTTTTGCTAACAGGTGCTCTCTACGAAATGGTTTTGTAAATATAGTTTTTGTAGTTCTTTAGGGCTCCACCTCACCTGACTTCAAAATTAATCAAGGGCCAACGTGTTTTAAATTTGAAATGGACGTTCCTTTTTGTTCATAGGTGATCAATAAGAAACAATTTTGCAAATTTTTTTTAGGGCTCCTCCCCCAAATTCTCAAATCTACTATAGATCCTACGGGTTGAAATTTAACGTAAAGGTTCCGGTTTGCTAATAGGTGTTCACTAAGAAACAGTTTTGCAAAAGTACTGTTTAATGTTCTTTAGGGCTCCGACCCACATGTCTTCAATATGACTGTAGAGCAGAGCCTACGGGGTTGAAATTTGACATGGTCGTTCCTATTTGCTCATAGGTTAGGGCCTTTTCTATTTAAGAAACATTTTCCCTCTAAGAACAGGTTTTGCGAAATTCCTTCAGAGCTCCACTCACACTACTTCATTGTTCCAATATCATTCTCAAGGAAGTAGATTTCGTTGCTCTTCAAAACGATTGTATTACCTATAAAATAAATTCAATCACGGGCGAAGCCGTGACGGGCAACAGCTAGTAGTGAATACAACCCTAAATTGTTCGCAGAAACGGCGAACATTATGACTCACTATGGATTTTGTTTCATCGGAATTTTTTGACATCCGAACTGGCCGCGCGCCACATTAGTTCCAATGAATGAGTATGCATTGTAGTACCCACATGATATTTTCTTATAAATAGTCCAACATAAAACTCCAGTTTGTGATGGCTGTCAATACTTACTGTTGACACAAGTTTATGGTTTAAAATTGTACATGATACATGATAGTTCCGAACAGACTAAATTTTTTTGGGTAGGTATTCAAAATCAAAGACTAACTTTTGGGTACAAATTTAACAAAAAATTTGATCTTTCTAATCAAAACTTTCAAGGTATGATTAATGATTCTTTTTTCAGTTAAATGCTCAGTTGGAACACGCTTTTGACGATTGTTGGGATGACTCCGAACATGAGGATAGTGGAAATTCAAGTAGCAGTGACGAAGAAGGCAAAAATCATAAAAATACTCACAGGTCTCATCAAGGTAATGAAATAAAGTTTTGCACAGGGCGGTGGGTGATACAAGCCTTGGTTTCTGGTCTTTATCTGCGCTGAGTCTTCGCTCCTGTACTCCTATAATTTTGACCTACCAGGTTGTAATAATTTTTATGTTTGTGTAAGATTTATGACTCGTATAATGTAGGCCTGATGAATAAAATAATATGTTCCTTGTAAATGTAATTCACTTTGATACTAAACTAGAAGTTCTGAGTACAACTGGAAAGATAAAGGGATTTTTGTGTGGCAGCCATATGGTAAAATGTGTTATAACAGCTGTTATTAATTATTAATTTTCAAATTATTGTACATCATTTTGAAGGTCAAGAATCATCTTATCATCAATTCATTTTAGGTGTAACATTGGCAAAAATACTTTCCCTATCATGAAAAAGCCAGTCCATCATTTTGAAGGCCAAAAATCATCTTATCATGAACATCATTTTAGGTGTAACATTGGCAAAAATACAGTAGAAGCTCTCTTAACTGACCGCTACGCGACCAGACTATGGTCAGATAACGAGAAAGATCGGTTAAACAGAATAATACCAGAAATATGTGTTAAAATCAATAAAACAATTGAATATTCTAAACATTATTGCTAAGACATCAATCAATTTTTCTAGCTCAGTCAATTAGTTAATAAAGAAAACAGACAGTTATGGTTAAGAAGTTTTTAAATAATACAGTAAAAACAGCCTGAACGACATAGGCTATTGAGAGCAACTGACTGAATTTTACTTGTTGCAGAAACTTATTATCGACCAGTTGAAACAAGAGTTCTTTTTAGATCATTATTGGAACATCAGCTTGCACGGAGGAAGTTTTTATATTCCGGGAAAACAGTTGGTTAATCCGACGGACAATTGATCCGAGGTCGGTTAAGAGCTTCCACTGTACTTTCACTATCGTCAAAAGCCAGGCTGGGAAGATTATATAAATAATCTTAGTGCTGTTATGCTGTTCCATTTTTCTTTTCCACTTTTGATTTTTTCCATATAAATTGACATAACTCATATATAACTTAGGTTTTTATAATTAACACATACCTCTGTAGGGAAATAAATTTCTTACAACATGTATGTGCCTCAAAAATGTATTAGCCCACACCAGAACTTTGCTTTAGAATTTTTTTTTTATTTTTTATTTTGTAATTATATTTGCAATCAAAAGCCCCTTTATTCTTCATATTAATATTCTTCGGTTTTTACAAATAAAATGAATATGTAACTACATTGCTATTTTTGCGGCATGTTTGGAATTTTGGCGATTATTTTAAGGTCCCCAAATTTGACTGTTTGACCACCCGGGGCACACAACATGAAAAGGCTTGACCAGTGCTAGGGTTGAATTAGGCATATTGTAAAATAATATGTTATAATCTGAAGTAATCATCCTTACTAGTAAGTCAATTATAATGTAGTTTGTGTTACACCTTGTAATATTTTGTTTTAGAGTTGCTATTTCGTAAGCTCAGCAGCATCAGTGAGAGATCCCCTAACAAGACAAACAGTAGTGAAAACTCAGTTACACACAGCAAATTTGTATTCTCCCCACAAAGTGCCCCTTACACCTTCCAGCAGATGAATGTGGGAAACGGTCCTCGTAAGTATAAACGATTTGATCAATACTCTAAAGAAATTTTTCAACTCTGTGGACTTCTCCTCAATAAATAGTCTACAACTTGAAGAAAAAAATTAGTATTTTAATATTGTAAAATTTTTTTACGAAATAATATTTGGGTCGTTATCAAATTAATGGCCACTTTGGGAAAGGCAAAAAAATTCAAAAATAAAATTTAAAAAATAACTTATATATTTGTAGTACAAAGTAAATGTACTATAGAATAAAACCTTACACATATCAGAGCTTAAAAATTACATTTAATAGGCCCTACTGATTTTCCTGATTTCATTTCAGGAAGACACAAAGAATTTTCCCCTCTCTCACGGTTTTTTTTCTTGATAAAAAAGTTATATAAAAATAGTAAAGTCAAAATTTATGAGCTGAATGTTGAAGGTAAATGTAATTACTAATACCTACATAAGTTAAAACGAGTTTATATTGATTATTGTGTTCTTTAGACTGGAAAATGTGCCTTATATTATTTCAATCTCAAAAAACCCACTTGAACATTCCATATTTTGAAAGATTATTTATTATTTTTATTTAAATATATAATAAAATCATAGTAAAGAGTATAAACTTTTAATTTATAAAAATATCTAAATTATTTTTTATAATTTGATATTTTTTAATATAGAAAATGTGATCGTCAGGGAGTGAGCGAGGGGAATGAACGCCGTGAGCGAGGGGGAATTGCCGTGAGCGAAGGGAACTAATAAATAATAAATAACAAATTTATAACTAAATAAGTTATATAAATTAATAATGCAAGGTGAAGTAATAATAAAATGTATTATTATAATGATAATAGCAAAGGGATTCCCTTTATTCACGACTCATCAATGAGCGGGGAGGGGGGGGGGAACGTGAGCGAAGATAAAATGTTGAAGGTCTTTAATTTTTTACCCGACTATACCGGCATCGCGCCACAATCATCCTACACTCATCCCTCATTCATACTTGGCTTTAAACTACCTATTGAGTTAGGTTGCCATTTCAATAAAGGTATTAAAGGTATTAAAGTATTGCGCAACCCGTCGTTTATACCGGCTTCATAATCAGTTCTAAAACTTCCATTGCTAGTTTTATTGTTATAATTATAAATGAGTTATGATGAATGAGTGAGGGGAACAGCAATTAATGTACGCACGATTGTGCGTACATTGCACACTACTCGCACAGACAGTGAGCGAGGGGAAAAATTAGACACGTAGGCTATATATATTTTTTAAATTTATTTTTTTATTCAATAATTGTATTTAAAGCAAGATCATGTTTAATAATATATTTACAAAGCTTTATTTGCATGAGAAAATGATTTTAGTAATTTTTTTCCTGCAGAGACTCAAATTGGCCATTAATTTGATAATTACCCATTTACGTTTATTAGATAAGTTGCAAAAAATATGAAAACTTAATAATTTAAATTTAAAATTATTGGAAGTTTTTCTTATAGGCCTAAGTGATGTTGCCTGATAGGTTTTTGGCTGTCACACGTAATATCATTCCATGCACCTTATTATAAAATAAGGAACCCTTCAAATATATTAGCTCAAATTAGTTCACATTTTTAGTGTGCTTTCAAGGTTCAAAAGTCTCACTAAACCCCCCTGCAGAAAACGAAAAGTGCAGGCTTCTGAGATAATAATTTCAATTGTTTTCCGAGAGTTAATTTTGATCCCCCTTCACGAAAAGCAATAGGTACAATATTCTTCACTATAAAAATAATTAGTTAATGACTAGTCAATTAATAAAATATTAGTTATTTTTATTTGTTAAAAATAACTGTTATTTCAGCTATGGATGGCAGAGGGGATGAAAGTCCACAAATTCAACAAGTGTTGAAGAATAAATTGATTAATGGCAGCAACGGGCCATTTCAACCCTTGTTCCTCAATAGTTCATTGATTGATAAGTCCCATGTTTCAGTAGATGAAAGCCAAGAAGGTTTTACTCAAACAGGTTAGTAAAGTTCATGAATATTTTAACCAACCTCACAGAGATATTTTGGGTAAGACATGCAGTAGAAGTACAGTACTTGAGTACCCTGAGCTAAACGGGACTGAAACTACTTCAGATATTATTTACAATAAATGTCTATAACTTTTAAAAGTTGTCATACTCTCTCCATTCCTAAAACTTCCATTTTGCTTCATAATCTAAATCGTTTTAATACTACTCCCTTTCCAAGATTTTCCCTTTTCAAAGATAAACTATTACAAGTTCTATTATGTTTATCACTCATACGTGTTTAACACAAGGCGACAAGACTGTCTTAAACATGGTCTATCTTAAACTGATACGGAAACTTGCCTGTCTAATCTACAGAGTCACAACACTAGTTTTGAAACTACATGTGCATTAGGGGTTACAAAGTAGGGGCGTGTAAATATTTACATTTAGAATAAGTTCAAATCACATATCACAATATTCAATTTGATTCAAAATTTCAGGAAAAATTCTAAGCTTGAACCTAATAATTTGACTACATTGCCTGACGTCTAGTTATAATTTTCAAAATAAATGTTGGGATGAACAAGTTAGCATAGTGTAAAGCAGAAATATTATTCAAATGCAATGAATTGAGACAGTACTACTAATAGATACAATTACCATATACATTACCAGTGTTGCCCTTGCCACGCTTCGACCAGTTGTGCAATACTTCAAATTATAAAATTATTGATAAATGATTTTTTGGTGTATACAGAGGAGGTATATAATCTTTAGCAAAGCTGTCTTTTGCTATCTACAAAGTTGTATAACCAATCTACATCTTAAGATTGACTAAAAATAGATATGTCACACATTTTATAGTCTGACACCCACGAATTCTTGGTATACTATTTGTGAATTAAAACTGAAAATACTCTTTGTCAGAAAAGTCTGGACGGGCTAAAAATCAAGATGGCGCTTGCATTAATTTATTTATTTGATCACCTGTGTTGTTGACTTGTTTAACTTTTCGGCAGTAATATTAAAGTTTGTGGTTGCTGTAATTAAATTCTTGTGATTGTGTTGTGATTTTAGGAAAAATAAGTTGGCTATTAAACTTCCAATAAATTTTTTAGGAATTTTATCCACTTAGCTTTGATTCTGGGAACGTTATTAAATTTACAGACGCATTGATAAAATAATAAAGTCAGAGTAGACCTACAGTAGAGTTGTCTATTTTTTGTATGATGTCACTGAAAAAATGTTGATGGTCGTTGATAGTTTTGCCGGAATACACGCACCTTTACTTTTATTTTAGTTTAGGTTACTGGTACCGACCTAGGTGGTATTTTATTTACCATTCTTTATCCCAAATTCTTGACTTGAATACTGTATTAGAAAAAATAAGTAGGATATTGATCTCAAGATCTCAAAATGTGTTTATAAACCAAGGATTTCTGATACGTTTGAAATAAGAATTTGAAAGAAGCAAAAAAAATATTAAAACTTACATTATATTTAAAATATTTTACGTGTTTTTTTTCCATCAATTGTGTCTCATTAATAACAATATTGCACTTCTCTTAGTCCTATACTTTCATTTTGAGCTTATACTCAATTATGGCCAATTCTTGAGCAAGTTTGTACTTAAAGGTTTTATTATTAATTGTGCAATTATGTAGGGAGTTTCCCGTGATTAGCCTGTATGGACTTCCTTGGTTCTGGATCCTCAATTAAATTAACACATCTCAGTGAATACATCACATTTATTAATTTTATACTATGTCAGTATTATTATAATAACCAACACCTCAAATATGGATTGATCTTACTTTAAAGTATTCCAACCCTGGACATCTCAGCATCAGTCTCAGTATAGTGAAACCTCGAAGCAGGTAATTTGTCTACCTGCTTGATTCAACGAGAGATGCCAGATTTTTTTTTAAAACTAGTTCTTGAAATAATTATAAAAGAAATAATAATTTTTCGTATTAACAAAACTCAGTATAAGCTACACATTGTGCTGGAAATTTTGTCACTCTGGACTAGGAACAAGTACCAAAACAGAATGAATGCAATTAAAAAACCTTGAATACCTTGAATACCTCCCACGACGTCGCTGACCAGCACTGCTGGATAGACTAAGTCAATAATACATTTAATTATATTATGGAAACTATTTACATAATCTACAAGATGGCGTCAAGCTTGGTTCGACAGTTCAAAAAACTCAGAAACCGAGTAGAGTGGCCTATCCAGTAACCAGGCCTTCATGGTTCGCTCAAAAACTGCGGGCTCCAGAACTTTGATGTCAGTTGGGAGAGCATTGAACATCCTGAGGGCAATCACCCTGAAGGAATTCTTTTTCTTCGACAGCCTACAGAAAGGTATGTCCAGTTGTGCCTTGTTACGGAGATTGTAGGGGTGATAGTCTTCTCTTGGCATGAAGGAGTTCAAATTGTTAATGACATAACAAAGGCAAAGTAGAACATACTGGCTATATATGGTCAGTATCTTTAACCGCTTGAATATTGGTTTACAGTGGTCAATGTAACCGGCGAAGGCAATAATTCTAACCGCCTTCTTTTGAAGAAGAAGAATGTTATCACAGCCCGCAGAGTGTCCCCAGAGAAGCAATCCATAAGTAAGATGGGAGTGGAACAGGCCATAATAAACAGTAACGAGATAGTGCTCGGTCAGCAGCGGCTTTAATCCGCGAAGGAGGAATACAACACGAGACAATTTGTTACACACACTGTTTATTTGGCCACCCCAAGTTATTTTGGAGTCGATGACGAATCCTAACAGTTTAACTTCCCTGGCACACTCAGCATCAATGCGGCCAAGACTGCAAACAAGTTCTTGGGTTTTGTCCTAATTCAAACTCAGAGAGTTTGAGCTAAACCATGCCTTTGCATCTTCAAATACCTCGTAGGCCCTCATTCTGGCTTCGTCCGGTGTAGGCCCCCTTGATACAATCGTAGTGTCATCAGCAAACATCAAGATGTCGCCAAGCAGACTGAGGTCATCTATCATCACCAAGAAGAGCACCGGCCCCACCACGGACCCCTGTGGCACGCCGTGCTTGACCAGTTTCGGCATAGAGTTTGCTCCACCAACCGAGAGGACTTGTTTTCTGTCTCGAAGATAAGCTCTGAAGACACTTAGGGCACTGTCACTGACGCCAAGGCGTTCCAGTTTGAGCAACAGTAACTCGTGATTGACAGTGTCAAACGCTTTGCTCAGATCTGCAAGAATTAAAGCTGTGGAGCCCTTCTCCTCAAAGGTGTCAACAATCTCACCGACTAGCCTAGAGACAGCTGATACAGTCGACCTATTTCTCCTAAATCCATGTTGGGCTTCAGCAAGCAAGGAGTTCCGTTCCAGGTAGTCAACCAACTGATTTTTAATCACAGTCTCAAAGATCTTTCCAATGACAGGAATAATAGAAATCGGGCGGTAGCTGGTGACTGCTGTAGGGTCACCCTTCTTGAAGATGGGAACCGTCCGCGAAACCTTCAACATTTCGGGAAAGACTCCACCTCGTAGACAGATGTTGATGACATCAGCCAACGGCGACGCTATGACCTCAGCAATATACTTTAAGGTGGTAACAGTCATACCATAGATATCAGGACTGTGGGAGTTCTTAAAACTTTTTATTATTCGTAAAATGTCATTTGGCAGTATGCTACAAAATGATTTTAGTTTACTGACAACTGGCCTAGGCGCAAGAACACAATCGACAGGTGAGGCAATCGAGCCTACTATTTGGTCCACCTCATTTAGTAAAAATGTATTGAAATCGTCCGGGCTGGCTGGGCACTTCATTCCAGGTTTCTGCTTCTGTACCTGGTTCACTAGGGTCCAAGCAGCTTTACAAGGGTTCTTGGCTGAGTTAATAAAATTCATATTGGCTTCTTTTTTAGCCAGATCAACCTGAAGTCTATACAGTCGCTTAGCCTTGAGGTACTGAGAGTAAAATCTATCTCTATCAACTAAAGCAGTACATGACTTAGGCCCCATTTATGCACGCGATTTGTGTCGCGCGATTTGAAAACGCGTGATTCCTGGGAGCATTGAATTCAATTGGACCGTTTATGCACGCGGCATGATGTCGCGTGATTTTTTGTGCCGCGCGATTTCTAAATCAAATCGCCCTCTCCTAGAAAAACGCGCGATTTTAAAGTCGCGCGACTTGTCAAAGTACATTGGGCCAAATGGTACCGTTTATGCAATCGCGCGTTTTCCAGAAATCGCGCGACTTCGGTGAGCAGTGCTGCCACCATCAGTACGCCACCTGTTGTATTTGTCAGTCTGTGTTGACCACTGATGAGGAGCGGATATGGCTACATTCAACACAGAAGAATTTATTGCTAGCATTTCTCTTGTAGAAAACGCCAATCCTTGCACTAGACCTGGTTCAATATCTATTGCACCTTTAAGCCGAGCAACTAACTCATCAAAATAGGTTACGCTCATTCTAAAATAGTTAAAAAACTTGTCGGTGTCGTTTCTCAACAACCCGTACAAGTTTAGAAATGCTCCGTGTGCATATCGAGCAGAATTTATATAGGGTGAACGTCCCATAGTTGCCTCCTCCTCTTCTTGACCAACAGGAAATAACCGTACACCACGCATGGATCCATTTGCTCGACTGACGTGGAAGTGAAGCTGTTGGTAGTACTAGAAATCGCGCGACTTGAAAACGCGCGATTTTTTTGGCACATTCTCGAAGTCGCGCTGCCGCGCGGCCGTGTCGCGCGGCACAAATCGCGTGCATAAATGGGGCCTTATATCTATCATGCAGGGCAATAACAACTTTCCTCAAATCTGCCAGTTCAGAAGTGTACCAGGACTTGTCAGTTGTCTTACGTTTGTTAGTAGGCTTGCTACCACGAGTGTCATGAGAAGGTAAAACTCTGACTGGGAAAGTATCGTCAAAAATTAGCTTTAGCGTATTAAAGAAGGAGTTGAAAGCCTCTTCAGGGTGTAGGCCGCTTAAAATATCAGTCCAGTTCACTTGTGATAAGGCAGATTTAAAATCAGGCATGCATTGATCTGAAACTATTCGCTTAGTGCGAGTATAGTTGGCACTCCAATGAAAAATAGAAGGAGAGGCTGTACTCACCGTAGGCTGGAGAGGAATACTCATGACCAAGGGGCAATGATCGGCTATGTCGGGTTCCAGGGTAGCAACGTCGTATTCCCAGGACTGGAGCGAAGTGGCGATGATGTCCAAACAACTACTTCCTCGGGTTGGGGACTGGTTAGTCAGAAACAGACCGTGACTTTTTAAAATGTAAATAAATGGCCTAGAAGTAGTTTCCTCAGCATTCAGTGTAACATTGATGTTGCAATCACCACCCAAGACAATGGGAATGCCTAGCCTAGAAAGGTAACTTAGGCATTGGTCCAGGGAGTCAAAAAAATTTTTTAGGATCCCAGATGGCGATCTGTACACAGACAGGACTATTATCTGAAGGTTGGCAAGCTTTACACCGGCTACTTCCATGTCTTTCTCAGCATTGAATGCATCTAGGTCCAAGGTTTCAGCAATCAGGTTATTGCCAACATAAATAGCAGTGCCTCCATTTTTGTGTATCGATCGATAAAAGGCTGATTTCAGTGAAAGTTGACCAACATTACTATAAAATTCTGATTCACCTTTAGTTAGCCAGTGTTCACTTATGCTAAGCAAATCAATTCTACCTCTTTCTACAAAGTGACTCACTAAGTTATACTTTGTACGCAGGCATTGGACATTGACAAAAGCCAGTTTAATATTAGTTCCGTTGTGAACTACATTTGACAGATTTACATTGCTACTATGTGTATCAAGATTATAGTCATTACTTAAAATATCACTATTAAGATTGAAATTTACAATAGGCCTAGACATACAGTTATTACTTACAGGCTGGCAGGCAACATTTAACTGGTTTGCTTGACTAGGCCCTGGTTGACTTTCAGTGAATGTTATCTCGGAGCACCAATCTTCCCTCTTCGGAATAAAAAACGCTTTACAATGGATCCCTTGGGCCAGAGAGAACTTTCAAACAATGCGTCTTTTATACTGTAGTTGACACAGATTTTAAAACTAGCATTTAAACCTTTACTTTCAAGTTTTTCGACAGTAGCATCAGAACCCACAAAGGTTTTATTGATAAAAGATTGGACTGCATCGGTTGTGGTGTCACTTTTGAGTCTGCCAAGGTAGATCCAGGCTTTCCTCTGTCCGGCTGTTAGGCCTAGTTCAGCATTTTCATTTTTTCCAACTATGACATTCTATTTTATTTAGAACCAAATAATGTGACCAAATAATTTAAATAAAGTTTGGTTGTGAAATGCTTATATTTTGAATACTACAACCTGAATTTAATTGTTAAACTCAGTTGAAAGAAATTATTAATGAAAAACAAATTTCAACGTTACTATTTGATTCAAAACTATTTGTCATTCGGAACAGTAAATAACTATTCAATTCGAACCCAAAAATCTCTATTCGTACACCCCTAGTATAAAGTTATTAGGGCTCTCAATCCAGCGGTTTTCAAACAAATCTGGTACATTAGTGACTCAAGCAAATAGAATAGAAACAATTGGAACGTTTCTAACGGTGTTGTCATTGGCTGTAGAGTTCATTCAGATGTCAATCGCTACACACGCCAGTAAAACCCTCAGTAGTGCTCCAAGCTAACAAGTAAAAGAGACTACAAAGCTAATTTCTTACCATAGCAATAGTCATTTCATGAAAGTGTTCATTTCTCAGTAGGGATGGATGAGATTGGATTTTTAGTTTGGGACTAGACGAGACAGGATTTTTTAATTGTTATAAAATTTGGAAATGAGATGGATACGGGATTTTCCTTCTCGCACATAACGCAAAATTTGCGTTCAGAATTGAAATCTGATTCTGTCCTGATCTACGACAGATGTTACAAACAAATTTTAAGTATCTTATTACAAATAACTCTTACACATAGGCTAAGATATGGTGATAAAAGTAAGGATACAAAATTGAAATTTCAAAATTTACCAGGCTGAACCACTAGTCTTATTAGTTAAGTATTAAAGTAATATTTCAGTTTTGTTTCTTTGTTGTATCTTGTTTTTTTCTATATTCAGTTAAATATATCTCAACACTAGTCATGCTCAACAATACTTCTCAATAATACAAAGACGAAACAAAAATTGTATTATTGATTAAATGACGGTATATTCATAGGTAGGCCTATAAACATAGACAAAATTATAAATAAAAACTAAAAAACAAACTTATAAGTACGTAAAAAAGTTGGGATGTAAATGTAGGAATAGGGAAAATAGCACTTCACTTTGCTTCAAAATCATGTAGTTCAGAATTAAAGTGTTAATAAAATAGGCCTAGCAATTTGTAAATTATATATTATGGGCCTACCATTTTTTTAAACATTATTCATAAAATATTTCTTGTCTTGAAAAATCTTGAGAAAATAAAAATCTCATCTAAAATTTCTTGAAAAATTCAAGAAATTTCGAGGCTTGTCTATCCCTATTTTTTAGTATCATGCATAGTTTAGTCATAATAAACACTCTTTTTGTAAAAATATTTCAAATGTTTATAACAAAAGTCTTCTACTTAATTTTGGAGTTTGCCTCAGTTAACTTGGCGGCTAGAATAACTGGAACTTGGATAATCGCACTTCTACTGTTGTAATCCCTAAAAGTTGCTCAACAAATACAGGCGTTGCTTTTAATAGTTTAGTTACAACCAGTTATGTGAAATTGCTCTCTTTGCCACAACATTTTATTTTTTTAAAATTTATATGTGAAATTTCAAATCAATGTTATTTTTCACCCTAATGTGGATTTTTCACATTACCCTTGAGAAAACCTTATTGGCCTTATTGTTGACACAACTGTTTAAACGGTAGAACATAAATTCTTAGCTAGGTAAATGTTTATCATAGACCTGCCTATTCGATAGTGCTTTTTTTATTTATAAATAAATGGTGTAAATACCTGTCACCAGTTCCTAGAAGAGGTCTAGTGCGACCTAGGTTTCGATGCTTATTTGCATCATCATCAGGCAGGCGTCAAAAACGTGTTGTCCTTTTATCAAAAGGATGTCGTCAAGAGATTGAAAGTTCCACAGTCACAAAACATAAAATCACTTGGACATGGACACATTACAGTTAAAATAAATAAATAAATAAACACGAACAAAACCGCGCGGTTTAACATTTACAGACACGGGTTAAAAAACGATCATCGACCGTGGCGAATGGCATCTATACCACAACTCAACACGTTTTCGACGCCTGCCTGATGACGATGCAAATAAGCATCGAAACTTAGGTTGCACTAGACCTCTTCTAGGAACTGGTGACTGAGGTATTTACACCATTTATTTGTCATTTCCAGTTCCGGAGCAATACCAATATCTTTATGATGTCAAAAATATGTTTTATTTAATAAGTTTAATTAAGGAAATGAGTTCTCTGATTTCCCTCTCCCACTTCACTTCCCTTAACCATTGGCTGCTACTACATTTTGGTTGTGAAGTTACATACATTAACACAAAACATGCCATTTTATTCCAGATAAAAATGGATTTATTATTGACAACCAACCGTACCAACCAATCTTTAACAACAATTCAACTGAAGAAAATGGTGAAAAGTTTCAACATGAAATTTCAAACAAATCAGTAAACGGACAGTCTCAGGAGTCTATTGATGCAATTGGCGAAGCTTACAGACAAGCAGGTTTGGAACAGTAGTGTTTACTGTTATTGCTTGCAATTTACAATAAATTATTTGTGATTGATCTAAGATCATATAAGAGATCTCATATTGGCCTGTGATCATATTTTTTATGTTTAAATTTGTGGTACATCTTAATTAAACATAAGTAAATTATTAGATACTGTAGACATTGTTGTTTATACTTGGTATTTTTTATTTTAATGTTAAAATTAAAATGTCAACATTTTAAGTGTACAGTAGAATCCTACAAATCCCAACCCTACTAATCTGAAAATCGCTTATCAAAAACATATTCCGGGGGGAATAATCCATTTTTTTCTTATAAACAGAAAAGTTCCCAACCAAGGATTTCGTCAAGGATAAACAGAAAAGTTCCCAACCAAGGATTTCGTCTTGTGCATAGACAAATATATATATATATATATATATATATATATATATTGTGACACTAAGTTAATTGATTTACTTACATTTGATAATATAGTTAAAAAATATTTTGACTAACCTTAGTTTAAAGAGGAAAAACCCAGATGCAAAAATTAAATTGGAACTAAACTGATTTGAAATATAACTGTTTACTCGCAACTGAAGTGTGATGGCCCAATTACTCATATTTAGAATGTGGAAAACTAAGAAATATGACAAGAAGTATGATATTTAAAGGGGTGTGTTCTAATTTTGTGACATTGTCTTCATTCTTTACAAAGATCAATGTCTTCCCCTTCTGGTTCGTCTCTGCACCTGTTTAAAAAACCAAACTAAACCATATTGCTGGCGTTAGCAGATGTTTATTTCAATTTCAGATAACACTATTGCTTTATTGCCAAAATGTACGACGTTTGTATGGTTTAAAAACTTTAATTCTATACAAGAAATTTAATCAAATATTCTCTTAACTTAGTTCAACAAGAAGTGTCCCGTTAAATACTTGCAATTTACACATAACTAAGTCTATAAGTTGTTATATTCACATAATGTCTGCCTAATCCAAAAATTCGCTAAACCAAACTGGGTCCGGTCCCAAGCTTCTAATAAAAAATATTTTTTCAAACGATACAAATGACGTAACGGAAGAATTTTTTTGAGAAAAATATATTTTTTATAGAAATAATGTTTGGGTTGCCATTGCAAAACAAAGTGTGACAATGATGTACTAAGTCAGTGGTTTGGTTTGCTTACACAGAATACAACAGCGTAGAGCAGCTGCGTGTGTTGTATGAAGTGAGGATGAGGGAAATAAAGGAGCTACAAGCTGAGAAGCTCAGGGCTGCCAATCAGCAGCAGGAGGCGATGCGGAGGTTGGCGCTACTGGAGGCTGAGAAACAGCGAGCAGTAATGTCCCGCACCGAGGCGAGCAAACTGCTGGGTAAACACACACATACTTACATGGTGGAGAATATCGGTGATAATTGGTGGCTTTCCCTTTCTTGTTATTCGCTTACGTCGTTAATCCAAAAATAACATACTATATTATTAAAAGTGATAATAAACTATGACTGAATAAAAAATAATAAACTGTCAAAAGTGAAAAAAATTAAAAAAAAACATATTCATTGCTATAAATATAAACACTGCTGTTAAGCTCCAATGCCGAAAATCCGTTCACGACCAATCGGGAGTCTATTGCAATTTTTTTTCTCATCCATGTTCACATTTCATTCTACTTCAGGACCTCTACGTAAAGTTTTAAAGGTCTACTACTAGTGAGTATTGAAATTATCCAAAATATTTTCTCTGTAATGGGGGTTATTTTACTTATGTACACTAGCAATTAAAAATCTCCATACCTGTATCAGTCGTCTACCTTAAAATTAATTAAATGTTTTGTGGTTCTACCATACTAAGAGAATCGTAAAGTTTATTTTGTTGTACAAATAACTTTCAAAATTATTTTTTAATTTTATAACTTTGTATTTGTTTATTTTAATTTTTATTTAATTTTTTTTATGTTTTGTTATGACTTATTTAGTTGCTTGCAAAGAGGAGATTGGGAAACTGCAGAAAGAGGTTGAGACACAAAAACAGACGATAACAACTTTAGAAAAAGACAAAGCAAAGGTAAGGCTATCGAAAGCAGTGATTTTGAATAAAATTATAATATTTCAACACAGACGACATTCTGATCTATTTTTAATAAAATTACAAGATATTTTTTTTTCATTTTGAATTTTATCAAGCAGATGTCCATAACTCAAGATGATGTTACATAACTAGTGGGATACAGTCACGGTTTGTGACATAATATTTATTTATGATTAAATACGTGTAAGTAATAAATTATGATGTCATTAGATTGGTTTGCCGGTTCAAAAAGCGTGTGCTTTGGTGGTAAAATTACATAATTCATCAACGGTTGATATATTTAAAAAAATAAATAAAAATTGGCACTGTAAAAAATTACACTGTTGTAAAGTGTTGAAAAATTTCCAATCACGAAATAACAAAGAATTTACATGTTTTAGAATCTGTTCTGTTTAAGATAGTATAAGATAGTAGTCATCAAGTTACAGTAGACTCCCTCTTAACCGGCCACCTTTTAACCGGTCTCCGTTTTAACCGGTGTACCCTAACAAAAAACAACATCTTTTTAACCAGTCATTTTTTATCTCAGCATCACTTTAACTGGCTGTGTTTTGTCGGAAACGTAGTTTTCTTATCTACTGAACGATTCAATTCAAAATTATATCATAGTGACGTTCTCAAACCAATGAAAATGTACTGTCCTGGACGGAAGTGAATGCCACCAGCAGTGAATGCGTTTGGACCTACCATCGAGTAGACCACAATAAAGAAACAAATTATTATTACAGTACACTCTCGTTCATCGGAACTAATGTGGCGGACGGCCGGTTCGGATATCAAAAAATTCCGATGAAGCGGAGTCCGTCATGAGTCATCATTTCCGCCCCCTACGGTGACCTATCGTGATTGTATTCACTCTTGTTTTAAGATAACACAAGAGATTTTATGAAAATAAGGCACTCAAACTTTCAACATGGTAACAATGAACCTATAGGAATAAAAACAATGCAGTAAATAAAGATCCAAAATCGTTATTCTCATATTCCAAATTCATATTCCAGCAGACAACTGACTTCCACGTAACACAGGTGCAGTCGCTACGCGAGAGGCTGAATGACAGTTTGGGAAGCGGTCGAACCGGATGTTCACTTCCTGCCCCCTACCTCTTTCTATTTTGTGCGAATACTCCACGGCCTCGTAAATCACATCGATGGGTACAGATTATGGAAAACGCCTGATGACATTTGATGCAAAATGTGATACTTCACTGTTGTGCGGAACGAATGGAAATTGAAGGCGCTAAAACGGAAAAATTATTTATTTCGTAAGGAAAAAAAATTAATAATATCCAGATTTTCAGTTCCGATGAAGCGGAGTTCAGATGTCGCCGAGTCCGATGAACGAGAGTGTACTGTACTTTAGTTTAGTTGTGTATTTCATGGGTGTTGGATGTTAGCTATAAATTATGTGTATAATATATGAATATAATTATATGAATATAATATATTTAGAGTTGTTTTTCAAGTCATAATTGTATTTAGGCCATTTAAAATTGTAGGTTCTGGCTTTTTAAATGTATATTGATTTACCAGCCAATTCATTATTCGGACATGGCCTGGTCAAGAGGTGGCCGGTTAAGAGGAAGTCTACTGTAGTATAATTTCCAACCTTCCTATTTCCGAGATGGATTCAGGTAGATGATACCCCTTTTGTTTATCTTTACAGTTCATAAATAGATGTAACAAATATGTAATAGCTATGAGCTATAGTGGCATTTAATTGACATATATACATAATAATAAAATCCATGAACATGCTTTTCCCAGAGTGATGACACTGCAGAAATGTTGCGAGTCCATGTTCAAGAGTTGGAGCAGCGAATTGAAATGATGGAACGGTTTGACTCAAACAAAGCTGCAGCAAAGCACACAGAAGCTATGATAAAGGAACTGAAAAACAAGCAGCAGCAGGAGGTCAAACTCATGCAAAGAGAGATGGACAGTCTCAAGAAAAAGTTGTCTAAAAAGGTACCATTAGGGAAATATGCCTTTCAGAAAAACCCTAAAATCTATTTACTTTAATAATTTATCTCTCTGCCAGTAAATAATGATTTTTCTATTTGTACAACTTCCAAATTGGCCTATTTGATCAACTTCTCTCTACAACTACCAAAGGGAGTAATATACAGCTGTCTATTATTTTTTATCAGCATCATAAACAATAACCGTTGATCATGATTTTCAGATTTTACAAATAGATGTAAAAAATCACCCTAATTAAACTAATAACTAAACTAGCAAGCATCTGAATAATACTAATAATATTTTAAAAGGACTATATTTTTAATAAAATGTTCATGATAATTTACCATTCTTTATAAATATCTCACGAGGTTTTTATTTATGAACAGACAACCTATCAATCCAAAAGCAAAAATATAATACAAAAATTAACTCAACTGAAAAGTTAAGTTTGAGTTTGCTATTTAAAATTTTTCTTTAAAAACCTTAACTTAATTAGAGGCTTTTCCAGAAAGTAACTACCATTTTGGAAAGAAGTGCAGACAATTTTTTTCCACTTTTTTTATGTAAAAGGGGGTACTTAAAACTATTTTTTACTTAGTTTCCACTATTGTTCAAACATTTGTCATAGTCAGGAACCAACTTTTCTATATGCTCTTCATAGATATATGCCGTCATTAATGAGAGCCATTAATGAACACCATCTTCAGCGTCGTCATCGCTGTCAAAGCAGGACCCTCCGAAATCTTGCTTCAATGGCAAAAACAAGTAGAAATCAGAAGATGCCAGATTCAGTAATGTGGATGGTCAAAATCATCCCATCCAAATTCTTGAATAACGTTTTGAACGGCACCAGTAGAAGGGGGTCGAGCTTTGTTATGGATCATCACAATGCCTAAACAAAGCATAATACTTCTTTTGTTCTGAATTGTATACCAACGTTTTCTCTGTGTTTTATAATAATGTACCACATTGATTGTTTCCCCTCTGAGTAGAAAATTAACAAGCAGAATGCCCTTTCTGTCCCAGAACACAGTGCATATGATTTTCTTGTTTTGAACTTTTGTCTTTACTCTTTAGGGAGATTGAGATTGTCTAAATTCCATTGACTGTTGTTTGGCCTCTGGAGTTACATGACAAACCCATTCATCACCCTTAACAATCTTCTTTGAGAATTCGTCTCATTTATTTCTGTAACATATGAGAAAAGTCAATGCACTGCCAAGTTGCTTCTTTTTGTATTCATATGCATTTTTGGTACCCAATGGGAACGCAACTTGTAATAATTCAAGCAATTAACCACAATCTCATACAAAAGAGATTTTTAAAAAATTCATTAAAAAACATTCTTATGAGCCTCATCATGAACATAAGTTAGACACAATCATTGAATTGTTGAACCCATTTTCTTACCATTCCATCTCTGATAACTTTTTCTTCATAAACTTTTGTTGGTTGGCAATAAATTTGAGCAGGCTTCATGTTCTTTGTGTTCAAAAATTATATTAAAGAACGCACTTCACAGTCGACCTGATGAGAAATTGTCTTAAACATTTTTAGTGCACACTAACTAAAGTAAACACAATATTTTTCCTTAATGCATCAGCTGTTCAAAAATCAACCGAAAAGACTAGAACGCATGCACAGAACATCACCGGTAGTGTTTTGCTGGCCGTAGAACAAAACAGTCTTCACTTTCTGGACAAGCCTTTTATATTTGACCACGTCCCTAACAAGGATCGTGTTTTTGACAGGAGGAAGTTTGCCGCGAGCTGGAGCACAAAGTTACAGAGCAACAGAGAGCTCATGAGTTGCTGCTGGTGGAGAAATCTGACACTATTAATCAGCTGGCGCGTAGGCTGGAGGAGAGTCAAGGCCAGTGCAGTCAGCTGATGTCGTCGAATGTCACAGTGGAGAATGTCAGGCTGCAGAATCAGCTGAGCGAGGCCCTCAGAGAGAAGGAGGAACTGAGCCAGACAGTCAGAAATCTCCAGGTAAAAACTGTAGAGGTGGCAAAATCATAGATGTATGGTATCCATGCACTCTCTGCATTTTTTGTGGGGGTGGGTATAATTACCAAGCCTGGCGTGATAAAAACTGATTTTAATATGATGATTTTTTTAGTTAAACTGATAGTTGGCTGAGGTAGGCTTAAGTGGGTTAAGTGAACACCCATTACAAGTGACCCCTCCTAATTTTCTTCTTTGAGACCTAGTGATTGTTAATTCAGTTAAATAGTGGAACCATAAGTTTTTCATTTCCTTTGGAAGTTCTAATAAAATTGGGTTTTCCATTTTGCCATGCAGATGTTCACAGAAAAAAAATCATAACTCCTGAACCGTGAAGGACATTTTTCTACATAAAAAAATTGTGGTTTATATTTTTGTCTAATTGGTTGAAATTGAAGTACAACCAATTTTCAAAATGTATGCTAATTAATGAATTAAGCTAATAAATTTATAACTTAATTAAATGAAATGTCACTTAATCAAACATTTTCTTGAAATGCAAAACAAATGCATTTTGAAATGTGTTGTTTAGCATAATACAACACAAAATTACTGGGGGTCAAAATTAAAGGGGTTTGTTTGAACAGCACCATGAAATAGAGCGATAACCACACACTGAACTGGAAGCAAAATGGGACCTGTCTTTGTTTCTAATTTCAGCACAATATGGCAGACAAGCAGGTGTTTCAGCAGTCAAGGTCATTACCCCCACATTGCGCCCCATCCCACCCCACTTTGCCAAGCCGCCCACGGCATCGCTCGTACTCCCTCCCTGACCACATGACTACAATCATGCCACCAAATAATTTATGGATAAATCTCTGTTTCATTATTTTTTCAATGATAAATCAAATAATAATTAGTAAAGAGATTTCTTCTAAAGTAATTTTAACATATAAGTTCGATAAATTATGGTATTTTGTCTAAACTAAGAAAATAAATAGAATTGAACTTGACTTTTTGTGACCCGGTTGATCCGCAACCCGGTTTACCAGCCCCCGGATAATCAGGAGTTAACTGTATGGGTAAAAGTATGTTGGTATAATACTATAACCAAAATAACTAATAAATATAATAACTAATAACTATAATTATAATACTATAATATTAATGTTGTATAATACAGTACTTGGGTGTAATACTGGCAGAGCTGACGCAGCAAGAGCCTGTCGCGGCTGACACAGTCTCAGTGCCACAGCTCCAGTGACGAGACTGCTGACTCCATTACAAATGATAACAGTTACATGTTGTACCACAGGCGGAGTGCAGTATAATACGGGCGGACTTGACGCAGTACGAGAGCTTGTCACGGTTGACACAACCTCACTGCCATAGCTCAAGTGACGAGACTGACTCCATCACACAGATGGGTATCAGCTCCCGCAGCAAGCTCTCCGGCTCCAACCTCAACACAACGGACATGGTGGCCAAACTCAAGGATGAGCTGCACCGCGCATTGCTCAGTGAGTGACAACATAACAAACACTAAACAGTTGGTTCAGTAGTTCACTCCTGTCACTCTTACGCAAATGTCACTTAAATACACTAATATGTTGGTTTCTGCAGCTCTTAGTTACACTAGCATATAGCTGATCAAATTGTGTATTGGAACTACCATTAAACCGTGATAATCCAAATATTTGTTTGCTGAAGGCGTAAAATATTTGGATCACCGAGAAAGTTTCCATTAAATGCCACAAGCTTTATTTATTTTACTGGCATTGGTTGTCGGTTTGTATTAAATAAAAACCACAAAACAACTTAGGGATATCATCTAAAACCAGGCCAAGCCCTATTTTATGCTGTTTATAAATTCATATTTAAATGGACCAGTTAGGCATTGCAGGAAAATTAATGTTTATCCTACTATAATACTAACCACATATTTTATTTGAAAATGGTCAAAATGCAATTAAACCATTAGATTGAGCAAAATTGCAATTGAATTTTGACAGAAAACTATTAGAAACAAGTCTTCACCATTGTTTTTTTTTTTTTGTAGGAATTTATGAAATGTCTGTGAAGATAAGAATAAAAATGTTGGTGATAAAATTTATGACCAGCTACCAATTTAAAAACTATTTAGAAACACCCCCAAATTCTGGTCACTATGTTATTCCCATCGAAGTATATAATAAACTCTAAAGTGCTCTTAGGTACCTTACCCGGCACCGAATCGGTCCGGCCGCCATCTTTGAAGTTGGCGGTAACCAGCACCGACGACGATGCAGCGTTTCACTTCAATCAATGTTTAGGACATTAAACGCAACGCAATGTATTTTAAATTTACATGACGTTTTACATCTTTAAATTTTGAACAGATCAGTAATGGTTTCAGCTAAAAACAATATTTAAGTTAAAATAATATTTTTTTAAAGATTACTTTGATTTAATTTGATAATGTAGTGATATAAGTAGTAAGCGAGGAAATTTTTTATTATTTGGTCAATCAAAAACTTCCAGTGAATGAAATGTAGAGGGCATTCTGAATTTTATTTTGCATTAAAAATATCTTCTTTAGGGCAATCAGTTTTTTTACCATCTTATTTTTAGTGAGCGTTTCTACAAATAGGCGAAAGAGTCGAGTGTCCAGCATAACGCTGCCGACGACGTGATGGCCTGATACACTTCCATCGACGAGTGAATAGTTTTTTTACTAATTGTTACAAAGATGACTATTGATATCTCTTTTGGTGAAGTAATATGATTTTTTAAATCATTTTACATACAGTACCGGTACCCACCTCTTGTTTATGGTATAAATTTATACAATTGCAATAATTGTATTACTATAAACTAAAAAAAATTATTTAGCCCATTTTTTTACTTTGTTTTAACTAGCTTTCATAAGGTATCCTATTAACTGGTAGACCTTCGAACTGTCAACTTGAGTGAACATAAGTTAAAGTTACTGTACTAAACGCAAGGTACGCATAGTTTTACGAAATTTTTCTGTAGTACTGTACGGCACAGTTAAAATTTGGTTGAATATTTTTCATTAGTTTTAGCTTTCTTTTTTTGTTGAATTACATTGAATGGACAGTATATTTTTTTTAAATGATATTAAATGGCGTCATTATCACTAAATTATTAAATGATAAACTTATATCCATTATGCAGCCTTAAAAAGGTTGACGTGTGTCACCTGCACTGTTCAATTGAATGTGTATACTGTTAATCTAGAGAATGAATGGGTTTTTATATGAAATCTTATATTTATTTATTTATTTAGACAGATACAGAAAGAACGGTCTCAAAACTATTTACATACCAATTAAAGTTGCAGTAAACAATTTTTACTTAGGTCAATTGAAATTTATGATTAGCCCCTCCCGTTTTCTGAGCTCATCTATATTAACGAATAATGGTTTTGTGTCCAACACTTGTTCAAACTTGAATCTTTGAAAGTTCAAGATTTATCTTAAACTACTTCAAGTTACGAGACACGCTTTGCAGACCCGATGAAACGTGAAGGAAAATTTATTTAGACTTATCCACAGAGAATTTTAAGTTAATCACTTGATAACATTGGAACATATGCTGAGTATTAACAATGTATAAAAACCAGTAAGTAAGGACATCCCATGTAAAATAATTTGGTAATTTTGGTAATAATTGTCCCCAAAGAAAAGTAAAGTGCTGATTTTTAGACAAATTTTCCCTATCAGCCATAAATTGCTATTTCAACCTATTATATTTCAAAATTAGCACATTTGTTTACATAAAATCAAGGAAATAACGGACATCTGCAGGATTATTTTAGCTATCTGTTCCCATTCAACCAATCAGCATTATCCTTAAATAAGGAAAATTAAATCTTGGTGGTGATATTTGCGTCTCGGAGGTGGCGTTTTCACATTTCCATAAAGATATCCCTAATTATTTGGTTCTGTATCTGTGTACCGTATATTCGTTCAATAAATCCAGGTTATTCGTAAAATTGGTTTGTTTATCTGTACATGTAGAGAGTGGAAACGTAAGTAAATTTTTTCTCATGTGTGGAACTTTTGGGAACACTGATGTCTTTCGTAGAATGTACAGAGTACAGTAGACTCCCTCTTAACCGGCCACCTTTTAACCGGTCCCCGCTTTAACCGGCCTACCCTGACACAAAATAACATCTTTTTAACCGGCCATTTTTTATCTCAACATCGCTTTAACTGGCCGTGTATCGCCGGAAACATAGTTTTCTTATCTACTGTATCACAGGGATATATTTCCGAATAGGCGGACTAGGCGCGCGCCTAGGGCGGCAAATTTTAGGGGGCGGCAAAATTTGGGGAAGGAATAATTTTAAATTGGAGTTTTAGTCTTTAAATGTAATTTAAAAAGTATGTTGCATGCCTTTTTTAGTAATTAAAGAAAATGTTTAGCAAATAATTTTGAGAACGACAGTTCGGCTACTTAAAATACTTTCTTTAAGTATAAAATTATTCAAGAGCACCTTAACGTTAAGGCTTCGGTCTACCTGAGCCCGAATGCCGCCTCGCGGCCGCGGCCATATAGCGCTATTCGAGTTTTATGGATGCAGAGGTTTACGGGAATCATGTTTAAAAATTAAATCACTAAGCTAAAGATCGACTCTTAACTTTTTCTAAAAGTAGAAAGAAGGATCTCTTGTTCTCTGGTTTTTGAGTTTTTAAATAAAATTCCTAATTTCTGTTATAACTGTCTAAAATCAACTGTTTTTCTCGATGCAAATGCAAGGGTTTTTTTAAATCCTGTTATCTTATGCTAAATGCAGCTTATAGATATAACTAAGGTGTCAATTAAAGAAGAATTACGGTGTTAAATTTCCTTTTTTACACTTTGTTAATCTCACTTTGGTAGTTTCATTAAAACTAATGGAAAACTCCAGTTAAAAATTTAGAAAAAAAAAACAGGTGATTTTAGATAGTTAGAGCTGAAATTAGAAATGTGTTTAAAAAGATTCTAAAACCAGAGAAGACGAGATCCTTCATTATACTTTTAGAAAAAGTTAAGAATCAATCTCTATCATAATTAGTTAATTTTAAAACACGATTCCCGTAAACCTCTGCCATCAAACTCGCCTAGCGCAAACTCGGCCGCGAAGCGGTATTCGGTAACGTCGCGTCGTTCGGGCTCAGGTAGATCATCAAAGCCTTAAAAACTAAAAGTAAATAATTTATTCACTACACTGCTGTACTGCGTTTTCCGTGCCGCCCTTTTCCTATTGGTCTGGCGAACGTAATGTCCGCCGTTGCTCGCTGCACAGAAAAAAGAAACAAAATCGTAGGAAAACTTCGCTGCCTAGAGGCGGCAAATACTTAAATACGTCCCTGCTGTATCATTCAATTCAACGTTATTTCATATGATGTTCTCAAACCAATTAAAATATAACGCCCTGGACGGAAGTGAATGCCACCGGAAGTCAATGCGTTTTTACCTACTATCCAGTAGACCACATTATTATTAGTGTAGGTTTGTTGTGGATTTCGTGGGTGGTGGATGTTAGCTATAAATCATATATTTAAGGTTGTTTTTCAAGTAATAATTATATTTAGGCCATATAAAATTGTGGGTTGGCGTTCTTAAATGAACATCGGTTTAATCGGCCAATTCATTATCCGGCCGCGGCCTGGTCCCGAGGTGGCCGGTTAAGAGGGAGTCTACTGTAGTGGTGTGTGTAGTGACTCCGGCTGTATCGCTAAAGGAGGGCGGGGGGATAGGTATGAGTTTTGGGTGGTACACCAAGAATTGAAAAATCATCAGTTGGTACGAGGGCACAAAAAGGTTGAGAAACACTGCGCTAAGGGGTTTTTGTGTCGAGAACTCCTACAATTCTCGACCGATTTTCAAGTTTTTGGTGTCGTTGGATTAGGCTTGGTCTGCAGTTGTTTTTGCCAAAAATTGCTGAGAATCGGACTTAAAATAACTGCACTATCTACAAATTAATTTTAAAATTTTCCCTTTAGAATAACGTTGAGATTGGTTTGAGCATTTTAAACATCTGTTAACGTACAGCTCACAGCTGTACCTTTTGGTGATCACTGATATTCACAATGTTGGATTGGTGGGATTTCATGGATTTAGAACTAAATGTAACTTTTGTATTGTATCAAAATAAATTGCTCGATGTTGAGCAACATGTATGCAAGTTTGAAATAAAAATATCAAGGCAGCTATTTGAATGTTCACTTATCCTTGTGGGGAAGTCCACAAGAATGTTGAAGCCATAACATGCTAAAATATCGCAAAAGGTTTTAAACTCATTTTCATGAGTGGGCGAGTCAATATTGAAATCACCTGCAATGATCGGACACTCTCAAGTCTGAACAGGTTCACTGTGTGTGTGTATAACAGATAGTTGGACACTATCGAATATGAGAGGGTCAACTGTATTTATTTTATTGTTCAAAGTAGCTGAGAGTTTATTCCCTGCAGATTAAGCTTTTATTATAAATATAAAGTTCTTAAATTTGTTATTGCTTTTAACAGTGGGAAGTAACAATTAATTCCATTCAATTACTTATTTTTTAGACCAAAAAGCCAAGAGGGCTGAGATCCAGCGCCTGCAGGAAACCATTCAGGACAAAGACAAACAAATCCGTGAGATTACGGAACAAGAGAGGGTGCACCTCACAGAGATGGATACCCTGAGAGTGAGTCAAGGAATTTGTTGTGTTATAGTTTCCAGGATAGTATCTTACTGCCATAAGCCTTTTGATTTTAAACTATTGGGAAAGGATAGCAGCATACCCGATAGAAGACTGATAAGGCTGTGTAAACTCTAGGAAAATACTAATAAAACTGTATTATACAGTTTTATTCCTCTTTTCCACAAAATTCAATTCCACATTTTATTAGCTGGAGGTTTTTTTTAGCGAATTTCCCTATAGGGAATACGCTATTACGGTAGTAGTCATGGTAAGACCTAAGCCCGGAACCATGATACTTTTTCGTTTTGAGGTCCCTAGAAGCCAAAAACACCGCTCGTTCAAATTGATATATATGTATATATATATATATATATATATATATATATATATATATATATATATATATATATATATATATATATCTATATATATATATATCTATATATATATAAGCGAAATCCCACTCACTGACTCATCACAAAATCTCAGGAACTACCAAACGGATTTACTTGAAACTTTGAAAATAGGTTCGCCTTGCCTCCTAGGTGCTCACTAAGAAACGTTTTTGCAAAATTCCTTAAGGGCTCTGCCCCACACGTCTTCAAAGTTACCATGTTATTCTTATGGAAGCAGCATTTTTGTACTGAAACATATGATTACATTAAGGAATATTAATTTTTTAAATAGCTGTTCTCATTTAAATTATTGGGGGAAGATTGGTAATCAAAAATAGAGGATAGTTGCGGCGAGTGAGCTTAGCGACCAAGCTAAACCTGACGGGGAGTGATTACTGACTGACTCATGAAATCTCAAGAACTACCAAACGTATTTACTTGAAACTTTAAACACAGGTTCATCTTGCTTCTTAGGTGCTCCCTAAGAAATGATTTAACAAAATTCCTTCAGGGCTCCCACCCACAGGCTTTCAAAATTTCATAACGCATGGCCAAACAAATTAGTAAACCTGCACTTTTGAAATTTGGAGTGATCTATTTTTTCTTAGGTGCTAAAAAAATGAAATAAAATAAATAAGTAATTGCTTTAAACATCCCCTTTAGGGCTCCGCCCCACAGAAGCTCACAATTACTGTATAGCCTACGTGTTGAAATTTGACATGGACGATTCTCTTTGCTTATAGATACTTATTAAGAAACTGTTTTGAAAATATAGTTTTTGAAGCACTTTAGAGCTCCGCCCCACTAGACTTCAGAATTACTTTGGGGCCTCCGGGGTTGACAATTGCCATGGACGTTTGGTTTAGTCATGGATGCTTCTTAAGAAACGGTTTTGCAAACACAGTTTTCGAAGTTCTTTAGGGCTCCGTACCACAAGACTTCAAAATGACTTTAGGGCCTCCGGGGTCGGACGTTTCTCTTTGCTCATGGGTGCTAACTAAGAAACGGTTTTGAAAATACAGTTTAAGAAGTTCTTTAGAGTTCCGCCGGACATGACTTCAAAATTACTTCAAGGCCTCCGGGGTCGATATTTGACATGGACGTTTCTCTTACCTCATGATGGGTGCTCACTAAGAAACAGTTTTTCAAATACAGTACAGTTTTCGAAGTTCTCTAGGGCTCCGCCCCACAGGACTTCAAAATTACTTTTGGGCCTCCGGGGTTGATATTTGACATGGACGTTTCTCTTTGCTCATGGGTGCTCACTAAGAAACAGTTTTTCAATTACAGTTTTCGAAGTTCTCTAGGGCTCCGCCCCACAGGACTTCAAAATTACTTTTGGGCCTCCGGGGTTTAAATTTGAATTGGACGTTCCTCTTTGCTCATAGAAAGATTTTACTTACTAAGAAATAATTTTGCAAATTTCCTTTAGGGCTCCACCCCATAGAACCTCAAGATTACCATAGATTCTAGGGGGTATAAATTCAACAAGGATGTTCCGTTTTGCTAACAGGTGCTCACTACAAAATGGTTTTGTAAATATAGTTTTTGAATTTCTTTAGGGCTCACCCCACCTGACTTAAAAATTAATCAATTGCCAACGTGTTTTAAATTTGGCATGGACGCTCCTCTTTGCTCATAGGTGTTCACTAAGAAACAGTTTTGCAATTGTAGTGTTTTATGTTCTTTACGGCTCCGCCCCACATGACTTCAATATGACTGTAGAGCCTACGGGTTTGAAATTTGATATGGTCGTTCCTATTTGCTCATAGGTTCTCGGGGCCTTTTCTATTTAAGAAACCTTTTCTCACTAAGAACAGGTTTTGCAAAATTCCTTCAGAGCTCCACTCACACTACTTCATTGTTTCAACGTCATTCTTAAGGAAGTAGAATTCGTTGCTCTTTAAAAATATATTTTTACCTATAAAATAAATCCAATCACGGGCGAAGCCATGATGGGCAACAGCTAGTATATATATATATATATATATATATATATATATATATATATATATATATATATATATATATATATGTATTATACAAAATGAATACATTTTGTATAATATTGAAGTGAACAAACTTCAATTATATATATATATATATATATATATATATATATATATATGTATATATATATATCTTAATATCTTATATATATCTTATATATTTCTTTGTGCCGCGGTGTGTAATAATTACGTGTATGGTAGGCCTACCGAACTCTGTAGTATGTGTGAACTGTTTTGTGTTGTGTTTATTTATATTTTAATTTTTGACGAATCCCATGGATAATACGTTCTTTTATCACTTGACAATGCCGTATTCACGGCGAAACATGTTGTGAACGAGCAACAAATATTTGAGCTGTTCAACGGAAGGTACGTAAAGTATTATTTTAATATATATATATCTATATATATATAAGCGAAATCCCACTCACTGACTCATCACGAAATCTCAAGAACTACCGAACGGATTTACTTGAAACTTTGAACATAGGTTCGTCTTGCCTCCTAGGTGCTCACTAAGAAACGATTTTGCAAAATTCCTTCAGGGCTCCGCCCCACACGTCTTCAAAGTTACCATGTTATTCTTATGGAAGCAACATTTTTGTATTGGAACATATGATTACATTAAGGAATATTAATTTTGTAAACAGCTGTTTACATTCTCATTCAAATTATTGAGGAAAGATTATTAATAAAAAAAGAGGATAGTTGCGGCGAGTGAGCTTAGCGACCAAGCTAAACCTGACAGGGAGTGATTACTGACTGATTCATCTTAAAATCTCAGGAACTACCAAACGTATTTACTTGAAACTTTAAACACAGGTTTTTCTTGCCTCTTAGGTGCTCACTAAGAAATGATTTAACACAATTCCTTCAGAGCTCCACCCCACAGGCCTTCGAAATTTCAATATAACGTTATCCGCAATTTTAAATACAAAGTAGGAAACCTGCCCTGTTGAATTTTGGAGTGATCTCTTTTTTCTTAAGTGCTCAAAAAATTGCTTTAAACATCCCCTTTAGGGCTCCGCCCCAAACAAGCTCACAATTACTGTATAGCCTACGTGTTGAAATTTGACATGGACGATTCTCTTTGCTTATAGATATTTATTAAGAAACTGTTTTGAAATATATACTTTAGGGCTCCGCCCCACTGGACTTCAGAATTACTTTAGGGCCTCCGGGGTCGATATTTCACATGGCCGTTTCCCTTTCCTCATGGGTGCTCCCTAGGAAACGGTTTTGCAAATATAGTTTTCGAAGTTCCTTAGGGCTCCGCCTCACAGGACTTCAAAATTACTTTAGAGCCTCCGGGGTCGATGTTTGACATGGCCGTTTCCCTTTGCTCATGGGTGCTCCATAGGAAACGGTTTTGCAAATATAGTTTTCGAAGTTCTTTAGGGCTCCGCCCCACAGGACTTCAAAATTACCTTAGGGCCTCCGGGGTCGATATTTGACATGGACGTTTCTCTTTGTTCATGGGTGCTCACTAAGAAACGGTTTTGCAAATACAGTTTTCGAAGTTCTTTAGGGCTCCGCCCCACAGGACTTCAAAACTACTTTTGGGCCTCCGGGGTCGATATTTGACATAGACGTTTTTCTTTGTTCATGGTTACTCACTAAGAAACAGTTTTGCAAATACAGTTTTCGAAGTTCTTTAGGGCTCCGCCACACAGGACTTCAAATCTACTTTTGGGCCTCCGGGGTTTAAATTTGAATCGGACGTTCCTCTTTGCTCATAAGAAATAATTTAGCAAATTTCCTTTTGGGCTCCACCCCATAGAACCTCAAGATTACCATAGATTCTAGGGAGTATAGATTTAATGTGGATGTTCCGTTTTGCTAACAGGTGCTCACTACGAAATGGTTTTGTAAATATAGTTTTTGAAGTTCTTTAGGGCTTCACCCCACCTGACTTCAAAATTAATGGCCAACGTTTTCTAAATTTGACACGGACGTTCCTCTTTGCTCAAAGGTAATCAATAAGAAACAATTTTGCAAATTTCCTTTAGGGCTCCTCCCCACAAATTCTCAAAACTTAGATCCTACGGGTCAAAATTTAACGTAAACGTTCCGTTTTGCTAATAGGTATTCACTAAAAAACAGTTTTGCAAATTTAGTGTTTTGTGTTCTTTAGGGCTCCACCCAACATGACTTTAATATGACTGTAGAGCCTACGGGGTTGAAATTTGACATGGTCGTTAGAGCTCCACTCACACTACTTCATTGTTTCAATGTCATTCTTAAAAAAGTAGATTTCTTTGCTCTTTAAAAAGATTTTATTACCTATAGAATAAATTCAATCATGGGCGAAGCCATGACGGGCAACAGCTAGTATATATATATATATATATACAGGGTGAACAACTTAACTGTGCCACCATTGGCATATCCTAAACTAAGAGATTTAGAGAAAACTTTAGATGGGGAACATCACCTATTTTTTAAGATGATAAAAAATATGAATTCCATTTTCTTAGAAATGGCTGCCATTTTCCAATATGGCGGCCAACTTTAAAATTTCTTATAGAACACCCTATATTTTATGGTGCTTTTGAAATGTACATGTAATTTTAAGACATTTTTATACCTTGACATTTTTCTCTAAACCTAACGGTTAGGGAGCTACAGGTAATCAAAGTTCATTTTTAGTTCCATAAGAATAACATGGGGAAAACTTTATCTGTCCATATCTCCGAAACCATTCAGTATAATGAAAAATACTCAAGAAGGAAAATGTCTTAAACTGATGTTTTAATGCAATTTTTTCCATAATAACACTAATTTTCTACAAATTTTATTTTTTGGCCGCCAAATTGGAAATAAGTTAATTTATGCGTAAATGATAATTTTTCTGTGTGAAATGTTTAAACATAATTTTAAGACATTTTCATGTCAAGTATAAAAATGTCTTAAAATTACATGTACATTTCAAAAACACCATAAAATATAGGGTGTTCCATTAGAACTTTTAAAGTTGGCCGCCATATTTAAAAATGGCGGCCATTTCGAAGAAAATGGAATTCATATTTTTTATCACCTTCAAAAAATAGGTGATGTTCCCCATTTAAAGTTTTCTCTAAATCTCATAGTTTAGGATATGCCAATTGTGGCACAGTTAAGTTGTTCACCCTGTATATATATATATGTCCGTGAACACGATAACTTTTGAATGGAACCTCCGATTTTGATGAAATTTGGTACAGGGGTGTAAGCCAGCATCTACTAGGTTGAGTTCGCAAACTAGAATGATTGGAACGGGGTTTTATGGGTTTTCAAAATGGTTAAAAATGGGTTTTTGGCATTTTTTGACCTTAATTTTTAAAATTCAACAATTTTAACTGAAACCTTTTAAAAGAGCTTCAAAAAACAAACAATTTGGTATTTTGAATTTTTATCTTAGCATAACTGGTTACAGGGAAAATAAAAAAATGTGTTTCCCATGTTATTCTTATGGGAAATCAAGAAAAGCCTATATCTTGCTTATTTATTGACATAATTTAATCAAATTTGGTATGTACATTATCTAGATAATGTTTAACTTATACTTGCTTACAAAACCCATATGGCGGCAAACCTACATACTCACCCCCATGGGGTTTATGGGGAATATAACAAAACACCATAACCTTATAAAATTTGGTATGTACAATCACTAGGTAGGATTTAACTTATATTTACCAACTAAACCCATATTATGGCGGCAAACCTACATACTCTCTTCCCCATGGATTTTATGGGGAAATAGAAAATATACCAAAATTCCATTGGAAATTCGCTGAGTACGCAGGTCTGCTGCGACGGGGGTATTTCTGTAATGTAAAGGTGTGTTTACACCAGAGATGTCAACTACAAATTGTCAATTGTACCCATATAGAGATACCAATAATAGTTAACAACTTTTGGTTGTCAACATTAGTGTACCACTTTTTAATATAACATTCACAGCAAAACGAGCTTACTAACAAAACAAGTATAAAAACAAGCTTATGTGAAAATAGGCAGTTAGAGAAATTCTTGGCAACGGTGGGAGTTAGATCAATACCGTACTATGTTGCCACAGTAACAGTAAGCCAAACATGCAACACAGCTATGTGCAACAGTAGTAAATGTGCATTCAATCAGTTGTTCCATATCATTCTAAAAGTGGCTAATAATGAAATTAGTTTTTTTTAAAACTTGAATTAAGGGTAGCTCTTATTTACATTTGAATTGTTCCTGGATACAGTATTAATTTTTAATAAAGACTGGTCTTTTGAATTATTTCAGTTATATCCTACACTTTGTTTAAAAAAATTGTTCAGTCCGTATTCAATACAAAGGCACTTTATATTAGTGCCTATATAAGTACTTACTAGCTAACTGGCCGTGCTTCTTTGCAGTGGTAATTAACTAGGAAAAATGAAAATGAATTATTAAAGTAATTGTATTATGACTTCATCTGAAGAGAGAGTGTGCTAATGAAACCTAAGTATTTTAAATCTACAATGTACAACTATAAATATTAAATATCTACAACTATAAATATCTACAACTATAAATATTAACCAACTGGCAGGTCAGACAAAGAATTTTATTGCTTACTAATACTTATATTGAATATGTTTTACTTTTGGCAATTCTCTATTAAGAAATGTCATTCTAAAAGTTATTTTTTGATTAGAAATCTGGTAACCAAATATAAATTATTGATGTTTCATAGGATCAACTAAACACATTGATGAGGGAAATAAAATCTGTCAAAAACCAAAATGAAAGTGAAAAAGATTCAAGTCATCAGTCAAAATCAGAAGAAGTTCTTCGACTAGGTGCTGAAGTGGCAGAATTGAACAAGGAAAAGGCGATGTTGGAACGAGAGAAAATGGAGGTGTCAAAGAAGCTGGATAGTTTAACAAAGAGGTTTGAACAGGAAAAGAGAAAAGAAATTTCAGATCATAACCAAGAATATTTGAAGTTTCATGATGAAATTGTTGCTAAAGTAAGAAAAGAAATGGAGGAGGAAGCAGAGTTAAAGATTAAAGAATATAGGTAAGATTATCAATTGACTGTTGTTTTTATTTTTCGTCTTTTTCTTTTCCTTCTTTTTTTGCCTGAATCATTTTTCTCAGAGGAGCATTCAGTATACCAGAAATGCTTACAGTAAACTCCCTCCTAACCAGTTTATTAGGCTACCTTTTAAGTGGCTTCCAATGTAATTGGCCTACTATATCACAAAACAACTTCCTTTCAAATCAATTTCTCATCATATCTGAAGTTTGTTCCCAGTGAACTTAAAGTAGACTCCTCTGGACAGGGGGGAACACAACCGGAGTGTGTTGCTGTATGGGATGAGTGTATTGGAAGTGAGTGTGTTTATTTAGATTTACATTCTTTCCAGTAGATCACAAGAATGATTTCTATTTAGTTATGGGTGAACCTCATGTGCGTCGGACGTACTTAACATTTTGATGTTTATACGCTGACAAGTTACAGTGTGACTATTCATACTGATTTATGTTTGCAAAAGATACTTGGTAATCAAGAACTTTAGAGCACTGAATTTATTGTTTGTATGTGTGTCTTTTGATTTTATTTCACTGGAGGTGTAAGTTTTGGGGTGAAATCCCATACAGTAACACATTTAGTATTATTTTTCAACTCTATTGTATTCAGGCAAAAAACCCTGGAACTATGTTTTGAACATTTTTCAAAGTACTTCTGTTTATCTGGCCAATTTGTTCGCTGTGGTCTAGTCTCGAAGTGGCTGGCTAAGTGTCAGCCTACTGCCTAAGCCTACTACTACTTTAGCCTACTGTAGCCTTGCCTAGCCTGTATTGTATAACTGTAGTCTACTGTATAACACAAAGCACTCCAAACCCATCAAAGTTTGGCGGACACCCCGGGAGAAGGAATCGAACCTATGACCCCAATCTTAACACAGCTCTAGTCTATTTATTTGGAAAAAATTGCATTTATTACTGTACATGTAAAAAACAAATTTTGCAACGGTAATTTTTTAAGTAGATTTTTTTAAACAAAAAGGATTGGGCCTGGAAAAATTCCTATCAATTTCTTTATTGTACTAATAGGATTAATGAACCGTCAATATTCAGTTTCTTATGTATTTAGGTTTGATTGTGATTCTTCCTAAAAAATTCACAAATTCAAATTTTTAGCAAACTGGCGTGCCAGACAATTGTAAATAAATAAATAAATACAGTAGAGTAGATGATCCAATCATCAGTTATCCGAACAGTCAAATTATCTGAACCCCTGAAAGACTGACCAATGAAGTGTATAATATTAAAATAACCTTTTGTGAAATGTCAACCATACCAGAAATGTCTTCAAATATAAAGAAATGTGTTCTACTTTTTCTTTTAACCTTTTTTATTGAATTTTATTTAGATGTATTTATTTTAAATTAGTCTATTGTCTTTTTATTGGTTGTAACTTTTAAATACTTTTTGTATTTCACTATCCAGACCCTTCCCCCCCCCCTCCCATCCGAATTAGTCAAGATAGTCGACTCTCCACTAATTACAAATTTTAATATTCACCAAAGTAGCTTCCCTTTTATATTATCTTTTAAAATTCTTCCACTAATGTGTTCTAGTTGACCAATAACTTTAATGTTACAGCATAGCCAATCCCTTCCCATCCCAGAAAAGTTACCAAACTTGTTATTTAAAAAAGTTGCTAATCAATACATTGGGTGGGGTTCACATGTTGTTATTGATGGCGAATCTTACGTGCCGTCAAGATGTGACACACTTAACCGGCCAGATGTGACACACGTAACCGGCCAGGTATTCATGAAAGAGGCCAGTGATAAAGGCCCTTGTGAGGTGGATCGCTGGTGTTGCCACGTGTATTAGTAGAAATCCTAACTGTTACTTCTGATCACCCTCATGTTGAAAATTGTATGATAATTTTTTGGGCCCTGGGTAATGTTTTCCGATTTACTATGGTTTGTTACCAAACACGATCTGATCAGTTGAATTTCATTAAACTTCTAAATCAACTTATGGTATTCCAGTCAACCTAATCTAATTTAGTTTCACTGTCAAATCTGATTTTAGTGTCAGACTGGAGGAGAGCCTCAAGGAAGTGAACGAGGTGAAGTCTATGTATGTGGCCGTGTGTGCGGCCAAGGAGGAGATCTCCAGGCAGCTGGAGGAGACCCGGACGCAGCTGCTGCAGGTACGACATTAGACTCTACTTGCTCACATGTCTGTACGTTCTATTAGCTTTGAAGGATTTTTTTCAACCTAAGAAAATAAATCGAAGTAAAGAAGGAGATAAATCAAGTCAAAACTTCCAAACGCCAAGTCTTCATATTAATTTCTTGGTTGAGCATAGGAATGATTACGTAATTGTCAAGTCTGACGAAAAGTAAAACTCATAACGAGAGTGGCTTTTTTATTAATACACACTAATGAATTGCGCGCTTCTCATAAGATCATGTAGGAGTGGCCAATCCTTGCACAGCGGTGTGTTGGGGTTGCATTTAACACGGAATGAAAGAGCTGCAGGGCAAGAGCACCTATCTTATTACTTTTGGTAAACATCTCCTTAACTAACCAATTGTAGCTAAATTTTCAAATAAAAATGAGTGTCATGGAATATTATGGTGTCCATGTGATAAATAAGAACAAATGGCATAAATATTCAATTTACCTTAATCGTCTGAAGATGAGTATGATTCTATTTAAACCTTGGCTCAGCATTAGATCATTCTCTCCTTACATAGCACACCACGGCAATCTCACTCCAAAAATTAAATGGAGTACTTAATTATTGCTACCACTTATCACCATCTCAAGATGGTAATTTTGACTGTGGTCGTAAGAATTCAAAAATCTTTTTTATCCCATTAAATTATTCCAGACGTGATATTCATTAGCACAAAGACTAAAGAGTAGCTCACTAATACCGTAAATGACTAACACTGTACCACATTAACATGGACCACACTGCACAGCTGACTCGTACTGCAGACACAGACTGGTCAGTAGCTGCGCACACGCCGTCTGGCTGACCTAACAACGGCGGTGGGCAGGGAGTAGCGGCTGCATTATCATGTTTTCAGATTTATTACCCTACAAACCAGTGTCAACCAGTTGACACACTGTCACCTTAATGAAATAATTAGCCTCACTTCAATATTTTTTCATTGTAATATAATTTTCTAACAGTTTGGTTTTTACGAAGTGTTCTATGATCAAAACATATGTGTTCAAACAGCTGACTACAGAGATGGATCAGCTGACATCAGAGCTGGCCGAGAACAAGAAGTTGAATGACAGGTTGGCCAAGTCACTCAACGAGGTGGCAAGTCCCTCGGGTGGGGGAGAGGGGGAGATGGAGCGGCTACGAAGGGAGCTGAAGGAATACATGGAGATGCGAGACCACCTGGCGCGCAGAGTCAACACTGCCGAGCGAGGTGCGTCAGACCAACACCAACACTTAGTGTTGCCAGACACATGTCCGGCCAGAGTGTCAATCCCTAGAACAGCACTTGTTTTTTTGCTAAGAAAGTAAGACTGATGTTTTTCAACTGTCAGTTGCCCTAAGTTCACATCACCCATTTTAAGTTGAAGATGAATCAGTCAAGTGAAATGAGGGGAAAACATGAAAAGATTCCTCGGGTTTTATAAACCAATTTGTTTTTTTGTTTTTTTTTTGTGTATGGAAGTGTATTTTCTTATGATTTGTTTTAATGATTTAAATTACTTGTTGAACATCGACGACCAAGTTTATTCCGAACCCAAATCAAGAAAAAATTGGTATTTCCTGATGAAATGTGTTGGGAATAGGGGGAGTTTTGGAATAGAGGGGTTTGGTATAGCAGGAGTCTACAGTATTAATAACATTTTAAAGAATGATTCTTGTAGCATTCAAAAATAATCATCGTAACTGTTCTGTTGTTGTCATAAAGGAATTGATGATTAATTGCTGACGTTTCTTTATCTTTATTTTACAAAATGACCACCAAAATGGCCAGATTATCAAGATTCCATTGTTTTTCTGTGATGTAAAACGATTATCATAGTAAAATAATGAATATTTAAAATTAGGTTGGTAAGAATTTATTGCAAAAATTTAATTAATCATAATATTTTTGCTCTCTTTCTAAAAAATATAATGTGTTTAGTTTAGAATATTAAAATAATGACTTTTTAAGTTTCTAGGGTGTTTTGAATTTATCCCAACCAATGATGAATAATAAATATTTGGATCAGCATGTGTTTGCAAAATTTCAGGTTTTTTATTTTCTTTGCAGAAAATGCTAAATTGGCTGCTGAAATGGACAAACTTAAGGAGGAACTAGAAAATAGACTATTGACAACTGAAGAAAACCAGGTAAGGTTCTCATGTCTACTCATGAGCTACAATAGGTGTGAATATAAAGTAGACTCTCACGAATTCTCAGATAACAGATAACTGAGGTGCCAAACCAGTGTAGACACCAGACTACTAGAAGTTATCTCTCCGTTTACTCGAAAAGATCATTTGATATTGGATTTACATTGTGATGGGATCGCGTAAAAGCAGTCGCCAGCAATGAAACAATGTTTAATGGTCACAATTATCAGTTGAACGCTAAAAAATGTCTATCGATGGTGATCACACTCAAAAAAAGCAACTGAAATAGCGACAGATTATTATCTAACAACCGTAATTTCATAAAATATTAGGAAACAGTTTGAAATAATTTTGTAAAATAGTAATTATTGTTGCCTGACTAAGCCTACTGAAGGGCTGGATTGACAATCTGTTGGATTACTGGATTGAAATTGAATGTTTACCAAACTACATTGAGATAAAATTGCAAACCGATTGTGTGTGTGTTGTTGGCAGGACATGAGTTGTGCCAAGTGTGGACGGCTGCAGGAGGAGCTGACCAGCATGTCCGGCCGCCACACGCACGAGCTGACGACGGCACGCGCCGAGCTGCAGGCCGCACGCGACAGGTGCGTCAACTATTGTCACTAATTTAATTTCTACCCTAAATATTAAAAATATTAATAAAATCATATTGAAGTCCCTCGGGGTAGTTCCATTACACCGATTTTACTGGCTTATGTTGTAAATTAAACATCAGAATATCTTTCACCAAACTCCTTATATTCAAAAGAAATTCATCATATATTTCTTATGGGAATTTCTTTGTGTAGCCATTTTCATAGGATTGTTTTTCATATAGTTCTTAATAAGGCACATGGTTTGTTTTGGTCTAAGAGCCTATTAAATTTCATAGCCGAAATGCTGCGGAGTAGCACAGGCTTCTAGTCGAATATCAAAAAAGATAAACATCCAAAATACATATGTACAAAATAGTCTACATTTCAAGTTTTTAAGTATAGTAAAAGTACACTTTGGAGTAATTTACAGCATCAGTTAAGCAAACATTTAAAGTACAGCATTAATCTACAAGTCATAACACTTAAAACATGGAATTTAAAAAATCAACAAATTTCAAAATTTTTATCAGTTTTATTACAAAAACTCAGGTGTTTTATAACCAAACGTGTCTTTTAATGATCAATCAATAAATCAATCAATCAATCAATCACTTTATTCATAATTTGTACAAGCATTTTTACAAAGTTAATACTGGCACAAATGTAGAATGGCGTTAATTACAATTTCATTGCTAACTTAGAAACTAAAAAATGAAGTTACATTTCCCACAAAAAAATAGTTGCATAAATCTAACATATCACAGCTAGCCTAATTCAATTTTTCTATTCATTAAAAAATCATCAAAAGTGTAAGGGGCTTTTTTAATTAAATAATGTTTTAATTTAGCTTTAAAAGAGTCTATGTCTTTAATACTTATTAACTCCTGAGGAATTTTAGAAATAAATTTAGTCCCTGTGCTTCTGGGCTTTTTCCCGAAAAAACTCAATGAATGTGGTTGAATGGCCAATTTGTTTCGATTTCTTGTGCTATATGAGTGGTAATCTCCCAGCTTGGCCATCGAGTTTTCAGAAGTTTTAACAATCATAATGGTTTCTAAGATGTACATGCATGAATATCCGCATAGAACATACACTATTCTTTGTAGTTCAATTTTATAAATGTGGACACTTAATATCATTATCATTTTCTTGGTTGCCTCTTAATGGTTTGAATGTATGGTTTTTGCCCATATTTCTCTCCGTCTCTCCCTATACAGATCTCTCTGTAAAAAAACATTTATATTTTAGTACTCTAATAAAATGAAATTATAAATCATAATTATTGAAGCTTTTTATTCTCAATTCTTGTCTGTATTTCACCAGGCTGCTGCAGCTAGAGAAGACGGCTCGGCAGCAGTTTGACACTGAGATTAAGAGTCTACGGCAAGAACGAGACCAACTCAAGGCCAAATGTGATGAGAAAGTGAGAATACACATATTTTTATTTATTTAAAAATGCAAGATTTGAAGTTCATTGAAAGAAACTTACCAAACTTCAATGAAAGTCGGTTTTTTGCCTTAAGTCTAGAAAGCCAAAAGATATTTACTAGTGATGTGTTGGTTCCAAAATTTCAAAGTCGGTACTGATACCGGTTTTTTTAAAGGATCGGTTCTTGATACCGGTACCAAGTAGCCTACTCATTTTTAATGAGGTTAATATAATAGGAAATATGAAAAAAATTGTACATTGAAGTGATATTTTAAAAGTAGTACAAATTTAGGGATTAACTTAACCAACAAATGCAAGTAAAAGAATTAGGATTGAGTGAAAATTAAGGATGGGGCAGTGTTGGGGTGACTATGGGAAAACATTCATTAAAAGGATTTTTGACAAAAAAAAAAATTAAAGTACACTAATGGCATCAGAGAACAAAGCAGGCCAACCATACTTTGTCTTTAGATTTTTAATCTCTGTGCACATGAACTTGATGAGTAAAGATCCCTTGTTATGATCATGTAATTTGAAAACTTCAGGAGGTGCAGATAAAGAAACTCATTGAGAGTCGCAAGCGAACGCCAACAACCGTCAACACAGCGGCACAGACAGAGTGGGGACCTGATGGTGTTGAAGAGGATGAAGGTATGAGAAATGACAACCAAGTGCTATCAGTAGTTGAATGGATTGTGATGTATTTAATGTTATTTCAAACTTCCTTAAATCTGCGTCCGCACTGGCCAAACATCCACAGCAACTCAGCGAACACAAAAAATCAACAAACAATTACCAGCCACATGATGATTTATTAGAAATGAATAGCCAACAAACGAACAAAAGTTCGCCAGAAAACAGTTTGGCAAACATGGAGGGGGTTAAGAAAATTGGATACGCTCTTGGAGTTATACTAATAAATTGCTTGATTACCTCTTTTTATGATAAGAAAAATGAGCTGTTTTAAAGATTCATTGTTTACTTGTAAGTCTTTTATAATGAAGTAAAAGCTTTCCATGCTGTGGGCTCAATAAATGGAATAATAATAAGTGTTTTTTTGGTCATTGTTTATATTTAATTTAATATGAAAGATATAAAAAAGTAATTTTTAACATACAAAATGGAATATAACCCTTTGACAAGTAAGGTATTTTTACAGAAAATGAGTATGGACGTTCTTGAACATCCATAACTAAACTGTCAAAATATACTAAAAATGTACTGGAACATTAATAAGTATTAAATTTTTTTAGCAGTTCAGTTGTTTAATACAAATGAGATAAGAACAACTCTGTAACAAGTTTAAATGAAAGAAATTACTCAATTTAGAGGTTAACCTTTATTCGAATTAGAGGTTAGGGCGTGGCCTATCAGTGCTGTAAAACGCCACTCCTGCCACCTGCTGTGCTAGCGTCGTAACTTGACACTTATTGGCGGTCATTACACGTGCAAGTTTTGTTACATGATTTGTTATTGAGCTGAGCCTCCGCGCAAATTTGTGACATGGTACGACACAACTTTGCGCGGAGACTCAGCTCCAGGGTATGATTGTATCCCTGCCTCATTTTTAATCGATAACCTTCCAACTCTCAGCAGACCGCTCCTTCATATTATTAATGCCAATATACGCTCGGGCGAGTTTCCCGATGCCTTCAAGGTAGCTGAGGTCATTCCATTGTACAAAGGTGATGTAACAGAGAAATCTAATTTTAGACCAATCAGCTTTTTGAGTGTGTTCTCTAATGTATTAGAGAAAGTAATTAAAAATCAATTAGTTTGTTATCTTGAGGAGAATAACATCTTAACGGGATGCCAGTTTGGGTTCAGAAAAAGTAAAAAGATTTCCGATGCGTTTTTTTACATCTCTAAAAACCTTAATGCAGCGGTGTCTGATAGCAATAAGTGTTAATAATTTTTCTCAATCTGGCTAAAGCTTTTGATTCTGTTGATAGAACAAAGCTACTTTCAAAGTTAAAGTTAGTGGGAATAAAAAATAACCCTTACAATTGGTTCAAAAGCTATCTCGATAAGCGCAAACAGTTAAGATTCAGATCCAGATTCTTTAACCTCAGTAAATGGTGTCAATAGTAGTCTTACAGCGGTTAACTATGGGGTAATCCAGGGAAGTATGCTGGGCCCTATTTTATTTTTAATTTACATAAACAACCTATCTCGAGTTGGAATCTCTGGTAAGTTATCGCTTTTTGCCGATGACACTGCTATTTTCATAGAAGGTTCAAATTGGGACGAAGTTATAAATAAGACTCAGCAAGATTTGTCACTTGTCAAGAAATGGTTTGATCAAAATTTACTTTCCTTGAACATATCCAAATCTAAATTCATGCGCATAGCTCTTAGAGATATCAGTGATACTCAAATTAGTGAAATTAAGTTACATTCGTGTGGAAATGCTTACAGTTTGACGTGTCATTATGAATCTCTGGAGCGGGTAGACACATACAAATACTTAGGGATAGTAATTGATAATAGACTGACTTGGGCGGCTCATATATTTTATTTGACTAACAGACTTAGGAAACTGATACATGCATTCAAACAATTAGGGGAAATTCTAAACCTAGACGAAATTAAAATGACCAACCACGCGTATGCGCAATCACACCTGGAGGGAGGTATCATAATGTGGGGGGCAGCTTACAGAACTACTCTCAACCCTATATTTATAACTCAAAAGGCAATTCTCAAAGCTGCCCTAGGAAGGTGTCGGCGTTACTCGTCCGAGGCGCTGTATGCGGAGACACGAGTCTTGGATGTACGGCAGCTTTTTGTTAGAGTAATTGTTACCTACATTTTTAAGAACTTTGATAACATATTTGAATGCTCTACACACCAATATTAGACAAGGCACTCTGTTTTGGCTATAAAATTCCCTAAATTAGTTAAAACATTCTTGACCCCTAATTCTTTTTATGTAGCTCATAAAATCTACCGTAATCTGCCGGATCATCTAAAAGATTTTTTTCTTGTAAGCTATCAACATATAAACTGAAAGTCAAGTTATTGCTTCACAACATTGGAAGTGCCAATATTGAGAACTTCATTATCAGGCGAGGAAGGCGGGATGCACATCTGGTGATATCAACTAAAATAGGATGCTAAGATCTATTTACCAATACAACGCTGGGTTTTTTTCTGTAGCCGTTCTGTTTTTTATTTTCTTTTAAATTGCTTTGTTAATTATATAAAAAACATCTAGGCCTATATATAAAAACATATAGTTTATAGAAAAACACTTATAGTCAAATCTTATGAATATAGGCTAAAGGACTCAATGCCACCGTCCTATGCACAGGCTATGCCTATGTGGGATTTGTTTCACACTGTATTATTTTGTATTTGTATCTCTGTCATGTGTTTAGGAAATAAAGATGTTTTGACTTGACTTGTTGTAGTATTTTACATTTTTAATGTGAAAAATGAATAGGAACTTTGACATTGAAAACATTGACTACTAAGAAATAATGAAATTAAGGACAATGATATTTCACTAAATTTACCTTTGATACTGCTATTTTACTGTTTTAAATTATAAATTTACCCAAAATAAAACTTAAGAGCAGAGCAAAAAACTAAGTGTTTTCTTTTTTTTTTTTGGGCTACTTGAAAGTTATAATTGGCTACTCATCTACGCACAGAAGATTTTGACATTCAGGAACATCCAAGGGATAATCTAGTATAAACTCATAAACAATTTTTACTTACTATATTATTTTCTTTGACCACTTTTAATTGGATTTATTTAAACCCAACAATCTGATGAAATTTTTAAATTTCTTGGATAAAATAAGTCAACATTTATTTAGGTTTTAAGTTATGTATGCCTAGTTATTCCTAAGGCTACTTGGGAAATATTGTTTAATATATATTAATCATAAAACCAATTTTATTTTGTGATAATTCTAAACAGGAGAGTTGGAAAAAAGACTTAGAGAAGAGTATGAGAAGAATCTTGCAGTAGTAAAGAAGGCCCAACAGGATGCAGTTGAGGCTATCAGACAGAGAAACAAAGAAGAGATGGAGAAATTGCGACAAGAACATCAGCAGGCGATGGGTGAGTTACCTGAACTAGTTGTACCAGACTTGGAACTATCATATGTTTCACATTTGTGTTACTACCAATGATATATTTCTATACCTCATAGAAATGTTGATTATCTGTCTTTAAGTTGTAAGATTTTGTGGACCCTTTCATAGCAAGATGTCATAAAAATGTTACTTGTCCCGATATTCTTATAAATAGAACTTGCTTTATCTGAAAATGGTTTTTAAAATCATCATTTAAAATACTTTTAAGGATTTCCCCATTTTTAAGTTTTGCTGATGGACAAAATAATCTAACCAGTAATAAATGACAAGCATCTTTATTTTGCTTTTAAAATATTTTACATAATGTTCATCGTCAGTTTATTCTATGTTATTACTTGATTAATAACGGGTCTCAATATCTGAAATAAATAACAAATTTCAGTGAAATTCCAATGGCAAGGTAGATTTTAAATGAATACTCGTGACACAGATTATTCTTAAGAGGTCCTGTTTTATGACTTAACTTCCATCTTTATTTACTTACAAACATTTATGCAGTACATTGATTTATAATCCATAGTGATGTGATCAAGCCGAATCTCAATTCTCGAATCCTCTGAATCTTTCCCAAATATTTGGATTCTAGAATCAATTTAAACAGAATCTACATTAAAATCCTAAAGATTCAATCTGCAGACCCACCATGCCACATTTTTAGACTATAATTTAGTCATTAATTATTTAAAATTTATTGGGCTACACCCACCTTAATATTTACAGTATGATGCGTGGATCCTTCGTCAATTGGTGAACACAAAAAACACAACACACACGTACACAAAATCGGATCCCGCTATCAAAGTCCCGACGTTTCGCGTGACCGAAAAACATTCACGCCTCTTCGGGGGAGTTTATTGACGCCGACGATGTTGTTTGGCGTGAAGTCGCTCCGACCGTCTTACCGCGACTCCCCAATAAATTTTAAATAATTAATGAAAAAACCCCACCCAACAAGAAATCATGTCATTCAGAATAAGAAGTATAATTTAGTCATAGAAGAACCAGAAACAGGACATCTAAAAATGTTTAGAATTAACAACAATCAATAAATTTGTATGACACTGTTATCTGATCACATAAAAAATAGGTTGATCCTAAATAAATTATATTAAAAGAAGAAGAATATGTTACCTTGATATTGAAATTTCATATTCTTCTATGTTATCCATTTCCATAGTCAAACCCATATATGTTATCAACAATTATTTCTTTTTTATTATTAACTAAGAGTTTATAAAAGAAAAATTATTTCATAGTCATTTAATGACTTTTTTATCACTGAATGTACTGTAATATTTATTCGCTTCTATTATTTCACATATCTTATTTGTTTTGTATGAAGATAATTATTATGTTTTTATTTCCTTTTGAAAAACACTTATTTATTTTAAAGTTAATTTATGTTAAGTAGAATTTTTTGTTCTTTATTCTGTATTTATATTACTTTATTTATGTTGCAACCCTGTTTTCCAAAATGCCAACCAATATGCACGAAACAATTCAATATCCGATTGAAGCCAGTGGTTTTCAATATCAGACTATTTTATGTTTGTCAACTTAGTAACCTTCATCTTTCATATTAAATTCATAGTTGTAAAATAAAAATCAAGTTTAGCAAAAGTTTTTCTTGGTATATCACGTTTTAATGTTTACATGAGTATTTGTTTACCACTTGGTACAGTAATGAATTAATTATTGATCTTGGTTAATAATGAATAAGAATAAAACATGGAATTTCTTTTGGCTAAGGACCTTTTAAAATTACTTGTACCTGGATAGGCCTGAATATAAAATTGTAAAATATTATTACTCATTTTAATCTGTGATTACCTTGGGTAGACTAAATAATTTGATTAATATAATTTATGAAGAAATTTAAGAGTTCTAGATACTCCTAAAAAAATATATATATAAAAAAACTATACAGTAAAACAATTTGAAAGATTTAAAAATTGTTTTTTTGACATTTGGATTTGGAATCAATAATCGAAAATCCTGGATTTGACCATAATTAATAAGCCATAATGCAGAATCTTAACTTGCCCTCTATAAACCTACTCCATTTATTTCAAATCCAACTTTTTGAAAAAATGCTGTAATTTAATACGTTAATCTCTGCCTTGCATTTACATCTCCCCCAGAAAATCTACACCTTTTGTCTAAGACATTCCCGTTTGCAGAGTTGTTGATTGACAACCACCAGAAAGAGGTGCGGGAGGTGGAGGACCGGACCAAGCAGACAACGCTCCAGTTCTGCGCCGCGCAGATCAAGCGGATGGAGGAGAACTACTTGGAGGAGGCGTGTCGGCGCGTGGACCCCGGCGTTGTTGCGGCACTACAGAGCGCTCTGCGGGACCGGTCCAACGAGGTACCTACCATACCATACTAGCTTTCACCATCACCCAGACGAATATAGAATCTATACAGGGTATTCATTTCTTTATGCTCACCATGGGCACCTTTTACACTTAAGAAGGTTAAAGGAGCAAAGTAGTGCAGAATTTCGATCTGAATAACATGGTGGGTAAAAATCACTTATATTCCATTAGCTCTGTTCGCTATGCTGGAAAACTTGTTCTTCTCTCAAAACTATTTTTCTTTATAATCTGGTTGTTTTTAGAAATAAAAAAATAAAAAACTTTAAAGGAAAGGTTGTACGGTACTGAAATTTAATGTAGATTTCAATGAAATGCTTGAATGTAGATGAATGAATGATTTCAATTGAGTGAAACCCATTTGAACATTATTGGTTTTTGAGATTTCACCCTCAATTCTGAAAACTCCAATACTAACATACATTTAGCTATGGATAATTTGTAAGAATATACTTTTCTGAGTTAAAAAAACCGCAAATGTCATATTTTATCATAACTAGTGTACTTTATGCACGAAATAGACTTAAGACTATCACATGTCATCGTTAGAAATGTTACGTGTATTTCTTAATCAATTACATCCAACCAATTCAATATTTTGACTATCAGTAATTACCCAAAACTAAAATTATTTACAGCAGTACATTAACAGATGTTTAAAATGCTTAACCCGATCCCAATGATATTCTAAAGGAAAATTTTAAGAATTAAAATATTGATAGCCCCCGTCCGATTCTCATTAATTTTTGGCGAAAACAACTACAACAAGCCCTATCCAACGACACCAAAATTCACCACTTGAAAATCGGATGAAAATTTTAGTAAGAGTTCCAATTACTAGCCGATTAAATAATTTTAGATGATTTATTCAAGTCTCAAAAAACTAGGGATGGACGAGAATGCCTTTTTGGTTCGGGATGGGAAGTTTTATTCCCCCCTTATATTCGGGACAGGATCGGGACAAGATTGCTTGTCTCAAAGCTATCGGGAAATATTTGTTTAGACTTTTATCTGAATGTTATATATAAAGACAAATTAATGTTAAATATCAACTGGTTCTGTTTCCAAATAGTTCCACTTTTTTTGTATGAGTTACAATAAACGTCCTTTAAAATATCTAATTTTTATATTTGCTATATACTCTGAGATCAGAGAATAGTATAAATTTTCTTGTAACCAAAGAAATTTAAATCAAATCACTAAAAAATATCCATATAAAGAAAATATGTTGTCCATGTCAAATTTGATACAAGTTTTGTTGAATAAAATATTAAACGTTTGGTACTAACAATAAAAATAAAAATTTTGGACATGAAAATATAGATGAAAATTATTGGAACGATTAAAGAACACTAAACGGTATTACATATATAGGGCTAAGGCCTGCTCAAACAAAACTAAGGACAAAAAATAAGAAATTTAAATGAGAATAAATATTAACATTCAGAAATCAAGTTGTTCAACAAACCAATGTCATTTATAACCTCAAGAAATGTTTTGCATATGTCATTGAGACAGGTTTTTACTTAGCGATTATCATACAAATTTAACTTTGAAAATATAAACTATTAAACCTAAATATTTTTATTGTTATTTCCATGTATTCATTTCATTATTTTATGCTATCGCCTATCAGAAAAAAAAAAGAAATGTATGATGAAAAAATCAATAAAAAGTAATGTAAATTTAAAGTCATGGCCCTCCAAATCTAATAAAGGTATTTGTTATGTTTCATAAAAAAATATATTCAATAGTCCAATTAGTAGTTTTTAATTTAAAAATAATATTAAAGTATAACAAGATGTTTTTAACATTCTAAAACAGGAATTAATTTAATCAATTTTAAAGAATGATTTAAAAACAATACTTTTCTACTTTGTACTTGAATGAAAAGTCTTACAACTTTCCATAAGTTTTATTAAATTTGTGAGAATTAGACGAATCCAATGAGCCATCTCTTAGTTTCCTATGTCAATTAGTTCAGACAGTAGCAATTGTTACTAGGAGCAAAAAACATTCCTCTTGAATAAATTACTGCCAGACCGTCGAACAATAGATAAGCTGAACAATAGAACGTCCTCGGCGCGGAAAGCGGCAGGAATGTGCCGTGTTTTACTCGTTAGCAAGACTGCCGGCCGGGGTGTAAACAACTATTGTTCGGCAGTTCCCGCCCTGATAAATTCCCGAGTAAAAAAAATCCCGCTCAATGATCAGGACAATTTTGCTCCCGAAAATTTTCTTGTAATTTCGGCATCCGACCATCCCTACAAAAAACAGTTTTTAATAAGCGAATTGTACCTAGGGGCCGAGTATTTGCTCGGAAACTTAACAATTCTTCGCAGGAATAATATCAGTAACAAACGTATGCTAAAATGCTAAGTGCAAAAAGGTTTTTTTCTATTCAAGACAAGCTTGTTTGCTCCGCTTCCTCATGTTCGCCACAAGCTAGCTTTCGCTTTGTTTACTCACCTTTCAGAATGTTTTAATATAGAAGTACGGCTAGTATGTTTATGTTGCTGTACTTTGGTATAAATTTGTAAACGACATGTTTTATCTTTAACGTAAGAATTCTACTTCTATGGTGAACAGCTGATTTCATAATTGTTACCAATTCTTTTGTTTTTAAACACAATTGCAATTCTATGACTTGCTTAGTTGTTTCATCCTTTTACTTTAATTTTTTTCATCTAAACCTTTATAATCACCAGTATGAAGTATGAATTAACCCTTTGAGTGCCGTGAATCTTATAGCGAGACTCGCTGTCGATGTAGTCTGAGTGCCGAGCATCCCATAGCGAGATTCCTGGTTTGCTTTGGGAAAAGAGCCAGGATCTCGTAGCGAGACGCTTACACTTCCGTATTTCCTATGAAAAGGTTGCTATTTTTTAATTAATAAACCATAAATGTCAAATACGCTACAATCCTGCATTTAACATAACAATCAATAAAGCGCTGAACAAATTGATCGAAAAATCCAGCACAGCGAACGAAGGTGGTGGAATATTATCTGTTTACCCACCACCACCACTTAATTTAACTCGCAATTCTGCACTACTTTGCTAATTTATTCTTCTTTGTATCTCTTATGGTTTACAAAATGCCAATGGTGATCATAGAAAATGAAAACCTGTATATACACACATCTTTCTACTTAAACCAGATACACAGTTTGAGGGTTGGTTCGACATATCCTCACTCATGTTAACATATGTTCCTTAAAAAAAAGGTATTAAAGATAGCTGACTTCTGTTTTCTCTACATGAAAGTTCTGGCCATTCTGCACATGTGGAATGTATAAAATAAAACTTTATTTTATACATTATTTATACGTGTGATTATATATTTCGTACATTTCTTTATTTGATTTTTCTAACTGGTTTGCCGTTAAAACTATTAATACAAAAAGCTACCGCAATATTTTGTTGTCTGACAGAATATGAGAGCTCTCAGCCATATAACTTGAAGAATGATTTTTCACTACTTTGCACTTTAAAGTAATTGGATAATCAGCTGTTTCATGAATTATTAACAAAGTAAGCCCAATGTATTTGCTAATTGGGTGGTGTTTGTTTAGGTAGAAAAGTTGAAACAGCAATTGGCAGACTTGGAGGAGAGTAACAAAAGACAGTTGGCAGCTCTGCAGCATCAGATGGATTCCGACAAAGACAAAGCGGCTCAACTGATGATGCAGTGGGTTCACGAGGTAACGGAAAACTACTGTCTATTCCTATCATTCATCTATATTATCATTGGCAATGATTATTCCAAAGTGAATGGGCTAGTCATCCAGTGCATCTGCTTATAGTCAGCAGTGGAACCAGATTCTGGTGTTGGAACCACAGACACCAATCAATGTTATTACTCATAAAACAATAATTATCAAACAATTAACTGTGTGTGGTTGAAAAGGGTAGTAAAATGACTTGACAATCATGTTACGGTGTTACAATGCAGTGATAGATATTTTTAGATTAAACGAGGACCAAAAGTAAAAGAGGTACAACAAAGTTTTTGTCTCAAATTGTGTAAATTTGAACACCTCATACAATAAAAACATAAAAAATATGTTGGCTGTTGAATGCCACAATGTACCAGAGAAACCTTAAGACTTGAATAGGATTGTATTTTAGTTTTGTAAAACCGAAAATTCTGTGTGATCCTATTTTGTCTTTGTACATCTGCGTGTTATTGTTTTATTATTGTTAGTAAGTTGATCTTGCCACTACTGTCGATGAGACTCTGACTATAATTATTTAGGCCTAACGACAAATAAACTGATTTCAGTTATTTATTGACATGACAATAGATTACCGTAATAGTTAAACACAGGTAGTATGGTCTTTTTCAGTAGTCAGTATTGCTTACCCTTGTGATTTGTGACAAGGCCTTATATTGTTAACTTCAAATTGCCACTTTATGGCAAGCATTCATGATTTATCTTCGAAAGATAAGTTTATTCTGTAGGGAAATTAACCCCAATTTTGTTGTTCACTGTTCTCATAGAATTAATGTTACAGCTAAAAAATGTTCAGGGGGAACTCAAGATTAAAGAAGCAATTATTGATGACCAAAGATCTCAAATACAGAAGGCGCGAGCCAAAGTGCAAAAATTGCGGAATCAGATAGTTGAAAATAATAAAAAATTTGAAGAAGAATACACAAGTAAGTGCAATCAGTACAAAGCTGAATTTGTCAAGATGGCAGAAGAGCGAGAGAAATTAGTTAATGAAAAAGTACAACAGTTAAAAGAAGAATATCAAAAACAAATCAAGGAACTGAAGAAGAATATGAAAAATAAGCATAGTAACAGGTAATATTTTGCTGTAGTATTTATTGAAGTTTATGTACTGGTAGTGTGTTTAGTGTGTTAAAGAATTATAAAAAGCAAATTCACTGAAAAAGAATTATTAATCCTTTCTTTGTATATATTTAAATTAAATTAATGTGAGGTGAACAAATATTAACATTTCTCATGATTAATCTGAGCTTCAGATAACATTTACAATGAAGCTAAGCTTAAGGTAAGATTTCTAGTGAAGGTGAGTTTCAAAATTCTCTGACCACAGTAATCTTTTTGTAGTTTCACATATTTTTTGTATCTCTTTGATGTTCCACCACAGTCTCACTAGCACTGTAAGTAACTTTCACTGCAGTAAAACTTCAAAAACTCAATGCAAAATGGACTAAGGCCGGTTCCTACGTGGGCGACAGATGCGACGCGACGAGAGCGACTGGAGCGACACCAGCGACAAGCTTGCATCGCCATAACGTTATACATTGTAAATTGTTGTCGCTCCTGTCGCCCACTAAGAACGCTCCAATGCTTATACATTTGTTTGAAATTTTGTCGCTCTCGTCGCGTCGCATCTGTCGTCCACGTAGGAACCGGCCTAAGGCACTGTAGAATGTGGAGAATAAGTTTGCTCAAGCCGATAAAACTCTTACTAAATGGTGTGATATTGGCTCAGATGTAATGATCGGCCATGTGAAGTTGCATTGCATTAAATGGTTGCAAATACTGATCATAGTGTGTAGTAATATAGCCTAGGTTGACGATCAAATGGCAGGCGAACCGGCAGATGCAATAGCAATGGAATTGTGTTTTGGTTTTGGTACTATAGCTTCACATGGCTTATGGTCGAATACTGTACGTACATACTGAATTGTCATGATTTCTGGAGTCTCTAATTATCGGAATTAAAGTTTGTGGGGGGTTTCTGTTCTTATAAAAACAAACAAATTTTCTCTTTTCTGAAAACAGCAAATTTAAAGCAAATTCAATAAAATACATTCAGTTTTAGAAAACAGAACAATGCCTTCCATCAAATAAAAAAATATTAATATTTTTCAGATGATGAAAAGGATTACCCAGTTCTTCAATTCTGAAAGCATGACAAATTAATCCTCCTAGACTGTGATTTGAACAGTTTCTGTAAAACGGAAACGTGCCTTTTATTTAATTGTAAGATTTTAATAGTGTAAGGTTTTGTCTTTAAATAATAAACTTATTTTTATATACCTGTTCTTATTTATTTAATTCTCCAGGGTACCCATTTTTAAATAGAGGTAGCAAAAATAAATTTGATTACTGAAAAGTAGATCTTTACATGGCAAATGGGGAATCAAACATAGACCTTCCGCAAACATATGCTTCGTACAAAAAAAGACACATATTTATTGGAGATTTTAATTTGTTGTATGGTAAACCATGATAACATTGAACAACCCCCCCCCCCTCAACTATCCAACCTGTTATCTCTCTTAGTTTCCCACATTTCAAAATCAAGTGATTAATTTATTGCACTTTGTGTTGCGAGTAAACAATTACCGGTACATTCCAAATCAGTTTAATTCCAATTTTGTTTTTGGCATTTTACATAACTTTTCTTAAAAATTAAAGTTAACCGATATATTTTACTATATTATTAATGTAAACCTACTTTATTCTTAGTGTAACAATAAATATTCATTTTTGCACATTATAAAATCCTTTTTCTGGATTTTTTTTGTTTATAAGTTATAAAAAAGACAGTATTTTCCCAGCGAAATGTGTTTGGGATAAGCGGATTTTCAGATTGGCGGGTTTGGATTATCGGGATTCTACTGTACCACTAAATATATTTCCGTATGGGATTACATCTACTAACTCACCCCAGAACTTAATTCTCAGATGTAACAAGAACAAAACATCAAAATACAGTAATTTGTATTTGATACCACATAAGATATTACACTTTTGAATAAAAACAATCTGAAAAATCAAAACCAAATTTTAATGATATTTTAACCCCGCGAATCCAAACTAATTAAAACGATGTACCATTGAACACATTAAATTGTGGTTTAATATGACCTAAATGCAACAATGAGTTGGAAAATACCACTAAGTATATTTCTGTATGGGATTATAGCTACCAACTCACCCTAGAACTTATTTTTCAGGCGTAACAAAAACAAAAAATATCAAACAGTAATTTTTGTTACCACACATATAACACATAGAATAAAAACACTGTTGAAAAATTATAAAAAGATTTGAAGTAGTATGTAGATACAAAAAACTGACGATAATATTTTGTCACTGATTTTTCACTTTCACACAACTACAAAACAAGAAGTAAGCCTACATCCTTGACATCCATGACTAAACTAAAAATAATTTGTTATTGTAGTTTATCGGGAGGGAGCTAAACAAACGCATTAACTTCATGTGGCTTTTACTTCCGTCCAGAGGAGTTCACCTTAACTGTTCACGGGGAAAATCTATATTTTTTATAATGTGGAATTTGTTCGAAAGTTATATAAGAAAACTATGTTTTCAGTGAAAAGCAACTGTTAAAGTGATGTAAACTTAAATACATGGAGGTGGCATCCAGCTAAAGGATTAACTAACTTTACCAACGTTTTAGTAAACCGTCTGAAAGATAGTTTAAACAAGAGAAACTAGAAATTCTAGATTTTTAGTTTCTAGAATTTTTAGACATTCTATGCATACTACACTTTAGCTTTTAATCCAGATAAAAAAAGCCACTAAATGTTATCTTTATGTCCCTCCTAGAATGTCTATGGCGGCAGATGCGGCGGTATTCCCGTTTGTAGAGAGTATACCTAGTTTGTGAATGGAATGTTGTATCCTTGTGCAATCAGCTGAGTTAAGAGGTCAGGTGGAGGGCGAATCCATTGATGTACAACAAGTTCAGCAACAAATACAATCACTGACAACATGAGACCTGAGATGAGAAGTAGGAACGCTCCTTGCATTTGTTCCATATACAGTTTAGGTTCATAATGAAATGCATCGGTTGTGCTTTGTTGCTTAGCTTGGTTTTCCCATCGAGTTAGGATACCGGCCTCGAAGAGACGGTAAATGATGGCTAAAAGTGGCTCTCTCAATGGTGAGACCCTTCGAACTATGATGGGGGATGAAGGAGACTTGATTACACATTCTGGCTGCAAGTAAGCTGTAGGTACATTCTGAGCTTTCAATCTTTCATTTGTATATGCCAGCAAACTTCTTGTTGCAAAAACAGCTGTGTTTCTACTTAATGCTACTTTTTCAACAACCGGTAGAAAATTCCCTGGAGGTAAGACTTCAAATCGCTTCAGCAACATTTTGATTGCATAGCTCGTTTTGACAGAAGCATTTAAAACATAAAACATCTGAGGAGATCCTGTGATACTGAATTCAGTTTGCAGAAGGTCTGCAGTATTTTCAATATTACCGCTTTTTGTTGGAACAGTAGCGAAACTGCCGAGTTGAGCATTGTAAGCTGCGATGAGAACCAAGCAATAGAACAACCACGGTGCAAGGAACGATCTTACAATATTAGATCGAGGCTTTTCCTCCACAGATGCTCCCAAGAAGGTGAAATATACATAAAAACACAAAACATCCCACTTTGTAAAAGCAGGGTCTTCACTGACTGATAGCCGTGCTAAAAAGTAAAATATTACAATGACCAAGAGTAGAACCAAATAAATTAGAAGCCAAGTAACGTTGGAAAATTCGCCAATGTAAGTTGTCCACATGGAGGGGCCCTCGCCAGCGTTGGCCGGCACCGCCCACGTCAAGCAATCCATGTTGGTCTCCTTAACCAGAGCCACTTGCGGGTGGTAGTCCAACAACCTCGTGAATATGCCAAAACCGATGTCAGCTTTCATAGTCGCAACATCGATGGCCAAAGGTGATGAATCATTGGAGTAAATCGCTTCATAGTTTGATGTTACATCGATCACTCTTGTTATGATGGGTGTGAAATTCATCTTCTCAGCTACGGTCTCAAATAGCAGACCTCCGATCCCACTGAGATTGTAGGTTTTATTTCCGGTCTCTTCAATTATCGAATCTGGTGGCCTGTGAATACCTGCACATTTCAAGGGGCAACCGTACAAGTTGTAGACTTTTCTCTTCCTATCGTACAAGTTTTGGTTACGTGTGAACCGATTATAAGTATTGCTCCAAGTGTCAATCATCACAGGTGCTCCTGAATCTGCACATTGGGTTTTTGTGTAGGGAAAATATGTGTAAACTCCGAGTCCGCCATACTTCATTTGCACCAGTGCTATAACATCGAGCATTTCATGACTCCAGAACTCTTGGAAAATTGCCCTCAAATATAAAATACTTGTTTCCTGTTCAATCCATATCAATAAAAATCTAGAGTTTTCAAAATTAATCAGACGTTCCAAAATCTTGGAGTAGACCTTGTTTTTTTGTGCGAGGAATATAAAGAAACTTACCTCATGTGTTAGATTTTTGGGACTCAAGATAAGCCTGGGTCCACTCACCACAGACAATAAACTGTTCATAAAATCAGAGTTTTCGACCTCTTCACTCAGAAACACGAATGTTCGTTTGTCAGCATATGTTTTTGTTATATTTTGAACACACTTTTGGAGGTGTTGATAGTCCACAGCACTCTGAAGTTGAATTTCACATGTAACTATTAAAATGACACTCATTGATATATAAATATGCTTTAGCATTTTTCAACAATTCTTGTGGGTTCTAAATGAAGAAACTCATTCTGAGCACATCACAAAATCCTAATGACGTAAAAAATTTGACCCCAGGATTGAGTAGTTTATTCTTTTAAGATAACAACGACTAATTCTTTGACTAGCAGAACGAACCATTGTGTTGTTCTTCAAAGAGACCGAGTTTCATTCAATGTCTCTCCCTGGTAAACATTTGTCAAGCAATCTTCCTCTTAGAAGCAAATGTTTCAAAGAATATACTGATTTAAAAGCAATTGCGGGTATTTGAAAAACTTACCAGAAACAAAAACAGCAGAGCACAAACAAAATATTATAAAAAATGTAAGTAAGTGCTCCTGAAAAAAGAAAAACAGTATCTTCATGTTATAAGAAAGAAAAAGAAATAGCCTATTCCAAATTGTTAAGAATTTTGTGTGAACTGGAAACCAACTTTTGTAATACTGTATATTGTACCTTTGTTATTAAAAAAAAAAAACATCTTTTTATTTCAAATTACACTGTGTGTTGAAAGGTTGAAAGGTTATTATGAGCCTATCATAATATATACAAATCATATTTTCTTTGTACCCTCGTCGAGCATTGAATTTCCTTTGCATCGCATTTTCTTTGTGAGTGAAAAAGTTTTATTATTATTATGTCAAGAATACCTACTATTAATCTGCTTCATATAAAGTGTCACTGTTTTTCAGAATTTTATTATATTTTTCAAGAATTTTTTTTTAATATTTTTGAGAAATTTTCAATAATGACTTTTTATGATTATTACATATTAGAAATTTCATATTGGGTGAAAGAAAATCTAATCTCTTTCATTGACCAGCCCAACCATAATTACTCTACTAGATATAAAAATAACATTAAACAAGTAAAACACAGATTGGAAAAATTCCATTTATCCCCTCAATATTCAGGCCCTAAAATTTATAATTTACCATTAAAAAAATAAAAAATATTGAAGTTCCTTTTAAATTTAGGACCACCCTGAGAGCCTGGCTGAAGACCAAAAATTTTTATTCTATTACACAGTATCTAGAAAGAGATACAAAAAATTATTAAACTTTGACGTGTTTTGTTTTTTTTTTATTATTCATCGTAGTTTAGTTTAAGTCAAATTCTTGTAACATCTGACTGTATGTCCTATCATGTTTATTTGATGTAATGACATGTAATAAATAAATAAAATAAATAAATAGTGTTTACAAACAAAATACTAGTAAAATAATTTTAACATTAATTTATACAAAAAGCATATGGAGAAGAAGAATACAACGTGAATCAAAATATAAAGGCGTAATAGGAGGTGAGAAGTTTCATTAGTCAAGTCCTGGAGTAGAGACACATCTTGGGGTTGACACATCTGGTGGGTATTCAAGTAAAAATCCAATTCCGGGAGTCGTCACCTTTGTTTAGTTTCACATCCTGTAGGTCCTTCATCAGTAAAAGTTGGTAGACGATAGATTTTGATTTGGAGGAAATTCACTTTAGCCGATAGATTTTGATCTGGAGGAAGTTCACTTTAGCCGATAGATTTTGATCTGGAGGAAGTTCACTTTAGCCGATAGATTTTGATCTGGAGGAAGTTCACTTTAGACAATAGATTTTGATCTGGAGGAAGTTCATTTTAGACCATAGATTTTGATCTGGAGAGGAAAATTCACTTAGACAATGGATCTTGATTTTAAGGATTTAAATTCACTTCCACTTTTGCGTTTTTCAGACGAGATTTTTTATTTTGAGCGGTATAATTTCACATTACTTTCAAATTTAATCATTGAACGAAGTAATAGGCAGATCATGTTACCAGTTGTGTTAATATTTCTCCTTTAGTGCGAACATTACAGTGTTTAATTATCATGTATTCAACTATAAATTTATCTTAATATTAAAATTTTAATACAATCAATGTTGATTGACTGAGAATTTAGATACCAATGAATTTTTATAAATTTGTTACCAGGGTTATGTCCGACAATGCTTTTACAAAAGTTAAATTATGATATTTTTATGATTGGATTATTAAGTTATACTTTACTTTATAACTCTGTAATGTAGTATGTTTGTAACATTTTAACTTGTGTGAATAATGTACTGAGTTAATGTAACCCATAGTGCATAATAGGCCTTTTTGAGTACAGTTTTACAGCTTGAGGTTTAGTTTTGAATTATCAACAACCCTACTCTTGTGTATGTACAGGGAAAGATTTTTAATTCTGAATGCCAATAAAACAAAAGGTCAAAATATTTTTTAACACGTTCAATAGCTGTTCCTAAGTGTAGCTTTGCATCATACTAGACTTTAAATGGGTTTGGATATTTTTAAATATCTTATACTCTAAAACAAGCTCCGTTTGTAAGGGCAAAGTTTTTTTTCGCTCCAAGGATTTTTTATTTTTTTGTTGATTATGGGAGTTTTGGCCATCAGGAATCGATTGGCGTTGGTCCCATAGCTGGGAAAAATCCGGTTTTCGCGCTATAGCCCTTAAAAGTTCCCATGTTATCCTTAAGGCGCGTTTACACTGGAGATCATCAACAATTTTAGTCGACAACTGTGGTCGACAACCTGAGTTGACAACCAAATAAATCAAAGTTGTTGACCAAGTAAATGCACGTTTGCACCAGATTGACAACCAAAATTTGTTCAAAAGTGCTTTTGAATTATTCTATACTACACTGGTTGTCAATACAAATTTTGGTTGTCAACCTAAAGTTGGTCATCAATCTAATAAGTTGCTGTTGCGTTTACACTGAGATATCAAAAATGGTTGACAACTTTTGGTCGACAACTGCAGTGTATTTTTGTATTTTGTGTGTATCTACGCCAGAGGCATTTTTTAACGTTTTGACGGGGAACGGTCCAAACCCCAGTCTTGTTACTATCTAACATCGACCAGTTGTTAGAAAGCATCATTAATTAATAGCCCAATGACAAATGGCAACTGGGTCCGGAATCGATCCTTTAAAAAGCTACCCTACTAACTTTCCTCAGGATCGAACCGGCAACCTTTGGATTCAAAGGCGAGCACTATAACCACTCAGCTACCCAGCCAGTTAACGCGCTTTATGGAGATTTTTCAATTGAACAAAAATCAGCTGATAACTGTAGATATAAACCAACGTGTTACATCTTTAACCTGTAGTTAAGGAAAATTATACCCAAGTGCACAGCAACCTTCGGCCTGGTGAGTGAGAACGAAAGCAATAATTTTACCGAGCTTAAGCTCGGCCCCCCTGGTACTCATTATATAAAATAAGTTGTATTTTATAACCATGTTAAGTTGCAGCAAACCTGCGCGTACTCAGCGAATTTCCAATAATCTTTTTGTTTTATCCACAAATTTGTGATATTATACTTAATACACTTCATAAGAAAAATAATAATAATAATATTTTTATTGTCAAGAACACAGATACATAGTGCATAGACAAGTCATACAGATTCTTTCAAGTACATGAAGACTTATCTAAAACTATATTCTAAGTTCTATGGAGGATTAATTACATGAATTGCTTTTAACTTGTTACTAAATGCTCTACCATTCATTAACTTTAATTCTTCTGGTAGCTTATTATAATAAATTACACCTTTTATATAGAGACTTTTTCCAGTGAAATTTCTTTTATATTCTACTCCATGAATGCAATTTTTTTGGCGTGTATTATAACAGTGTATGTTATTGTTTTTAATGGAAAATTTTTGGTCTTCCTTGACAAGTATTACTGTTTGATATATAAATAGTCCATAGACTGTGAGTAGATTATATTTTGTAAACAATTCTTTACAGGAAGTCTTTGGATCGACACGAGCAATAATTCTTACAGCTCTTTTTTGCAGTGTAAAAACATGTTTAATGTGCATAGAGAATGTGCTACCCCATAATATCAATCCATAAGATAAATAAGGGTAAATTACCCCAAAGTAAACAGTTTTCAAAAGTTCACTGTCTAAGTTTGATGTTAATCTTTTCATTATATATAACCCAGAAGACATTTTATTACAAACATAATCAATATGGTTAGTCCATGATAAATTACTATCCAAATGCAAGCCCGAAAACGTACATTTGTCTGTTGAGCATATAATTTCATTTTCAGTTTTAAAACCCACATAATCTGTTCCATTCTTAGGCCTGAACAGAATTAATGCTGTTTTGTCAATATTCATGGCCAATTTTTTTTCAAAAAAGTTTTTAGCTGCTGAGGTAAAATTGTGTATGCTATTTTCAAGATCTTTAATATCTTTAGCCCAACATATTCCAGAGGTATCGTCTGCGTACATTGTTGTAAAATGACAGATCCCAGGCCCCAAAAAGAAGTCATTGACATAAGTAACAAAGAGATAAGGACCCAAAATAGATCCCTGTGGGACACCTTGAACAACTGATCTTAAGGCAGACTGTTTCTTAAGTAAAAGGTTTTGACTCTTATGTAAAACTTGGGTGCATTGAGTGCAATTTTGTACAAATGATTTCAACAAACAAAGAAGTTTACCCTTAACACCGTATTGAGCCAATTTTGACAGAAGAAGACTGTGTGGTTCACACTGTCAAAAGCTCTAGAGTACACCACGGCAACCCGAGCAAACTGTTTTATTTTGTAAATGATAGGTTAAATTTTAATTCTGTATAAATCTTGTTTGAATCAAGCTTGTTATTGATATTGGTGTAAGTTATTAAGACTGTTTTACAGTTTTAATACATTGGATAAAAATCAAGCGAGATGGAGTGGTTTACATGGAGTTCACTGTCTGCTATTCTCCTCTGTGTAGGGGATTGTGCCGCTCCATATGAACAAGTCCAAACTCCTTAAATACAGTATGGACTATGATCTGTATATTGCTGACTATAAATAATGAAAATCCCTCTACCCCTCTAAGACTTGACTTCCAAATAACAATTGTTTTAACAGCAGAATATAGAAATAATTATTTTCTGTGATCAACATATAAATACTTCATACAAAAAATATATTTCTTCTCACATAATTCTATACTTACATGTTCGCTTTCCTCATACACATAACATTTTCGAATATATTAGGAACACCCCTTAAACAGAAGTTTGGACATGAGGATTTGCTTTGCACATTAAAATTTACAGTTTCAAAGCACAAACCAGCTGGGTAGTTAAACCACACAGGGCGGGGCGACCGGGGCAGTTGCCCCGGGCGCCGCGGCCAAGGGGGCGCCGCGGCCAAGGGGGCGCCGCAGCTGAGGGAAATCCCCGTTTTTTAAAGGCTCAAAGACTTGACAAAAATTGTTGGACAGTAGTTTACGTGTCCGGTGCAATCTTTCTTGTCATCTTTGTCTGCTGAGCGATAATATGCCCGCTCTGATTGGTCAGATTTGAATTCTAGAGAGGGGGAAAAGGACGCTATGAGATTTGTAACGACAAAGTTCAGTTCACAGCAATTATACTCAGAAAAATCCTGATTTTCCAATACGGCCTTTGAAGAAGAATAAATTGTGACTTTTTTGTGTGAATCATAAATCTACATTAAAAAAAATAATTTTTGTAGCAAATTTTTCACTATGCCTTGCAATTGAGCAGTGTTTAAGTACATGTTTTATTTAAGTTTCATATTTTGAGATATTTTCATAATGAAGTTCATTACTTTCAAAAGGCAGGCTACTTTAATTAAGAATAGACTTGAAAAACTTTTAGAGCATGCCAGTACTTTGTCGGAAATCCCCGATGTTCAAGATAAACATAAACAACGAGCCCTCTCCTTAAATTTGGACACATCTGAAAAACAGAAAGAATATAATAATATTAGGGACAATGTGTTAAATACTCCTGGTTCTGTCACGGACAATGAAGAATCCGAACTTGCATCAATCGACTCTTCAATAGGAGACATTGTCTTAGATATTCAAACTCTCTTAAGGCCATTACTTCCTTCAGTCACTGAGGACAGTAATGTTAGTGAACATGATGTAACTGTAAGCTCTCAGAGTCATCATAGCCACTCAAATGTTCGACTACCTAAAATTCAGTTAAAAACATTTAGTGGGGACATTTCTCAATGGATAGCTTTTCATAATGTTTTTGAAGTGACTGTACATAAAAACAAGTCTCTTACAAACATAGAAAAATTCCAGTATCTTCTCTCATGCCTCTCAAATGAGCCCTTTAATTTAATTAAGGCTCTTCCTCTCACTAATAGCAACTATGATATTGCTTATGATGCGCTACTAAAGCGTTATCACAATCCTCGCATTTTAAAGTCTCATCACATAAATCATCTCATTGATATGCCTAGTTGTGTGGACACAAGTGCTAAGCATCTACGGCATTTTATCTCCCAGTTTAATGAACACAGTTCAGCGTTAACCAGTTTGGGCGTTAACATACAAGAAGAAAATCCAGTTCTCATGACTTTGTTGCTTAGAAAATTTGACGTTAAGTTTCGTACCCGCTTTGAGACTAGGCGAGATAAGTCAGAAGATATTCCCACGCCTACTGAGTTTATCGCATTTCTCGAAAATGAATGCTCTTACATGGAAAATGCACATTTAATTCAATCTCCAAATGTGCGTCCCACTGCATCTCATTCTCTCAATACAAAGCCCAAACCAGGGTTTTCCCGCAACAAAAATGTGACTCTCACAGCTCAAAACACAAGTAATTTTTTGTGTTCATTTTGTAAATGCAATCATGTAATTTATTCATGTAATGACTTTAATAAGCTTACTCCATCAGAGAGGTTCAGTTTTGTTAAGGCCAATAATTTATGTGTAAATTGTTTGGGAACACATAAATTTAGTGAATGTGACAGCAAAAACACATGCAAAAATTGTAATAAAAAACACCACCCTATGTTACATTTAAATTCAACTCGGCCCAGTAATAATTCCTCTCCATCAAACGGTAAACAGACCGTAGCAATCTGCAAAGATAAGACGGCGGACAATATTGTCAACACAAGTAAAGCCGGTTCCAGGGGCGGCGGCGCCGTCCCCCCTTCTACCCAGCAGCGATCAGCTGATGTCAACAATGAGTTACTGGCTTCCCAATCTGTTTGCACTGTCCCAATCTGTTGAGGACTCAGCTGACTGATGTTGTTGTGAACAGTGAACAATTTGTGCTCTCTATAAAATGTTTAATTTTAAATTATTAGCGTAGAAAGTAAGTAATTTTTAGTTTTAAGAGCAATCTAAGGACTTTACTCCCAAAACTCAACCAAATCTCTAAATTATAATCTTTAATTAAATAACAAATCGAAAATTAAGGTGCATATAACCTAATTTTATATTTGTTCATTTTAATCACAATATATCAGCTGAAATAAATTTAACATTCAAATAAAATTTTTAAACTAGTCTACCAGAAATAAATAATTGTTTTGACATGATTAAATCTATTATTCAAACACGGCGTCAAAAAGGCAACAATAACATGGAATTCATGGTTAAAACTCCAGAACCAAAGAATAAAGAGTTATCAAATCTAAAAACGTAAAATGTTAAAATGTTAAAATGTCTAAAATTTGTAAAATGCAAAAGGATGTTAAAGAGTTAGAGATAAGAAAAAATGCCTTACACAAAGAATTGGACACCTTAAAATCACAACATTTCAGTTATGAGAGAAACTTAAAAACCATGCAAGGCAAAATACTCTCTGAAGCTAGCAACAATAATGATGTATACTTAAACGATGATCATCTCCAGTCTTATTTTGATTGTTTACAAAATGAAGTTTGGGAAGTGAGAAAAGACATACTTTTAATTGGACCTACAACCACCCAAATACTGAAATACGGCACTCTGTATGAAAATCTGACTACACTAACATCCCTTGACTTTGATAAAGCCAAATTTGCTTTATTTTGCTTAAATGACTGTCCTGCAACTCAATCCAAAAGCCGTTACAATGGGACCCATTGGAGTTTGTTGGTATACCAAAGGGACAAAAACACCTTCTATCATTTTGACAGTGTCCATGGTTTAAACAAGAAACACGCAGAAACACTTGCAAACAATATAAATAGCGATGCAAACTTTGAAGAAGCTAAAACAATACAGCAGAAATCATATTTCGAGTGCGGTTTGCATGTTCTAGTAAACGCCAAGTCTGTAATAGATAAAGTTAAAGAGAGCGGTAATGTGCTAGAAACTGTATGTGATAATCTATATTAATAAAATTAGAGTTTTGTCTGTACGTTGCTTAGAATTTTGAAATTTTTGGTTATTTTTACTTTTTATGCATAACAGAATCCAAAATCGGTGTCATCTAAATTTCTTTCCCTCTGTCTGTCTGTCTCTCTCTCTGTCATTCTGTCTGTAACGCTCATGGGTCCTATTTTGTCCTCTTTTCACTGGATAACGACTTTACCTAGGGGTCTAAATTTTTTTCATGTCATAGACTAGAGTGGTGTGAAGGTTCATTACAACTTTAATTGACTTAGCGACCTTAGGGCTTTGCCCCATAGTATGTCAAAGTAGCCAAGTTGTGCTAAAATACCAATCTTTAATCTCTTTTCACACGACAAGGGCTTTAGTAAATGATATGAAAATTTTTATTATTGTTAAATGTTGAAATTAGAACGATTTTAGCTGCTCTAAAGCATCGTTCGTCAAAAAGGCTCTCCCTCATAGTAAAAGAAATATTCAATGTTAATCTTATGGGAATATTTAATTCTACCTTTTTATCTATGCTCTTTAATCAGCTGGATTAGACAGTTTGTCATTTTCACCACAGATGGCAACACTTAAAATTTTAAATACAGACTCTTTCATATCTAACCCTTTAACTTTTCACTGGCCTAAATACAGTGAATAAAGTCAACTAATTCTTGGTTCTAAATATGAATATTAAAATAATTTATGGAAATTATTACAAAACGAGTTTTGACCCTTAAATCTTAAAATGTTTCTTATTATCATTACAAACTAATTTTAGTTCCCAATTTAGCTTTCATTGCACTTTCTGACAAAAAGAGGTGTATTTTATCAAACACAACATGTAGTTAAAACCAATGAGGTTTATAAATTGCTCAATTTTTCAAGTAGTTTGGGTATAGACGGGGCAATATTAATGTGTAAAAGCTTAATGAGTAGGTTCTTATGAAGAAGTGAGAAAGTCGCTCAAAAAACACTCATAGTACCACTGTAATTTTCATTCAAGGATCATGCTGATTGGTTGAATGGAATCAGATGGTTTAAGAACATATTTGCAGAAGTTTGTTATTGTTTTTTATTTTGTGTAAACAAACAAATATACTTATTTTGACATTTAGAAGGTAAAAAGAACGCTTCCCGTGGCAATAAGGAAAAGTAATCCCACCATCAATGCTTAATTTTTCTCCGTTTTTCGACATAACTTTTTAACATGGGATGTCACTATTTATTCGGTTTTGTATACATTGGCAACACATGAGGTTTTAGGTAAATAGGTAAAGTCTAAAGACAAAAAAATTGAATTAAGTAAACCTAATATCTACACTGCGGTGCGGCGGCTATACGTTACTGACAGATGTTGCGTTGTTTTACTTGGTTTGGGAATTAAAATGTTAACTAATTTTGAATTTAGATTTAATATTGTACATGTCTGTACATATCATTCATGGGTAGAACAAGATGCAGGGGTTCAATACATTGGATTTGGCATATAGCTATCGTCACACCCAATCAAGGATTCAATATTAGATTTCATAAGAATCTATAATATTTTTTACAAGTCTGAGTTTTCTTAAATCTTCTATAAGTTTAAACTCATAGAACTATAAAGTAAATCACCATACGAATATAAATGTTTAATCAAACTGCAACAAAACCATTAATAGAAATAACTTCTAGACTAAACGAGAAATGGATTTAACAAGATTTTGACAAATTTGCCTGGTAGCTATTAAGCATAAAACTTGATATCTAGATACGTTAGAATGGACCAACTGAAGATTATGAATTTGTGAAATCATTAATATCATTCGTTTAATAAACTGTACACACACCCCGTGCGAAGAACGGGTACTCAGCTAGTACAAATGTAAAATACATTAAATCTCCCGATCCAAAAACTTCTAATGGAGATTATGTCCCTAAAGAACTGACTAAAAATAACACCTACAAAACTGTGTCAAAGAAATCACGATCCGTACAATGTGAATCACCTGCGGTACTTCAAGAACAGTTCACTATTCTAATTTTCAACAGATTTTCATGTCTTGAAGATGAATTGACAACTTGCATTACAGAATATGAATGCAAACCTACGAAAAAGATTGACAAATGTAAAGAAATTATAGGTAAAAACAAATCAAAAGTTATCATGGTTTCTGACAGTCATGGCAGAAGATGTGGAGAATTATTACAAGACCGCCTACAAGACAAATTTAAAGTATTTTCAGTTTTCAAACCAAATGCAAAATTTGAACAAGTTACACGGGATTTACCTAAGCTTACGGAATCACTAACAAAAAGAGACTATGTGGTTGTACTAGGAGGTACAAATGACATACAAAATTTGACCTCGAATGGAAACAAAATTCTTAAAGACTTTAATATCTTAAAAGAAACTAGCAAAATCACAAATGTTATATTTCCAGGCATCCTCCATAGATTCGACAAGCCATTTCTGAATGGTAAAATTAACAAAATCAACAATGAATGGAATAAAACTTTAAATTTAACAAACAATAACGGTTTAGTTTTAGTGAAACAATTTAAGATGAACAGAAAAGATCATACAAATCACGGTTTGCATCTTAATATGAGTGGTAAAGAAAAATTAATGTCTGTCATCGCAGACACTATAAAAGATGACTCAAAAAAGAAAGAAGAATACTACCTCAAAAGTGATAAGTGTGTTCAAATCAAGGAAACGTTAAACATTAAATCATTAAGAGACTTTCCTCCGCTGTTGACAAGAACTAAACAAAATGAAGAAAACAGGAATAAATCCATCGATAAAGATGTAGGCCTACTACTATCGCAATCAAGCGGCAAAGTGGACATTAGTGATAGCTTCCTAAATTCAAGTTCGAGTAGTAATGATGTAAATCTGATTTCAATTGAAGATAACTCACTATTATGTCAAGAAAACAAAGAGACTTGTTCGCCTTCAATTTGCGGCAACAACTCAGTGAGAATGAACTTTCAAACAGGAACTTCCACTCCAAATCCTTTTGTTCTATGTGACTCTTTAAACAGGTAAAGCCACCAGTCGTTGGGAGGGAAAATTTGAAAGACAACCCCTCACTTTTTATTAAAGATAAAATTTTGATTTTTCACCAAAATGCGCAAAGTGCAACCAACAAAATTAATATTTTAGAAATTGTTTGCATGGAATTAAATCCAAATTTCTTTGTCATCAGTGAACATTCTTTTACCACTGAAACATGTAAGTTTTTCCAATTACAGAACTATGTTCAGGCTAACATATATTGCCGGAAATATTATAAGTCAGGAGGGGTTGCAATTTTTGTTAAAAACACAATTGTATTTAATAAATTAAATTTTAACTTTTCCAGTGACAAAAATTTAGAAATCACTGGTATTTCATTCAATATTAAGAATAAAAAGATCAGCCTAATTGGTATTTACCGTTCTCCAAATGGTAATATCAATACATTTTTTGAAAAATTTGAATTCCTTTTACAGCTCCTTACTAAACGTAAAACAAAATTTATTATTATCGGTGATTTTAACATAGATGTACTAGACACTAAAGATAGAGCTGTAAAACAATTAAAAGATTTATTACATTCATTCAGTTTACAATGGTCTATAAACTCTCCCACACGCATAAACGGTAATTCTAAAACTGCGATTGATAATGTAATTACAAATTTAACTGGTCATACAGACATTGATGTTATAAACACAGCTGTCTCTGACCATTTCAGACAGATGGTTACTTTGAACAATTGTTCTCCTGAATTGATACAGTCAACAAAAAAATTAAAACGGATCACCTTACCAGAAAATATTGCGAAGCTAAAAGAATCATTAAAAAATGAATCTTGGCTATCCGTAAATAGTGCAGATTCAGTTGAGAATAAATTTTCCCTCTTCATTTCAATATTTAATTATCATTTGGATAATGCATGTCCTTTAAGGACATGTGTTGAAAAATCTATTTATAGACCATCAAAATGGATAGCAAAAGGAATTTTAGTATCTAGGAAAAACATTAAAATATATGCAAAAATATTCTATAGCACCCAAAATGAACAATTTAAAATATTTTATTATCGGTACAAATCAATTTACAGAAAGGTTATAAAAGCAGCAAAAGCCTATGACATAAACAAAAGAATTGAACAATCTGACTACAATCTGACAATATTTCTAAAACTGCGTGGAATGTGATAAACGGTTACAAAGAAAAAATTAAAAACCCCGTTAAGCTTAAAGTAAATGACAATTATATTTTGGATCCCTTAAGTATAGCCCAACATTTTAATACTTTCTTCTCAAACGTAGCTGTTAGCGATGATATCAAACCTGCAGTAATAGAAAGTAAAAGAACTATTACGAACTCCATGTTTTTATGCCCTGTAACAGAAGAGGAATTGATATATGTTATCAAACATTTTACTTCAAAAAAATCTACTGACATCACTGGCTTGTCCATGTGGTTGTTTAAACAGATATTTTTAAGTATTAGCAAAATTTTAACACAACTAATCAATCTGTCATTCGAAAAAGGCATATTCCCTGACAATTTAAAATTATCAAAAGTCATACCTATATTTAAGAAAGGGGATCCATTAGACATGAATAATTACCGACCGATTGCTCTCCTGTCTATCTTTGGAAAAATCATAGAAAAACTTTTTTTGAGTCGGCTTACCTCATTTATAGACCATAACAATATTCTTTCAAAAGCTCAGTTTGGTTTCAGAGAGGGTTTCAGTACACTTGATGCTATGAATAAATTCCTTGAATTCATTGCAATTGAACTTGAAAAACGCCATAAAGCAACAAGTGTATTTTTGGACCTAAGTAAAGCATTTGATTGTGTTGATCATGCTTTACTTCTGAATAAACTTGATAAATATGGTATTCGGGGAACTGCCTTTCGTTGGATTAAATCCTACCTCGAAGGAAGAACCCAACAAGTATTAATAGAAAATAAATTATCAAATAGAGAAAATATAGCTTATGGTGTGCCCCAAGGCTCAATTCTTGGGCCAGTATTGTTCATACTCTATGTCAACAATTTAGATGAATTAATAAATGTTGAACAAATCACACAGTATGCCGATGATACAACTCTCAGTTTTACAGCTGATTCAGTTGAAAAAATAGAGAGTGTATCATACACACAGGTCAATTGTTGTGTTCAATTTTTCAATAGTTTAAACTTAAGAGTAAATTATTCAAAATCAAACTACATAAATTTCACATTAGGTAATAAAGATGAAAGCAAAAATCCTGTAATAATGATAAATGAACACGTTTTAGAGCAAGTTAAATGTGTAAAATTCCTAGGTTTATACTTAGAACAAAATTTAACTTGGGAACACCATATTGACCATGTCTGTAAGAAAATTTCCTCTGGAATATTTCTTCTGCGCAGACTAGCGTCATATTGTAGTTCGAAAATTTTAAAAACAGCTTACTATGGTATCATTCAACCACATTTATCATATGGATTACCTCTGTGGGGGGCTTGTGGAGAGTGTAAATTTTCAAGAGTATTTATTCTTCAAAAGAAGTCTTTAAGAATTTTGGCAAAGATAGGCAGAAGAGAATCGTGCCGATCAGCTTTTCGTAGTTTAGAAATTTTAACGTTAGCAAGTCTGTATATTTATCAAACAATTAATTATTTTCTGACAAAATGCAAAGCAAAATTTGGCACAAATTTTCATAATTATGATACAAGGAGTAAAAATTTATATAGATCTGATTTTCATAGACTTGAAATTTACCACAAATTGCCAAGTTATGCAGGAGCTAAACTTTTTAATAATCTTCCTGATGATATTAAAACTATCAATGATAAAAGACTATTTCAGAAAAAACTTAGAGAGTATTTAATAAATAATGCATTTTATAGTGTGGTAGAGTTTATAAACCATCCCCATGCAAACACTTAAATTAATTGTATTTTAATAAATAAAATGCACTTTGCCACAATGTATTTGGGTTTAATAAACTGGTGGCTCTATCTTTTAAGGCATATAGTATTAGTCATAGTCAACACAATATGGAATTATTGTACATGACTGAATAAATAACTGTGAACGATAACAATGAGTCGTTTACTACTCTTTTGGGCACATCACTTGTCAAATTAAGTACAGCAGAGGGCAATACTACTGTTGTCAGGGCGTTAATTGACAGCGCATCTACATGTACTTTTATTAATTCTGATGTGGTAAATAAATTGAAACTGAAACTCACTCACACAAAACACACCAGTCAAGTTAATGGCATTTCTGCTACGCCAGTAAATACTAGGGGCGTAACCAATGTGAATATTTCTACGCTCGGAAATAAAGAAATCTCTGTTAAACACCCAGTGCTAGTTTTAAGCAGAATCACCTCAGACATGCCTTCAGCTAACATTAGCGGCAATGTTATTAAGCGTTTATCTAATTTCAAGCTCGCTGACCCTAATTTCCATTTAAGGGGTCCCATTCAGATGCTCATAGGTGCAGATTTATTTATGCAAGTAATCAAGCCTAATAAGTATAGTTTAGGTGAAAACATGCCGTATGCACTAGATACAGAGTTTGGTTTTATTGTTATCGGAAAATCGCCAGTGATCAATGACCTTGACGACACATTAGCGGTAAATCACATACTTCACTGCCTTCAAGATAATAATTTAGATAAATTGATTTCCAACTTCTGGACTTTGGAACAGCCTCCCGAGCCCTCTAAGCTTTCCGAGGACGATATTAAATGTGAAAAACACTTCTCTCAGACTCACAAGCGTGATTTAGTAACAGGAAAATATTCTGTCAAACTCCCCTTTAAGGAAAATACTGAGAAACTTGGCGACTCATCTATAATCGCTAAAAGACGTTTTTTATCTCTTGAGCGTAAACTAAACACTCAGACAGAGTTCAAACAGCTGTACACGGATTTTATGAATGATTATGAAAGCGCAGGTCATATGTCGATATTCACAGATCCCTTGCCAGAAAAGCCGTATTATATTTTGCTCCACCATGGTGTCTATAAGGACTCTAGCTCAAGTACTTGATTGAGAGTAGTTTTCGATGCAAGCGCAAAGACCACAAGCGACATATCGTTAAATGATATCCTTCATGTAGGCCCCAAACTACATAATGATATTACCACGATTATAACGAACTTCAGGCGTTATAAATATGTGTTTACGACTGACGTAAAGCAGATGTTTCGCTCAATCGAACTTAATGAGGATGACCGTAAATATCAATTCATTTATTGGAGAGACGACCCACAAAAGAAACTTTCTCTTTATCAATTAAATACGGTCACTTATGGTATGTCATGTAGTCCCTATCTGGCTAATAGGGTTATTTTGCAACTAGCTCAAGACGAGGAAATAAATTTTCCCATCGCATCTCAAGTCTTAAAATTCACATTTACGTGGACGACGTGGCACTCGGCGCGGACACAATACAAAGCGCTTTATCTCTTCAAAATGATGTAAAAATGCTTCTTGAAAAAGGTGGGTTTCATTTACGAAAATGGACAGCTAATCACAGTAAACTTCTCGAGAACATACCGGAAGAATTTCTTGGACAACCTGTTGTTTTTCGCACCACAGATCAACCATTGATTAGTATATTGGGTTTACAGTGGATTTCGAGCTCAGATTGTTTCACATACAAAATAAATGTAACACAGCCCCAAGTCTATACAAAGAGAGTAGTGTTATCTGATTTCGCAAAAATATTTGACCCTTGCGGATTCTTATCTCCAGTCGTAGTATGGGCAAAAATATTCATTCAAACATTGTGGACAAGAGGACTCGACTGGGACTCCCCCCTTCCTTCCGACTTATCGCATCAATGGAATTTATTTACAGAACAACTTCCGTTGCTGGAAAATATATTGTTACCTCGCCATTTCAAAACATCTGATGCAAATAACTCACAATTGCATGGTTTTTGTGATTCGAGTGAACAGGCATACTCGGCGTGTGTTTATTTACGTGCAACTGATTCCTACGGTAATACACACGTAACTTTGATTGTAGCAAAAACCAGAGTCGCCCCTTTGAAGCGCATTTCTCTCCCGAGACTAGAGTTATGCGGTGCACACTTACTAGCACAATTGATGAATTTTTGCACGAGCAATTTCCTGTCTAAAAATATGCCGATTGATTCTATTCATGCTTGGACCGACTCCACTGTAACATTAAACTGGATTCGCACTCAGCCCCACAAACTGAAAACCTTTGTCGCTAATAGGGTGTCACAAATCCAGGAATGGATCCCAGTTGCCGCTTGGTCACACGTACCTTCACAGCATAATCCCGCAAACTGCGTGTCGCGGGGCATTTTTCCACAGGCCATTATTAATCACAATCTATGGTGGTCTGGTCCGCATTGGCTCAAATATAATTCAGATAAATGGCCAAAATCCACAACTCAGGAGATAAATATCTCTGAAATGCCTGAACTCAAATCTAATCTCGACAACGCCTTTGTGACATCATCCCCTCAAAATGAAGTTGATTATGATTTTTAACAAGATTTTCTTCTTGGAGAAAGTTAACGCACCCAGTTGCTTTCATTCTACGCTTCATACATAATATACGCTATACGTCATCAAGAATAATAGGAAATCTCTCTTCAGATGAACTGAAAAATTCAGAAATAACTATATGTCGTGTAGTTCAGCAACATGAATTCAGCTCGGAATTTGAATGTTTAAAGAAAAATAAAGTCTTCACAAACAAACTGAAACATCTCTCCCCCTTCATCAGTGGCGGCCGGTGGTTAGGGACGGTGGAGGGGCTCTTATCATTATTTTATTTATATTCATGAAAGTGAAGATAAGTAATGTCTCTTCTTCAGGAAAAACGGTTATCTCTTGTGTCAATAAATAATATTTACTCCATCAAACAGGTATAATTCGATCACAAAGGTGAATTAAATTGCAATATAGCCTAAAATTCTTAATATCACAATTGCTGACGAAAAGTTATCACTCTGCAGTTATCAGTTATGTACAACAGAGATGACATTTTTAGGTCAATTGACCTAAAACAAGCATTGGTTTTCTTTCAATTTTATTCATTGATTTGAATACGTTTAAATGCATGGGCCTCTTTCAACAAACAAATCAGACTGATATAGTTTTGCCGTAGACAGGTGTGTTCTAAGAATTTAAAGTGGTCCGCTACGTACCCCGGATGTTAAGATGTCACATTCCTTCGCGACAATATATTTCCGGTCTTCAAACCATGTTTACGTCTGGGTTCAGGTACGCTATTGTTCACACACTGGACTAATCCAGTTCAGGGGAGTTTCTTATTTTTTGTACTTTAGATTTAAATTCTTTATCGTAACTGAAAGCCTTAATACAATCAATTGTTTTATTGACTTTAAAGGACACATCACAATTTGGGATTATTTTGAGATTGACTATGAATACATAGTCAATGATTTTGCTAAATGAAATCCAGACAAAAAATAAATAAATATAAATAAAAAATCTGTATTTCACAAGACATTTTGTAGGCCTATAGTTATATTTAATGTCGCAAATCTAATGTCGATCCTTCCAAGTACTTAATCAAATTCTATACACACATTGCTGTGTTTGTCATTCGTTTTATTTTTTTTACCTTTTTAGTTCAAATGTTTAATTTCTGAAATACCACCAATGGTTAAGTCAAAATCCTGAATCCCTAATCAAGCAAGTGTTACAGAAAAACAAGTTTTTAATTTTACAGCTACAGAGCCAATTGGCCTAATTGTATAAATTTCGAAAACACTTTTGATTAAAACGATTTTTCTCTTTGTTCGATTTTGTATTTGATTAATAACTAAATTGGGCTTTGGAACCCCCGGGTTCTTCAGAGTAATTCTAATATTCAATTACTCAATTACCTCAATTCAATTAATTATAATATGTTTTTTTTTTCATTCTATTACCTACTATACGATTTACCTGGTGTAAATATTGCTCATCTCCAACGTCACCCATTTCACTATCACCCATTTACATTTACTCACAAATCTATATAATTCACAATTTCAACACAACGCACACCAACACGTACAACATTACGCTCAAAAGAACCCAGACGGACGACTGAATCGCGAGGGAACTGACAGTCACATTTTTGGCACTGCTCGGTTGGTAGCAGTGGCTGGAGCAGTGGCGCACGCAGCCTAGGGCGCCGGGCAGAGCATTGCATTAGGCAGCCGTTGTGTGTGCCTGTGTGAGTGAGGTGCGCGTATTCGCGTCTCCATTTGATTTTACAAGAGCGCTAGGACGCCGTGGCCGGCGTCCGTCGCTCCGGCCCGAGCCGGCCGCGATAGAATTAGAGCCACAATCGTCGTTGATTTTCCATTTATTTCGGTACGATCTGTTTCTATCTTCAACTTATGACCTATACAATTGTCATTCTGTTACATATTCTTATATTAATATTTTTATTAGTTTGCTTATTTTGATTTTTTAGTAAATTCTTTAGGGGGGCGGCGTCCGGGAGTCCTTATGGGCGAGCCGCCACTGCCCTTCATAGATGAAAATAACTTGATCAGAGTGGGCGGTAGGCTAAAAAACGCTGATATTAAGCTACATGCAAAACATCCAATATTGTTGCCTAAATCTCATCATGTCTCGTCATTAATAGTGGATTTTTATCACATTAAATATCTCCACGCTGGACCTCAGCTAGTGCAATCACTCGTCTCGCAACACTTTTGGATATTGTCTGCTAGGAGCCTAGTTAGATCTCGCATACATAAATGCATAACATGTTTTCGCCAGAAGCCCAAAACTATTTATCCCATAATGGGAAACCTCCCTCACGCTAGAGTTAATATTTTATCTTGCTTCAAGATATCCGGTCTAGATTATGCGGGACCATTTCAAGTGAAAGTTCACACATTACGCAGAGCCCAGATTGTAAAGTCCTACATATGTTTATTTGTGTGTTTTGCCACAAAGGCGATACATATTGAAGTCGTGTCAGATCTCTCGTCAGATACATTCATTGCTGCCCTCACACGCTTCATCTCACGAAGAGGTATACCTACTGATCTGTATTTAGATAACGCTACAAACTTCGTGGGAGCATCTAATCACTTAGACAAAGTCATGAATATACACTGATTCGAAGTCAAGAAACTAAAGGCAAACTACATAATCTCGCCCTTGAACACTCCATAAAATTTTTATTTCATCCCCCCTTCAGCTCCCCATCAAGGTGGTATTTGGGAGAGTGGCGTTAAAAGTATGAAGACACACCTCAGGAAAGTTTTAGGCGAACGAATTCTTACTTTAGAGGAATTTCAAACTCTGTATTCTCGCATCGAAGCAATATTGAATTCTAGACCGCTTTGTCCCTTATCTTCTGATCCCTCGGAGATAAACATACTAACTCCAGGTCACTTCCTAATTGGTCGACCGATGGTCGCAATGCCTGAGTTGAACTATGAAGAACTTCCTTTAAATCGGCTAAGAAGATGGCAAGTAGTACAAGCCTTAACACAACAGTTGTGGAAACGATGGAAAACTGAGTATCTTCACACTCTTCAACAAAGAGCGAAGTTGGTTACTCATCGCCCTAATCTCCAAGTCAACGATTTAGTGTTGCTTCATGACAATACTCATCCTCAATCATGGCCACTAGGAAGAATAACCGCTACTCATCCTGGTTCTGACGGTGTTACAAGAGTCGTCACTGTGAAAACCAGTAACGGAGTTTTCACACGTCCGGTCGTGAAGGTGTCACCTTTACCCAAGTGAAGAACTCTGAACTTTTTCATTATTCACAAGAGTTTTAGCGAATTTCCCTATAGGGAATACGCTATTACGGTAGTAGTCATGGTAAGACCTAAGCCCGGGACCACTTTACTTTTTCATTTTGAGGTCCCCAGAAGCCAAAAACACCATTCGTTCATTTTCATATATATGTATATATATATCTATCTATCTATATATCTATCTATCTATCTATCTATATATATATGTGTCCGTGGTACCGATAACTTTTGAAGGGAACCTCCGATTTTGATGAAATTTGGTATGAAGGTGTAAGACCAGGTCTATTTTCATGAGTTCGCGAACCAGCATTGTCGGGTTATGGGAACGGGGTTTTATGGGGTTTCAAAGGGGTCAAAAATGGGTTTTTGGCATTTTTCGACCGCAATTTTCAAAATTCATCAATTTTAACTGAAACCATTTTAAAGAGCTTAAAAAAACAAACAATTTGGTATTTTGAATTTTCATCTTAGCATAACTGGTTACGGGGAAAATCCAAAAATGTGTTTTCCATGTTATTCTTATGGGAAATCAAAATAACCCTATATCTTGCTTATTTATTGACATAACTTAATCAAATTTGGTATGTACATTATCTAGATAGGGCTTAACTTATAATTGCTTACAAAACCCTTATGGCGGCAAACCTACATACTCACCCCCATGGGGTTTATAGGGAAAATAAAAAATTGCCAGAGCTTAATACAATTTTGTGTTTACATTCACCAATTATTGATTAACTTAGATTTTCTAACAACACCCCATGGCAGCAAACCTACATACTCAATCCTATGGTGTTTTTACGGGGAAAGTAAATAATCTGAAATTCCACTGGAAATTCGCTGAGTACGCAGGTCTGCTGCGACGGGGGTATTTTGTTTATTTTTTGGACTTAAATATTTAATGGCCTAATAATTTTTTTTCACACTTGGTGAATCTCTGTGCGATTCACGGGGGCCGGTATGGACAGTAGTTTACGTGTCCGGTGCAATCTTTCTTGTCATCTTTGTCTGCTGAGCGATAATATGCCCGCTCTGATTGGTCAGATTTGAATTCTAGAGAGGGGGAAAAGGACGCTATGAGATTTGTAACGACAAAGTTCAGTTCCGCATTCGGCTTACCGGCGAACTCCCGTGTCTCGCGGTTTCGCATTTTCCTACTGACCCACACGTGGTCTAGTTACTCACGCCCGCCATCTCAGTTATCGATTTCTATATACAAATTCGTAAATTTATTCAGTATAACGCTTTTTAAAGTTCAGTGCATTTTAAATTACTAATAGTTTTCTTGATAATATCAAATACAGTTTTCTATACACGATTCAGCAAGATCCAACAAGAGTTAGAGGCCATTAAAGCAGTGTTCTTTTGAGTTCTTCATTTTCAAATTAATATTTGATTAATTAATAATATTTTATCTGTAAATATAAGGCATAAGGAATGCCAAGTTTATTATTTTGTTTTTAATTTAAAATTGCAAGTGAAGATTATTTAATCAGCAAGAGGAAAGTGTGTTTTTTAATTAATTTTTATGCAGAAGAGCATTATTTAAATTTAATTTCTACAAGAGGAAACGGCACACCATACTCATCTACACTTCTACGCATCCACTTCAGCAACCATCAACATCAGAAGGCGCCTTCTGTCCCCCAAGCAGCGAGGCCCTAATTTCCCCCATGCTGTGAGGCCCTCTACGCGACTTGGATATGCCCCCATCACTCTTCACACCTCGTCAGCTGCAGATTCTCACCAACATCTCCCTGATAGGCCTAATTAAATTGGAAATCAGGTATTCTCAACGTTTCCATTATTTTTTGCCATTTCTCATGTTTATTATTTAATATGTTCCAAAATGTGTTCAAGTACAAAGTTATTTGAATTAGGCCACAGTTCCGGTATTTTGTTCTGTAGTAGTCAAGCGCTGTACAGTTATGAAAGCCCGCACCTTGCATCACTTTTCAAAATTGAAGTTGGTTACTGCTCTTCTAACTGAAGGTGTGCAAAGTACCCTTCAATTGTAAAAACTGCATCACTAAAAATTTTTGTTACAAATAGTTTAATAGTAAACCCAGATAGCAAGGAAGCTTGAATCAAGCCTTGACTTTTCCTCGATTTTTAATTGCAGCGTAAGCCTTGAATTTGAGCATCTATTCGAGTCCGATTCGAAATAACCAAAGATAATCAAGGCTTGAATTTGTTTCTCCCTTTAATGTCAATGTAAGCCTAGAATTTAATCATCTAATCGATTCCGATTCGTAAGCAACAAAAAGTCAAAGAAAGCTTGAACTTCCCTCTCCCTTTAATTACAATGTAAGCCTTGAATTTGATTATCCAACTAAACTCACTTCACGTTTGCGAATCGAACTCGAATCGATACCGATTCGCGGCACGACGTCCCGACCAATCATAAGCCGTCCAACGCCGAGCCACAATGCAGTGCGCGGCTCCCGAGGAACGATTTCTCATCAATTTTGTATAAATTTTTCGGTACCAGACGGGCGCGCTGACGCCGACGCCATTACTTTCTTACTAGACTCCAAAGTTATCGGATGTGTATTTTACTGTTCCAATTTTTAAGTAAGTTTTTTGTCTTGTGTTTATTTGTTCTTCTGCATCTGATATTACACATTAAAGTGGAATAATATACGTGGTATGATAAATATGACATGACAAATATAAGTTTTCCCAAGTAGCAAAACAATATTGTAAAAATATTAAAACAATATTGTTTGATATTGCTGACAACATTGTTAAGAAAATAATCAGAAAACATTGAAAAAATATTGTTTTAATATTGATTAATGTTGAGACAATGTTGTCAAACAATATTGTAAAAATATAGAAACAATATTTTTTAAATATTGATTAATATTTTTTGGAAAATATTGATCATTTCAAGCCGACAAAAAATTTAAAAATATTAACACAAAAAACGCCTTAAGGCTAGGCTTGAAATTTGACGTCCTAAATTAGCAAAACGGGTGTTGGTGTCAGTGCACAAATACATACAATATCAGGTCCTCCCTATATTTTAAAACCATAGGCTTGCCTCACCGGAGCTTTCAGGGTTCCTGGCAGCTTGTGCCAGGAGCCTATCCCAAGGACACCGATATCATATGCATTTGTGCACTGACACCAACTCCCGGTTGCCTCGGTGAACCGGGCGGGATTTGAACCCACCCCAGGTATAAACCTTCTGGCCAGAAAGGTAACGCCTTAACCAACTGATCCACCGAGGCTTGTGGTTGAGGCCCTCCAGTTGTCATATTGAGCCGCTAGCGCTGTAGGTCACAGGAGAGAAAACTGGAACTATGATGCCGCTTGTCACCTGGTTCGTTGCAATAGAGCAACAAATGTTATTGTTGTCGTATAATCGTCGTGTTTTGTTGGTTTTGTGATGTTGTTTTTTAGTTTGATACAACCAAATACAGTAATGGTTTAATAAATTTGTTAGATTTAATTTGTAATTTGATTCTAACATAGTAAATGGATTTGTTAAATATTTCTACATGATACAAACATGTTTTATTTATGACATGAAATATTTCTTATTCTTAATTATGTAAGGAAACTCTAGTTAAGGCCTAACATATTTGCGATGACATAAACATATATAGGCCTTCACATGAAATAGGTTTACACAAGAGAACTTGAGTATCAACTGACCAAGTAATGTAAAAATACCTCGGCTGATACGAATCGGCGTGGCGTAGTCGGTAAGGGCTTGGCACAGTAATAATCTGGAGGTCACGGGATCAAATCCTGGCTGCGGCCGAGACATTTTTGATGCTTTGGTATATTTCTGAATGTTTTTAAAACGTTTTCATTTGTCAACTGAGAGTATTTTCAAACTATTTTATTACATTTGTTTTGCTACTGGGAGTTGAGCAATATTTTATTTTGCTTTTGCTAATATTTTCTCAATATTGTCAGACAATATTGTTACAATGTTGAACAATATTGCCACAATATTGTCTAGACAATGTATTTTATTGCGTGAAAACATTGTAACAATATTGTTACAATATTATTCAATATTGACCAAATATTTATCAATGTTGAAAAAATATTGTCGACAATATTGAGACAATATTGTTTTGCTACTTGGGTTAAGTAGTTTTTTTTTTTAGTCTAGTTATTTAAATGTACTAGTTTACTATTCAATAGCAAAATACAACACACATCAATGCAATACACAGTTTCAAATGATAAAAATGTTAAAATTTTGCTATTCTTGTCAAGCTTTTCTTATTGTGTTAAAATGTTGATTCCCAAGTAGCAAAACAACATTGTAAAAATATTAAAACAATATTGTTTAATATTGCCGACAACATTGTTAAGAAAATAATCAGAAAACATTGAAAAAAATATTGTTTTAATATTGATTAATGTTGAGACAATGTTGTAAAACATTATTGTCAAAGTATTGTCAAAATATTGAAACAATATTGTTTAAATATTGATTTATATTTTTGGACAATATTGTTGTCAAAATAAAGAAACAATATTTTTAAAATATTGATTTATATTTTTTGGAAAATATTGTTTGTTAACCCTTTTAGGGTCGACAAAAAATTTAAAAATACTAACACAAAAAACGCCGTAAGGCTAGTAGTGTAGTAAAATTAGTCGGGAAAAATGAAATAATTTTTGGAAAGCTAATTTCTTTTGCAATGTGTTCTATGGCATCCCCTGACCTTCCTCCAAAAAGTCCCCTGAAATCCCATGTGGGGATCATGCCCAAAAATGAGGGGTTGGTTGGCCTATAAGGAGTTAAAATAAATTTTGATAATAAGCATACTAAATTTGAATACATTCCAGAAGGTTTATGTATATCAAATTAAAGGTCTTAAAATGTAGAGTACAATGCCGTAAACCCGACCTAAATATAATGGCTGGGAGAAAAATGACAGGCGTGTAAAATTTAGAATAAAATAATAATATCAAAACTTTGAAATGCAATAACTTCCGGCATATTTGACCTTTTGATGTCTGGTTTTCGGCTATGTACTCTCCTTACTAAGACCTTTAAAGTTATGTATAGCAAGGCTATGGACTAAGAAAAATTTTTCGAAACTCCCTCTTTGGGACGTCCATGTAGAGGGTGGTTCAGGGGTAATATGATGGGCATATGTCAAACTATCCCTATTTGCAAAGTTAATTGTACAAGCAAACGTTTGCCGCAAACCGGACCTCAAAAGGTCAAGTATTTCGAATATTATTACATTTTTAAGCGTTTAGATTAAATTTGGATTTTTATTCAAAGTTTGACATGCTGCCATTTTCGACTCAAGCAACCTTTTGAGATGGGGTTGGCTGCATTAAATTCCACTACTTAAGAGCTTTAATTTGATATACATAAACCTATTGGTCAACGAAAGACTTATTTCTGACTCCACGAGGGCCATCCCATCATTTTTATGCATGTTGCCCACTGGGTATTTCAGGGGACTTTTCTGAGGGAGGTCAGGCGATGACATAGAACACATTTCAACAAAAATTGGCTGTCCAAAAATTTTTTCATTTTCCAGCCATATTTTGGCTTAATTTTACTACACTATAGGCTTTAAGTTATCTTCACGAAAATTTCACCACATGTCCTATATGTTTAGGTTTTGTTGGTTATGAGATGTTTTTTTTTCAGTTTGAAATATAACCAAATAATGCCGTATGACATTTTGTCACCTGGTTCGTTGCTATAGAGCGGCAAGTGTTATTGTTGTATAATCGTCGTGTTTTGTTGGTTATGTAATGTTTTCTTTAGTTTGAAACAATCAAATACAGTAATGGTTTAGTAACTTTGTTAGATATAATTTTTATTTGATTGTAATATAATAAATGTAATTTGTTAAATATTTCCTCATGATACAAACATGTTTTGTTTATGACATGAAATATTTCTTATTCTTATGTAAGGAAACCCTAGTTAAGGCCTAACGTATTTGCGACGACATAAAAATATAGGCCTTCACGGGAAATGCATTTACACAAGAGAACTTGAGAATCAACTGGCCTAATAGTGAAACAAATCCTTCAACGGTGCGAAGTGTCGTGGTATAGTTGGTAAATGCGCGACAGCGTAGTCTGAAGGACCCGGATTCAAATCCTGCCTGTGGACGAGACTTTTTTGATGTTTTGGTATTTATCTAAATGTTTTAAAAACGTTTTTATTTGTCAACTGAAAGTATATTCAAACTATTAAAAAAACATATTTTATTGAATTTGTTTTGCTATTGGGGTTTTGAGCAATATTTTATTTTCCTTTTGCTAATATTTTCTCAATATTGTCAGACAATATTGTTACAATGTTGAACAATATTGTCAGACAATATTGTTACAATGTTGAACAGTATTGCCACAATATTGTTTAGACAATGTATTTTGTTGTGTGAAAACATTGTAACAATATTGTTAAAATATTATTCAATATTGACCAAATATTTATCAATGTTGAAAAAATATTGTCGACAATATTAAGACAATATTGTTTTGCTACTTGGGTTGTGTACTCAGAAAAAACCCCGTTTTAAAAGTTATGAAATGTATATATGACTCAAAATATGCTTTAAAAATACTTAAAAGAGATTTGAAAGATGCTAAAAAATGTATAAAGGCTTGAAAAAAATCGAAAGACTTGCAAAAAGACTTGAAAAACAATTGAAACAGTTTCGAGAGAGGCTTGAAAAAGGCTCGACAAACACTTGAAAAGTGCTCGAAAGACCCTTGAAAAAGACTTGAAAAGAGCTTGAAAATATTTAAAGGCTTGAAAAAGACCTGAAAACCCATTGAAAAAGGCTCAAAAGAGACTCGAAAAAGACTTGAAAAACTCTTGAAAGAGGCTCGAAAACACTTGAAAAGGGCTCGGAAGATGCTTGAAAAAGACTTGAAAAGATTAGACAAGACTTTAAAGGCTTGAAAGTGACTTGAAAAAGAATTGAATGAAACACTTGATTCAAGTTGAAATCGATTTCACATCACGGTGACTAAGAGCCTTGAATCAGCAAGTTTGAATCAAGAGTTTGCAGGCTTGATTGGTAATGTTTGAATCAAACCTTCAAGCCTCAAAAATCAAGCTTGAATCAAGTTCAAATCAAGCTTTTTTTGCTATGTGGGATTTTGCTGATTAGTTCAAATAAACATTTAAAACAATTTATCATAGTCGCGGGGAATGAGTAGTGACTAATTATTCATTGTAACTTTAAATCTTTTTTTTACAAAGCAAGTGGAAGTGAGTCATGATAGCATCACTGGCAAGCTGATCTTACACACTGCAAAAATGGATTGAGCGCTCACTTGAGCCCGGCGGCGCAGTTGTGAACTGCACATATGCCCACCCCGTCACTCATTCATAAACTCAACCCCTCATGTAATTTGATGTGGTGTTGGTGTGTACATTTCTCTCTTATTATTTTTGTTCTGTGTCTTACATTAACTAGCAGCATTACATTACATTACAAAACTATAGTAAGATGTACCGATGGAAATTTAACAGCTGTGTCCCTGTGTCCCCACTCACCCACTCTCGCCCTGCATTGTGGTTATTTATCATGTGTAAATACCAGTATAAAATGTGTTTCACAAAAAATTTGGCAACAATGTATCGACTCTCATCGGACTATTTTCGTGAATCTATCTTCTTATTTCTATAAGGGTTTCGTCTGTTACGTCCCTTTTTCTCTCGACCTACTGAACCAATTTTTATGATTGAGGAGTCATTTTAAAGCTTAGTATATACCGCAGTGACGAATTGTAATTAAAAAGGTCATATTGTTTCGGGCTTCGCCCCCCTCGCCTTTATTTCTAGAGGGCGCTTTAAAATGTTGACCAACTTTTATTGCAAGTTCTTTAATGTGAATTGTAATTTAACAGCAGCTGATTACCTTCAGATGAATTTTAAAAGCCAGATAGTAAAATAGATCTATGTCACTTCATAATCAACATTCACGTACTGTAGGTGAGTTTCACTCATACAGAATCATAAAATGCGCAATTTGCGCACGGGCCATCTCGTCCTACTATAACAGCATTGAAAAGTTAGCCATGCACCTAATTTTGTGCTTGGAATTGTAATTTAATATTACAGTTTACAAGATATGCCAATTATTTAATTTAGGGGGCGCTGGTCAAAACCTTGCCCCGGGCACCTATTGCCCTCGAGGCGGCCCTGAAACCACCGCACTTTTAAGACAGTGTTCAAAACATCCAATTGCTTCTTTTGTAAGAGTGAAAAATGTGTTTTATTGATATTTTATGCTGTAATTTCAGTGTTTCAATCGTTTTAATTAGTTAAACTATTTTCCCAAAGAAAACAACTACCCCCAATTACTATTTTACTATTACTATTTTACGCCCAAGAATAGTTATCCACCTTAAGAAGACCTATCGCTTTTCAGCTTCTCATTTTGTAATTTACAGCCACAAACCCAACTATAAATCTTTCCTGGTCAAAGCACAAACTGGTTAAAATGTTTAAACACAAAACTTAAGTTTTTAAGAAATTTTTACACAACATCTGATTGACAAAATGTTTTTCTTATGGAGTAAAGCTCCACTTTTACATTTGAAAATAATGTACATCCGAAACACAACTTCAAACTTTTCTCATTTTCGATGTACAAACTGGTTACGTGGTTAAAACATGGGACTTACACTGTTTGGAGACGATAAAAATATATATTATTGTAAATAAATGAAATGAAGGTTTTAAAAATTTTATATTTATAATTTAAGAAATAGTCGCTGTTACAATTGTGAGCGTTTCACAAATCGTCTGATGATGACTTAAAACTTATAAATAATGCCAAAGCACACGACACCTTCAGCTCACAAATTCTGCATGCCCATTGCTACGATTAATGACTTAAATCCAGCTCAGATTTGTGGGCGGCTGTTGTTGCGGGATTGAAATTATTTGATTAGTCAACGATTAGTGAGTGGACTAAAATTAGAAGTGTGTGAGAGAGTGTGGGATGGCCAGTGGTGGGGAGTGGGAGGGCCTTCATATAAATAGAATTTATAAACAACATGCTCTCAGAAATTCTGCATTTCCAACTCAAAACTACTCAAGTGCTAAAGGACTGAAAAAGGTAAGTTTCACATTTTTATTGCATTCAGAAAGCTACAGCGAATTCCTTTAATAATTATGTGGGTATTTTAATATAGATTGAAAATATTTATTAGTTAAAATAAATAATGTTTATGTTTCATGATTTGTTTGTTTGTATTAGGAACTGTTAGACATTGTATTGGTCACACTATACATTACATTATGTGTTACATTATAAGTTAGAAGATCGGTAACACCTTAGCCCAGGACCATGATAACTTTTATTTCCATCCGGAAATCTCCAAATTTCATAATCCCTCCGTTTTCCTATATGTTTACGTCCGAAGTAACAGATGTATTTTTAATTGAATTTCACTAACAACTATTCCTAAGGAAGCTATTCCTAAGTCGAGCTGTACATAGCTAGAAGAAAAATCACTGTCCTGCCAATGTCAAAATTATTAAGAGTCAACTGTATTTTTCTTAAAAGTATACACTAAATAAATTAATCTAAATAAATTAATACAGGCTTTAGGAAGAGTGTATCTGTATATCTGTTGTATACAGATATATATCTGTTATATATAGCTGATATATATAGCTGATATATATAGCTGTATGTATCTGTTGTATCTGTATCAACCGCCATCACGGTGAGTGATGGCGGTTGATACAGATACAAGTGTTGGTAACGTCCTTATGTGGAAAATGTTGTGTTAATGTCGATAAATCAGATAAAGGACTACAATGTAAAGCATTTTGTAAAAAATGGTATCACATTACTTGTATTGATATTAATAATAGAGAATACACTCAAATATCTAAGTTGAAATGTGTTCATTGGTACTGTGACGGGTGTACAGACGATGTGGAAAGTCTACTTAAAAATGACAAGAAAGGTAATGACATAATTGATATCAATACTAAACTCAATGAACTACTTGCTGTGGTAAATGAACTTGTTTGTGATAAAGGAAAACTTAACAATCAAGTGGAGAAGATATTGCATGAGAATGTTAGGTTAGGTAAACAAATTGAGGACTTGAAAATCGACCTATCTAGCCGTCAAACAACCGAATGCGATCAACAATCGAATAGTCGGAAGGACTTAACTTCGACCTGTCATTCTAATGAATCGAATGGTTGTTATGAAGATGGTGAAAAGCTAACCTTACTTTCTGTGGAGCAGGACAATACTGTGATTTCAGTCAACAGTGAAAGTGAGAGAGAAGACGTTGGACATCAGTTATATTCGGAGTCATTGAAGACATCCAAATCAAGGGAAAAGCCAACTTTACCACCCTCAAGACAGACTCAGTCCCAGTTTACTTCGACTAAATACGAGCCAGTTAGGCCTAGGCCTAGTTGGTCTGAAAATCCAAGGCATCGTAAGAAATCTACCGCTCCTATTATTGGAAACTAAACCCAAAGTAGCTGGAGATTTAAAAACTGTGTCTATCACGAAACAGACTGTTACAGAATCTGAAAAATCGTGGGTATTCGTATCTAGATTAGACGTTGAAGTGTCTCTTGATACAATTAAAGACTATGTGACAAATAGTGGTATTGCAGATGTGATTTGTGAATCTATTCCAACCAGGTACAATACGTATAAATCCTTTAAAATTGGTCTAAATCACTCTGATCTACCTAAAGTACTGTGTGCAGATTTCTGGCCAGAGGGCACTCTAATCAAAGAGTATATTCAGCGTAAACCAGCCCATTTTGTCAAATCAAAGGTTTTTTTTAGGGAGAACAAATCCAAATCAAAGATAGGCCTACATGATTCTCTGTTGGGATCTAAGGGTTCTACTTTGGTCCAAAATAGACCTCTTGGGATTGGAATACTTTATGGTAACCTTCAGTGTATAACCAATAAAATACTGGAAATTGAAATGGTTGTATCGCCGACTACCTTTGCTGTATTGTGTGTTGTTGAACACTGGCTGGTGGAGGACAATTTTAAACTGTACAATATATGTGGGTATAAACTGGCAGCTATCTACTGCCGTTCCCATTCTTCCCATGGTGGTGCTGCAATCTATGTGCTAAACAATATTGACTTTAGATTGATAGATGTTAATAGATTCTGTGTTGAACAAAACTTTGAAGTTTGTGCTATAAGACTAACTCAGATTAAAATGATCATAGTATCATTGTACAAACCTAGTGGTAGTAGCGATACTGTGTTTTTTCATACAGTTGGACTTGCTCTTGGACTTTCTGGTTAAGTTTAATCAAGACATAGTAATATGTGGTGACCTAAACATAGAAGCCTGTGGTCTTGAACCTGTTACTCTTAAATTACACAATTTGCTTCGATCTGCCGGACTCTACTGCACCAATTACAAGCCCACACGAGGTAAGGCGTGCATTGATAATATAATTACAAACATTAAGTCTACTCATTATGTAACCGAGGTCCACAATTGGCCAATATCTGATCATAATTTTCTTAGCTGTCAGATTGAGGTGTCTACCCTACGGCTGAGAACAGTGCTTCTGAGCTTGTCAATGCTACTGTCAAGCGCCGCTTACTCAATGAGTACACAATCACCGACTTAAAGCATTGTTTGTTGAACATTGACTGGACCAGTGCTTTACATGGCCTAACTGCTGATGAAATGTTTGATAAATTTAATGATATATTTCTTAGCTGGGTGAATATCTATCTCCCAATTAAGGAAAAAACTGTTAGAAAGGGATCAAGTAAATGTAACAGATGGTATACGCCCAACTAGGTGCCATGAAAAACTTTGTTATGACCCTTTTTGTTCGATCCCAGAACACAGGGCTAGAATGTGACAAAATTGCATATAAGGAAGCGAAGAGAGGTTATAAGCAGGCTATATCGATGGCTAAAAAAGATTTCAATGCAAGCTTTATTAGTAACGCTGACAACAAAATGCAGAGCTGCTTGGCATGTTATAAAGGAGGAAAGTGGCTCGTCTTCACCTACTGTGCAAGCTGTGCCGAGTGCCGAGACACTTAGCACCTTCTTCACTGAGGTGATTGAGACGACACGACAGAGCATCAGCCCTCTGCAAGATCACCAGCTGATCTACTAAACCATCACCCCCGCACTCCGAGCTGTAATTTCAGTTGGAAAGTGGTTGACGAACAAACAGTGATTGACATAACTAAAAAGTTTAAGTCCACTAAAAGCTGTGACATTTATGATCTGTCAACAACCTTGATTAAAGAGGTAATTAACTCTATAGCTACCCCTATTACAATGTGTATAAATGCTAGTTTAAAAAGAGGGTGTCTTTCCCACCAAACTAAAAATTTCCAAAGTTGTACCTGTGTACAAGAAGGGGGACCCAGATGACCCAAGTGGTTATCGACCAATCTCTCTGGTCCCAGCACTTTCAAAAATATTTGAATCTATCATGAAATCTCAGTTATGCACTTTCTTCGATGCGCAGAATCTTTTCACCAATTGTCAGTTTGGGTTTAGGCCAGGAATGTCCACGATAGACGCAGTCGAAACGCTTGTAACTCACGTACTTGATGGATTTGAAAAGGAAATCTTACAGGAGCCATCCTTTGTGACCTGTCAAAGGCGTTCGACTGCGTTGATCGGGACATTCTACTGAAAAAGTTAGAGTTTTATGGCATAATTGGCATTCAAAATTCTCTTTTCAAGTCGTACCTCAGTAATCGGTTCCAAACAGTCTTTTCTGCAAATTCCTTTTCTAATCTGACTGAGGTCAAATACGGTGTACCACAGGGGTCGGTGTTGGGGCCATTGCTCTTTTTAGTTCTTATTAATGACCTTTCTGTAAACGTAGACTGTAAGACAATTTTATTTGCAGATGATGTTACTTTTCTTACTAGTAAATCCAAAGTTGCAGACATCCCTGTTGAAGCAAGTACCTTACTAGAACAGGCCAACTACTGGTATAGAGCCAATAAGCTCTTTATGAACCCTGACAAAACACAAACAATCTTGTTTTCACTCTCAAATGCCTCTGATGATGATAGTGATTTTGCTCAATGTGCCAAATTGTTAGGTATCTATTTAGATTCAAAACTTTCATGGCATTTGCATGTAGAATATGTATGTAAAGCACTAAATAGGGTGATATATTTGATAAGGAAGCTTAAAACATGTACTTCTCATGAATGCTTGAGAATAGGTCTATTTTGCCTTATTTCAGAGTAGAATAATGTATGGGATTTTGCTTTGGGGTAATGCAAGTAGCATAGACAAAGTCCTCATTGCCCAAAAGAAAGTGTTAAGAATCATGACTGATGCTGGACTACAAAGCCCACTGTAGACCCATTTTTTTAAGTGAAAGGATACTACCGGTGGCTAACTTATATATATTAGCTTGCCTTATGCATGTCAAAAAGAATTTTCACTCTTTGTTCTGAACAGGCATGTCCATTCATACGCTACCAGAGGGCAACATTTGATCTCTAAGCCTTTCACTAGGCTCACCAAAGTGCAATCATCATTTGAAGCCACAGGTATAAAGCTGTTTAACAAATTACCTATGAGTGCACAGCATGTTAGCCTAAGTCGTTTTAAGAAAGTGATGCATGCCTGGTTGACTGATAGACCTTTTTATAACATAGATGAGTATTTCCTTTCAGATTTTGACATGATACATTTTGCATATTGAATGGTAGCATGTCTAGTAGTTTTAGCATGATCATTGCATGTGTATCAAGCTTTGCATCTTGGCATGAATGCATAAATTTATATAGGCATGTGATTAAATTAAATTGAAATTTGATTGCATGTAAGCTGTCTTGCAAATATTGAATGACCATATATTTTTTTGAATTCCTGTATTTATTATAAATGTGTTTTTTTTCTTTTGTTGACGAGATCAATTGCATGTAATGTGTTTAAAGATCAATAAACGTCTTATGTCTTATGTCTTATGTCTTATGAAGTAAACTTTTGGTAAGAGGGATTAAACAGTCAACTTTGGCTAGGAAAGATATTGGTGACTAATCAATTAATTGTTTAAATATTTATTATGTTAAAAATTACACTTTACAAATTGTAATTATGTTAGGTTGTGCTTTTCTGTAAAGGTGTGTTGTTACTGGTGCAACTGCAACGATAATCGTTGAACGATAGTCGTTGGACGATAATCGTAGAGCGCCTGCTGAGCATTGTCTTCAATGGCGCCGTTGTCACTGACGCGACTGCCGGCAGAGTCGCTGACTGCAATCGTACAGGTCTGCTCCTGGAGCAGTCATAATCGCAGTCGTTTTCTAGTTTGAGTGGGTGTATTGACACTTGATTGGATTTAAAGAGACTGAGTGTATTTGATCATTATTTTATCAGAGTTTATATATAACATCAGGTTTACATTTTTCTTCAGATTACTTTTACTTATCATTTTGAACACCAGAACTTAACATATGTGTCTGTTTTTTATACTTGTTTAATAAGATTACGTTATTTTCAAAATGAGCAATCCCAGTTATGAATTTATTTTCCCTTATTCACCCTTCCCTCCTTGGCTGATCCTTAAACATTATGAAACATTCTTGAACTTTCCTACTAAACAATTTTTGTTTTTATAAGCATTCTTAAAAATCATTACCTTACAAAAATTAAATAAGGATAAAAAAGATTATCAACGTTAGAGCTAACTTATAATCTACCGTGATTGATATGAAATGTAGTTTGAAGACATCTTCTTAAGGTCCTCATTGATTAAACTAGACACAACCTTTGGTAAGTCTGAAAACTTCAGAAAACATTCTCCCATCAGCTTGCAAATGATTGTTTATTAATATTATATAGTATCTTATTCTGTTCTACTTGTAAACATGTTATGTTTGTTAAGTTGTCGTACACTTAGCATTTCAAAAATTTCTTCATCTTCTAAATGTTTATTAAAAAATAACGCAGTATCCGTTTCTTTAAACTCACCATTCATTACTTAGTCAAACAGCAACTAAATGAATGCATAATAATCGTATCAGTGACAATGACCACTGCAACGATCATCGCCGAGCGATAATCGTCCACCAATTATCGTCCAATGATTATCGTTGCAGTTGCACCAGTAACAACGCACCTTTAAACTCACCATTCATTACTTAGTCAAACAGCAACTAAATGAATGCATAATAATCGTATCAGTGACAATGACCACTGCAACGATCATCGCCGAGCGATAATCGTCCACCAATTATCGTCCAATGATTATCGTTGCAGTTGCACCAGTAACAACGCACCTTTAAACTCACCATTCATTACTTAGTTAAACAGCAACTAAATGAATGCATAATAATCGTATCAGTGACAATGACCACTGCAACGATCATCGCCGAGCGATAATCGTACACCGATAATCGTCCACCGATTATCGTTGCAGTCGCACCGGTAACAACGCACTTAAGCAGTGAATGGAGTGTTGCTTGATGGTTGTCAGATGTCCCTGGTGCCTCTGCTGTTCCGTGACTGGTGGGACGAGTTTGACCGAGAGCGGCCATCACGCCTGCTGGACCAACACTTCGGCCTCGGGCTGCGGCGCGACGATCTGTGGAACAGGTGAGCCACGACCCTCATATAGAGCATTTGTTGACATATTTTAAAAGTCAACAAAGACGAGTCAGTAAAGGATGAGTATGTGTTTAAGTAGCTTTGACATTTTTTTACATAAAACACGACTCACAAAAACAATCATGAACTACTTACTCTCTTTATTATTCATTAGAAAGTGCCTGCAACTAAGTAAAAATTATAGAGGTTTTTCCTAAATGAATGGTGCAGTTTTGAATGTTTATAAAAAATTAACTATGCCAGGTATGAAAATATGGTTGGCATTACTGAATTCGTCAGTTCAATTAGTTTTAATACTCTGCCTTAGAAAACAGTTGTTTCATTGTTGCCTTTTAAATTGTGCAATAACTTCAAACTCACTATTCTGATCTAATCAGACCAAACAAAAATGCATAGGTGGCCCAATAGCATGGCCTTAGATGCCCAAATTGATTCCTGGGCAATTTTTCATGCGGAGATATATGAAAAACATTGCATACTCTCTCTGACGATCCATGATTTTGCTCATTTAAAAGAAAGGATTTGTGAGACAGCATCATTGATTACAAGAGACACAGTGCACAGTGCATGGACCGAGATTTTACATAAATTAGATATTTGTGTAAGCTATCTGTCGTAGACACAATGAAATGTACTAAATGTATCGAAGAATAAAACTGTTATAATGAGAATTTGATCAAATTAAATCAATATTTGAAATGTATTTTGTAGGATTTAATGTTTATGTACTTTCTCTTTTTATTTAGTGTTAAAAATTTGTCACTTCTTTAGGAAAACAATGTGTTTTAATGCAACCAAGAATTTTAAAATATGCTTGGTTTTGTTTATCAGAATAGTATAGTTTAAAATGCTAAGACCAGCCTATCTTAAACAATTAAAATGACGTGATAAAAAGACATCATGTTTAGACTGTGGTAGGAACACGTTAATATCATGTAGTTTTAATTTAGTTTTTAACACATTTATTACCTGAATAGACACTTTGAATTTATATGTATGTTGTTAAGTACTTAAACTATCAGCATATCAGTAGCCCAAACGTCTCATAACTGTGACAAAAGCAGGTTTTTTTTATGAATTAAGTTTCTTACAAGGAATTCACCTTTGTATCCCTCAGTCACAATCTCTTTATTTAGTATGATAAAGAAATTATAATTACTCATTACAAGAGTAATGAAAAACAATTCTAAAATAAAACTCTTGTTTTGAACAAACACATCGATTACACACAACCAAACAAGTGAAATAAGTAAAAACACATGGGACTTTACATGTTGTCTTTTACATCCAGAGTTCAAACAATACCCATTGCAATAAAAGCGATGCTTTCAAAACATTGAAGTATACTAACAAAAATTATGTGCTAGCTATTTAGAAAAAGAATATTTGAACATAACTTTGAGATAAAGTAGGCATTATGAAATTACCAGCCTGAATCTACAAGTGTTGCCGATTTGTGTTGACTCATCCAGCTGATGGCATTATTAACCACTGCGAACGTAAGCAAAAAATAAAAACAAAACCGACAACATTGCTAGATATAGGAATAATGGAACAGGTTGCCAGCTGTTTCAATTTTGAAGCTCTCCATTTCGTGCTGCCTAGTAGGATGGCTTGAGTCGCTCATGGAAAACTGAAGCTACGTCTATGAAGTTTTCTAAAATTCTCACTATTGATGGCTATGTTGGGTTTTGCAGTTTTGCCCCATCGAGCCTGAGGCCAGCAGGTGGCTACTTCCGACCATGGCGCTCACCCCTCGCCCGCTCCAATAGCGGCACATCCAGTCTCGTCTCTGAGGCGGACAAGGTCCAGGTGCGAAAACTAAGAATAACAGTGATAATAAAAATATATAAAAAACTTACAGCATTACAGCATTGACTTTGTACACTACGTGAGTAGACTTCTCATAGCATAGGCGTGTGTGAAGCATATTGACGGTGGTGCGATCTCGTGCGGCGTCCATCGAAGTACACGTAACATATGATAGATAAATCAGTATTACCACTCTTCTAAACCAAGGATGAAACATTTTATAACTGAAAGTTATGTTTATGTTTTGGTAAAATGTTTTGGCAGCACTGTAAATTCAGCTGAATAATAACAACACCGATGGCAGCGACTCTGGTGCGGCGTCCACCGAACTTCCAAATTTTTGCCTCAAACTAAATGCATTGGATGAGAGGTCTATTCACGTTAGTGTACATAGTCAATGATTACAGTATGCTCTGCTACACAAGGTCTTAATGTGATAATAAATGTCAAAATAAAAACAAGTGTGTTGAAACAGGTTCATGATGTGCATGCACTTGCTTTGAAAGACTGATGTTTAAACAATGTTTCCATTGTCCACAAAACTTGGACAGTTAAAGCAATGCTATTTGAAAAAGTGACGATTAAATAAAAGTTGTTGTCTTAACAGGGTAGGCCTTTCCCAGGACAACTTAAAAACTGGTTTATACTAGTTGCGAAGTTGACATTGGGTACAGCAAACGAAGTTGTCATAACACTGTGGTAAGTCTTTTGGCTGTCCACTATGACAATTTCCCTTCCTTCAAACCCCATTCATGTTCAAGACAGCGGGAGGTTAATGCGAACTGCATGGTTAATCCCTAGCTGGAATATATGTAGACGGCAGGGGGTGAGTAGAAATGCTATGGGCACGGAAACCCCTAGCTGGAACATATGTTCAAGACAGCAGGGGGAGAGGAGTGCGACGGGCATGGAAACCCCTAGCTGGAACATGAGTGGACAGTCTGTCCTGTGCCTCACCCTTCCTCTTCCTTTAATATCCCATCCTTCCGGGGGCTTGCGCAAAATGCCCATTAGAGGCAGATGTGCTCAACGGTTCGGCTAGGGTCTCCTTATCCACCAATAACAAAAACAACAGGGTAGGCCTATTGAGCAGAGGCCACTTGAAAGGTGGCTGTTTAAGTGCGAGCCTGCCGTTAAATTTTGGGAAAAGTTGAAGGAAGTTAACCACACAAAATTCTTATAAACTCTTTTACTGCCGGACAGTTTACCTGGGTAACTTGTAAAATAATACTATCATTTGGCACAAGATCACATTATAGTAAAATCCCTAATTACATTTTGTTCACAGTTTCCAGTAGAAATATTTTGTTTCATTAATAAGTTAAATATTAATGTAAATTCCCACACCATCTTAAACTTTGTCAATAGGATAAATTGTTATAGTGTTTTTCTATGGCAGGCTGAGTCCAAGAGTCTCTTCCAACGTTGGTGTGAAGGCGTGGTTTGATTTCAGGTTATCCTGGACGTCCAGCAGTTCAGCCCCAACGAGATCACGGTCAAGACGGCCGACAACTACGTCATAGTGGAGGGCAAACACGAGGAGAAGCAGGACGAGCACGGCTTCATCTCCCGACACTTCGTCCGCAGGTACATGCTGCCCAAGGATGTGGAACTCAACAACATCACCTCCTCCCTCTCCTCCGACGGCGTGCTCACCATTACGGCTCCCAAAAAGGTAATTTATATTTTCAACATTTTTTTTTCAATTTAGTTTTGGTTTTAAAATGTTCTACAAATTTCTTGCTAGTTGGAAGTATCTGATCCCGATAGACTGCCAGTGGTCCTAAGCCGAGTAATTACAAACAAATTTTTATTGATTAAAAATTTACATTTTACAGGTTAGAGGTGTCTTATTTGACTGGAGGAAATAATCTAAATATACTTAAAGGAATTATCTCTGAGTATATCCCAAACCCTTTTGTTAAAAGAAATAGATACAAAATTAGTGGATTTAGAGAAACTTAGCAACATGTATTATCTTAAATTACTTGCTTACACACACTTTAAAAAATATTAATGCAATGAATTTGCTTGAAAATAATTATAAAAATCGTTAAAGTACTAATTTACAAATGGTTTTTATTATTGTTCGACCCAGAAATAAAAATTAACAAACATATGCAGGCCCGTGCTGGCCCACCGGGACACCGGGACGTATCCCGGTGCGCCCTCCGTGTAGAGAATTTTTGGCGCCCTCCAGTTCCGAAACTGATTCATTTTACTCTGAATACCAACAACAAAAAGTAAAAATTTTTCAAAGATAACTCATATAACAGCTTTAAACGTCGTCTTATGTAAACAAAACAATAATTTATACTAATATGATTTAATCCGGATTGTTCTTAGACTAGGATAATCGGCAATAATACCGAGCGGAAGACTGAATTTTACTACTAAATGGAACTCGTGGTCCACACGGTAGCGCGCGGGGCGCCCTTGGCCAGTGATGACTGATGAGGGCAGAATAGGGGGTGGGGTTGAAACGAGAGTCTGCCATTGTCGTATTCATTTCGTATGCCTATTGGTATTTGTCACTATAATCAGTGTCAATAACCTTATGCAGTATGCCTATTTGTGTAATGTGTGGTGAATTATTCTGTGATTTATTGTCCTTCTCGTTCAAGTGTCTAATTCTTTACAATAAAGGTAGCGTAAGTGTCGTGGTTTTTCTGTTGTTTTTGTGGAAGCTGGAACAACGAGGTTAACCTATATAGAGTGCTACAAAAAGATAAGGAAATTTGCCTCCTCCGATTTTCTTCATGTTACCCCTATTCCCGCTGTTTTTTTTTTAGTTAACAGTCCGTTGTTTACAGTTTACAATCTGGTATCTGCCACTTTACACGCATAAATGTTCGCCGTTTCTATGGTGACTAACCTCAAATAAACTCAATAACCTGCTCAAAGACCATCAACTCAAGTTGGCTTTAAAACAACAAATGATCAGATATGTTTTAAACGTATACTTTGTATTTTTAGAGAATTACCTTTGGAAATAAGCTATTACCGTCGTTTTTATGGTCGTTTATACAGTTTACGGGACACCTCTGCGATTATATAATTTTTTATATGAAATTGTAGCTTTTTATGTGTACTTTCTGGATATGTAGTGATTACTAGTCGGAAACAAATTTAAAACTGCACAAATAACGATTTACTAAAAAATTTAACATGGGCTTATATGGGAAATAGAATTTTCAATTTTTAGTCATTGTGAACACGATAACTAGTGCAAAAATCGTCTGATCATCATGAAATTTGGTACAGGCATGTAAAGTTAGATTCTCTTGGATGAGTTCGTTAACCAGTAAGATCGGCAGGGAAACAATTGTCTGATCATCATGAAATTTGGTACGCTTAAGTAAATTTTGCCATTGGAAATTCGCTAAATACGCAGGTCTGCTGCGACGGGCGTATTTAGGCTTGTTGTGGCCAACTAGAATAGTTAAAACTGGTTACCAAGGAAACGAGAGTTAAGTGTTAAATGGTTATACCAAGGAAACAGCAGGAATTGGGGGTAAAATGGCGCAAATGAACAGTGGTAAAAAAATTAACATGTTTATTACGAGGACACTATCTTGGGAGAATCGCTTTCGCCATAAGGTTAATTTTAAAATGATAGTGGTTGAAGTTTACCGGCGGCTACTGTTCTTACTCTTCCAAAACTTGTTCTGAACAATTAATACAACTGAATTTATACGATTCAAAATTTAAAATAACATTATTTTACAGCAGTATTTTTTTCTTAAATTCCATCACGATTTATGTTTTTAGTGCAAACTGAATTGTTGTCAATCATTTGTGTTTAGGTGTTAACAAATTAACGAGAAAATACTAGATTACCTTGAAAACAAGAAATGTTAGATGCGTTTGGCTATAATTGTGTTCTTACAGCAAGGCTATTTATTATTCAGTGCAAGACTGTGGACACCCGGTATTTTGGCATGTTTCAATAAATTTAAAATCCAATAATTAAATAATTAATCCAGTAATTAAAACCCAATAACTATTGTTATTCATGACGATGCTATACATGTAATGTATATAATGAAAATATCAATAAAGGATTTGATTTTATTTGATTTGATTTGTTTAAGGGATCTAGAAAGACGGTAACATTTTTACTTTTCATTGTTATTTGAAGGCTTAATCACTGCAATGAAAGAGGCTGCCAAGCAACTAATATTAAACAGTGAATAACTATGAACGAAGATCGAACCCGTCGCCGAATCTGCGGCAAGGTGACTGGCACGCAGTAGGCCGACCACTAGAGTAAGTAGATTGCCGCGTCACCGGTCCCCATAGTCACCGCAAGTGCCGAGCGCCCAGCAATGGTGAAGAAAACTGTGATCGGTAACTGTGATTTTGAGGTCTGATGACTCCATCGATAATAAATTTTTTCCTGAAGCATAAATGCCTAAAAAGAGTAAATATTATTTGTACTAGGCCTATATAAAGTGAATTTAAAGCTATCCAATCGTTTGAGATGTGTATTTAGGGGTTAACATTTCATAATATATTCATTATATTCAATACTCTAAGACCCTAGGTAATTCTCCTTGTGATAACATTGGGTGGGGGAGGGTTGTCGGTGGTGGGGGGGGGGTGGGGGTTACACACTGGCGCCCTCTGGCCATGGCCGTCCACCGCCCTAAGAAGGGAGCCAGCACGGGCCTGAACATATGGGTTTTCTTTTAACAAAATATAATAAACGGTATCAGTTAACTGACACATACTTTCTCCCAACAATATAAAAAAGATGTTAAAATCTTCAAACATTAATGTCTTGATGACTCAGTCGGATAGCTACCGGCTGAGCAGCGCTCGTTTGACCCTACGCGCGTCTGTGACTTTTAACAACGTACTGCGTTTACCGCTAAACGAAAAATTGAATTTTCTCCGCAACCACTTGACGTAGAGCAATAATTTAAAATACTAGATTATTTTGGTTTTTGAGCTTGATTTAATGGTGATAAGTAAAATTTATTTCAAGACAACAAATATTTTGAAAATCCAAAAAAATTGGTTTTTGAAACACTTTTTATTCTATAACTTTTGAACGCGAATTTTCTCGGAGATGATCGTGGTGTCATTTTATCCACCATTTTAAGGGAGAAATTTTGATTTTTGACGATTTTTTAGGGTTTTTGGGGGTAAAATACCCTTAAAAATCAAAAATTAAAAAAAATGAAAAAAACGCCTGGAATTATCGTGGATTTGGACCTATATACCAAATTTCATTAAAATCGGACCATTAGGGCATTCTCTAGCTCTGTTTACATCCTGACACACACACACACACACACACACACACACACAGACATCACTCCGAAAACCACTTTTTTGGACTCAGGGGGAACCATAATGGATAAATCCACCAACAACTCAAATTCGAAAATTTTGACGAAAACAATATTTTCTCCATATACTATGGTATAGGGGGAGAAAGTAACATGTGAAAGCTTCTCAATATTTAAGGTATAGCGATTATATTCAATCCTGACTAAATCTTAACACATATTTACAAAAAGCAACATTTTTATTTTTGGTACTTGTTTATTATTTAAATGAAAATACAATTATTTATTCATTAGCCAGTATTTTTAATAATTTTAATGGATCCATTAAAATTATTAAAAAATATTGGCTAATGATAAAAAATTGTATTTTCATTTATATATAATCCAATATTGAAGCTCTATTGTGCAAATCGTTTATTATTGCTTAGTTTCCTTCGCCACAAATTACTTTGATTACAAATAAAACATTATTTTTCCTTCAAAAGTATACTTTCAACTTTCAGAAAATCAAGATCACGCTATAAGTGCACAGATGTTGGAATTTTAAAACCTACTACAGGACTATATCTATGCTTACAAATTTCTTTATGTTCACTTTGAAGAACACAACCGAGTTAGTTGCCGATTTATGTATGGCAAGTTAAATATAGAATTTGGCTCCTGTTTGCAGCCAAACTACCACTGATGATTCATACTGTTCTGTGTCTAAAATTAGAAGGTATTTTCGGATACACTGTGCAGTGCAACCGACCAAATTTGTTGATTTTATACCTACAACTTGCAGAGGAAGAAAGACCGTTGCTAACCCACTTACCAAGAACCATTTTTGTTAAAGTACGTCATTGTTGAAATATCTATAATGTATTGTCTTTAAAAACACAAAAGAATCTGAATCTAAAAAAAACCTCTGTCTATGAAAAAATTAAAGAAAATTATCAACTTTGATATAACGCAAAAAATTAGTGAGGATTATTAGTGATGACAAGATCAGGATCACCTACCATTACTAAACATAATAAAAAACAAAAAATAAATGCACAGCAAAACAACAATTGAGTTTCAATTGTTATTTTCAAGGCTACCGGCCTAACTGCTAACATGGGAAGATGAATAATTTTTGTCCTATAGAAAAAAAGATGCCTTTGCTTTTTAAAGTAAGCTGGCTTATCCCGTGCATCACTGCCTTCTCATTGGCTTAGGCATTTAGCCCTATCCAAAAACTAATAAAAAAATATATTCTTCCTCATGCTTTAGAATAATAAAACACAATCAATAATTTCTTCTCATCAAATAAGAAACTGTCACTGATTGCATAGCATCTGATGATAACAGACTGTCCGTGTGTTATGTAGGTAGCCCAGGATGGGGGTGAGAGGATGGTTCCCATTATCCAGACGGGGGCACCTGCCCTCAAACTGGCCCCCGCCGCCGCCCCCACCGAGACCAACATCAAGATCGAACAACAATAAATGTTACCAACTTCATATGCTTTTATTTTTATAAAGTTACATTTTTCAATTAATAAATATAATATTTTTGTATTATGAAATTATTGTTGTTCTTTACCGGAAAACCATGTAAGCTACAATGAATAGTTAGTAATAGAGAAATTTTTATTAAATAATTGATTAAATGATGACTACAGAGAAATATAAAATTGAAAAACTTCAATTCCCACTGAAAAGGAAAGTTTTCAAAGTATAAACAGTGATCATCAAATTTTATTTAAGGTATTTTAACCTTTATATAAATAGAATAGATAAAAAAAAATAACAGGTCCTCTAAAAGCTTTTTTAAATGATTTTTTTTAATCTTTTAAAATGCATTTTATTTGTACAGTACACTCTCGTTCATTGGAACTAATGTGGCGGACGGCCGGTTCGGATGTCAAAAAATTCCGATGAAGCGGAGTCCGTCGTGAGTCATCATTTCCGCCCATACGTTGCCCTATCGTGATTGTACTCACTCTTGTTTTTAAGATAACACAAGAGATTTTATGAAAATAAGGCACTCAAACTTTGAAAATGGTAACAATGAACCTATAGGAATAAAGCAACGCAGGAAATAAAGATCCAAAATCTTTATTCTCATATTCCATATTCATGTTCAGCAGTCAAGTGACTTCCACGTAACACAGGTGCAGTCGCGACGCGAGACAGACAGAAAGACAGTTTGGGAAGCGGTCAACGCGGATGTTCACTTCCGGCCCCCTTTCTCTTTCTATTTTTGTGCGAATATTCCACGGCCTCGTAAATCACATCGATGGGTACAGATTATGGAAAACGCCTGATGACTTTTGATGCAAAATGTGATACTTCACTGTTGTGCGGATAGAAGGAATGGAAATTGAAGGCGCTAAAACGGAAAAATTATTTTTTTTGTAAGAAAACAAAAATTAATAATATCCGGATTTTCAGTTCCGATGAAGCGGAGTTCCAATGTCGCCGAGTCCGATGAACGAGAGTGTACTGTACATTGTATTGTATAGAAGGTGTACCATAATTTTATAAGTATTTTTTTATATTGATGTATAAATAGAAATAGTGAAAGCTTTTGTCGCTTTCAATTTTACAGTAAACTTTAATATTTCTAACAAAAATAAAAATTTATGTACTAAAAATAATTATTTGTTAATATAGCCTAAATAAATGCGCTCGGAAAAAAGGAGTCTTAAAAATAATTTTGTTAGCTAAGTTGGTACGAAATTGCTTTAGCTATGAAAAGGCGTGGCTACCTATTGGAGTCTTTCAAACTAAGTGGAAATGCGTTGTAACGCAGAACTAAGCTGATCAAAACAGACGTCGGTGTCACGTCAATCATAAACCCTTTTTTAAATTTTTGTATATTTAATTGAAACCATTTAATTGAAGCCTTGATTGCTTCCTTTGTCTCTTGCACTGAAACACTGCTCTAGACAAGAAAAATGCCTCAGTAAAATATTTTTGCATCTTCATCCTTTTCCGCCATTTTAATTTAGAATTGAAAAATTCAAATGTAGTGGAAAATTCCACAGTTTCACTGTTTCTCTTGTAAAATATCATCACACATGAAAGATTCACTCAATATTAATATTGTTTATAATATAGCCTACATACATTTTGTTATGAATGTTCGGTTGTCGGTTTTATCGGTTTTTTTTACTAACAAAAGATAAAAAGTTGAACAGAAATCAATCACAAAGGAACGACGTCCAGTTCTAGGAAGATAACAATACAATTGTAATATGAGACAGAACATCTGCCGAAAAAAGCTCTATTGTTTGACATCAGCTAGCTGGCCATCGCCATCTGATTTACGACACTATCAGTTCCCTAGTACTCGGTTTTTAATCTAATTGTTGTACAAAAACAAATTATAGCTCATTTTTTCATCTGATTTTTACAAATTGAATAAAATTTTAATCAGTTGAACGACCTATGGTTCAACTTATATAGGTGAATTAATGTTATTATTATGTTGTTTTCAATAATGAACTAAAAAATACTATTTTTATAAACGTATAAAATTATTATTTTACTGAATTGAACCTAAAAATAATTATCTTAAGAAAATGCATTTGAACAACACATAATAGCTAGTAATTCTTAAAAAATTAGACATGGAATAATAAAACATTTCTTAAGCCATAATTTGAGGGTGTTTCAAAACCTTTTTTAACGGGGTCACTGATGCCTATGTTACACCATGTTAACAAAAGTGCACTTTTCTCAGGACTCATAAAAGATAGAGACTTAATTTTTTATTATTATTATTTTTTTTTAAGATGGGTTCCTGTGTAACTTTTAACACTAGGATTTTTGGAAATACCTATTAGAAATATTTTTTTTATATTTAAAAAAAAGATGTTTAGGGACAATTTTTAATCAATTATTAAAATTGATCTAGCTTTCATAGAGCAAAATCCCCGTGTTAAAATATAAAGAAAAGTCCAACCTTTAAAATAAAATAAAAAAATAAGTTTCTATCTTTTATGGTTCTTGAGAATAGTGCAAAAAACCATCAAAAATGTCCGTTTCCGGGGAAACGCGCTATAGTTAAAAATCAAATACAGATATGCGGGAATTTTTTCTTATCACATTAAATTTTAGGTCTATATGATATATATAAATGTATATAAATAAATATACATATGCATACATGTACATATTATATTCATTAAACATCATTTTAAGTTAGAATATAAATATTGAAATATACATATTTACAATATATTTATGTATTTATATACAATTTATATCTTATGCCTTTATTACATATATCTTTATAAATTTAAGTACATATGTACATAAAATATGTAATATATTGAGTAGGCCTATATATTATAATGAATATATATATATATATATATATATATATATATATATATTTATAAATATTTATAAATAACTTCTTGATTAGCATTATACGTGCTGGTACTGATATTCAGGTTGAAATAATAAAACGTCTTCCAACACTACTCGATATATTTACACTTATACTGTAATTGTTTACAAGACGGTAAATATATATAAAAGATCTTATAATGGCGATCGATTTCGACCAGTCACACCGGTCATCATCAGGCCCAATCCGAGACTGAGAGAATCAATATGGCGTGCTTGCTTAAATACTATTGGTGCAGGAAGTTCCGGGAAACAAGATGGCGTCCATGCTTAAATCTTACTGGCTACCGGATGTTCGGGAATATATTCTGGTAGGTTCCGCCGGAATCGAAGTTCACTTGTTCATTTATCAATTTGTCCCTATTTTTACATTTTTCTTTAAATATATATAATTCTTCCCATGCGTTCATTAAGTTTCCTTTCTTACATGTCTTGACTATTTGCAGGTTTTCTTCTATGGTTTTTAGGGTGTGGCCATTTTCTAAAAGATGTTTTGCTACATTTGATCTTTCCGGTTTGTTGTTCTTCCATGCTGATATGTGGTTCTTGAATCTCTTTATAAAATTAACGGTCTGTCCAACGTAGAAGGTGTCACAATCTTCACAGCTAATTTTGTAAATACCGGATCGATTGAATTGGTTATTATCTTCAATCTTGGGGTGTAGCAGTCCACTCATGGTGTTTTGTGTTTTGAAGGCGACAGAAACTCCGTATTTCTTGAATCTATTGGCGATCTTTTGTGTCACGTTTCCAGTGTAGTTAAATACAGCGAATCTAGTGGATTTGTCTTCTTCATTTTTCAATGTGGTCTGGCTGTAGAGGTGATTCTGATTCTTTATTTTTCTTATGATTTTATTTCCCATTTCGTCTATGAGGCTAGTACGGTATCCATTGGCTCGTGCAATACTTTTGATGGTTGCTATTTCTTCTTTGCGGCTGGACTCACTCAAGGGGATCTTGTATGCTCTATATAACATTGACCTGAATGCAGCAGTCTTGTGGCTTAATGGATGGACGGATTTATTGTTAATGGTTGTGTCTGTCTGCATCGGTTTTCTGTAGATACGGTTTTAAAGGGTAAAGTCTAATATTAGGCAATAAACAAAAAACCTTAAAAAATTTAAATTTTTCGATCCGTGACCCCCTTAATGATTGGATTTTATTCTTTACTCCCCCATATTTCATCAATTCCTACAATAATACAATAGTCAAAGTTTTTATCTTTTAGTTTTTTATTAACATTGCAAATTTGCCCATTAAAATGGTTGTATTGCTTTTTTGACTACTTTCAGATCAAATATAAGGCTTATTATATAGTAGGATAGACATTTAATATTTATATGTTTATATATTTTCTTGCAATAACTAAATGGTCTTATTAAAAAAAAAAACAAAAAAAAACATAAATGTGTAGAAGACAGAAAATAGGCATCAGCCTGATTTTAGATGGTAACCTTGAGTTGTTTCATATTTACAACTAAAATAAACTGAAAACCCGAAAAACTGACAACCGGTGCAAATGAAAAACCTAACTGAAACCGAACCCAACCGATAAATTTTGCAACCGACCCATCACTAGTTATGACCCAATATCTAGACTGCTTCCGCTTCCTTCAAACCACAACTACATGCATCTTGAATGTCAATAAGAGTGAAGTTCACAAGGAATATAGCAACTATTACTCGTTATAATTTGAACACAGTGTATAGAGTTATCCAATTTTCCCTTATCGGTAAGTTCTCAGGTTATTTCTTAAATCTGATATAAGAGCTATTCTATCTCAAACCATACATCTAATGGACTTTGTAAGGAAAGCAATATGAAAACATCACTATACAAGCATTCATTTATTACCTATATAACTAATTAAAGCATATATATACCTATAAGGCAAAAACATTTTACAGCTATATACACTTGAAACTCTTTAAGATCGAAAGCAAATGTTCTTACATTTCAAAATTGGACATATTGAGATGTTGCATGACATTCCGTGCTGAAACAGAAAACAATAGATAGTAATTAGACTTTGTTTAAAACATGTGGTTTTGCATAGCAGCCAGTTATAATTTTTTAAATCATATTTCATTCTGCTGGATATGAATGTTTAGATAAATAAAAGTCATGTAAAAGTATTAAACAAATAATCAATTCGTAGAATTAAATTTGAATTTAAAAACAATAGCATTAGTAAGAATGATGAAAACGGCTTAACTAAATCATTAGAATCCATGTGTTACAGATTCAACATGTGTTTCAACAAATATACACAAGAGTGCAGCACCTGTAAGCCTACAATGAAACAGCCTGAGAGGCGAGTGAGAGAAGCGAATGGGCTTGTCTTGAACAAGCAAAATGCTTTTTTGCACTGGGAATGTTAGGACACTGTCTGGAGCTGATATTACTATAAAGAATATTACTGATTGAGTTTGCCGAGCAAATGCTCGGCCCCCAGGTACTGTAATGTAATGTAAAACCACTCTTAGACAAGTTGGACTTTGGTACTGTTGAGTTTCTCAAAGCCAATTGACGTTAACTCATTCAGGCTGGGTAATATCAGCAATCAATGATGGTAAGACACTGGAACTTTGGTTATTAATGGAACCGCGGATTATCGAAAATAATGCCAATTTTACAATCGATTGGCAGTAAAGAGCACTCATTATTGTAATTCTGATTCTTCCTTAAAGATCAGGAATCGTATCAGCATGTCTTGTATAATTTTTGTATTTTCACATTGATAAAAATTTTCTGTATAGACTTGCTTTCCTCAGAATTAACCCATGTTGCGTGGAAACCCTAACATTTCTCACCTTGAAAGTACGAGGTGTCGCCGATGTCATCGGGCTCGGGCACAAAGGGCGGGATCGCCTCCAGCAGGTGGTCCCAGTCGGTGGGGGCGAAGTGTGGCAGCTGCTTGACGGCCTCGCCGCACGGCCGCTGCGCGGGGTCCAGCGTCAGCAGCGCGTTGATGGCGTCGTACGCGGACTGTGACAGCGCCTCGTCCCCATCCGGCCAGTCCAGCTCTGCACCAACACACACAAAGCATTATACATAGTGTCCTGGAGCTCTCAAGCTTACGTTTACAATATGTTGAGCGTAATTTTGTTGAAAAGATTTAAAATATCTAATTTTTATGTTTGCAAAACACAATAAGATCATTAAATTAATGAGAATATTAAATTATAATAAGATGCTTTTAACATTATAAAACAGTAATTGTATTACAGAATAATTTATTTAACAATAGGTCTTACTTTTCTAGTTTGCTTTTGAATGAATTGAAAATACTTAGTTACAAAATTACATAATTACCCACATAGCTACCATTTTGTAGTATTTACCAAAAATTTGTAATTTGAGAGTGACTTATAATAAATTAAAATTTGCAATGTTTTTTTTTTGCCACTTAATTAGAATAAGAATTATTTCCCTAATATTTACATACTTCATAAATAAATTCTGACTGTTATTTTACCAACAGTTCATTATTGTCATAAAGTAATAATCAATCGAATCCTATTGTAATATCACATAAAACCAAAGAGCTATCAATAAATTATAATTTTTGTTCACTTGGCAAATCCTATACTATAATACGAGGAATGTCTGAAGGGATGTGTGTTCCACGATCTCGAAATCTAGCTGTCAGATTTTGCTTAAACTTTGCAATTAAAAGTGTATTGGCCCAAAAATAAGTTTAGAAAAGGCCTCCATCCCAGGAAAAATCGAATTTTGTCAGAATTTAAGTTTAAAAATCGTAATTTTTAACATTGGTCTTATGGGTTGCTATTTTGGTAACGAAATAACAACGAAAGGTATACAAAAATAAAGGAACATTAATATTAAGCAGACTTTTTGAAACAGCTGTTAACTGTGAAGAGGTATAGTTGGTAGTTGGGGGAAATTTAATAGCTCTAATGACACTATATCAAAACTGAATTAAAACCAACGAGCAAGGCTCGGTTAACCTGGTACTTGTAACTAATGATAAAACAGTTCATAAATAAATAAATAAGAATTTCATTGTCGTTAAGCTTTACAGCAATAGACAAAGTCAAGTCTTAACCTAAATTAAATCTAACAATGCACATCTAAATCTAAATCTATTTATACATGTTATAACTTATTGTATAAATCAAGTTTACATAGGGACAGAATTCCACAAAAATAATTATATAACATAAAAAGTGGGATTACAATCTATATATAAATGATGCAACTTCAATGTCATATCAAAACAAATTTACATGAGGACAAAAGTCTACACACTATATACAACATAAAACATAACATAAAAACATAAAACATATAACATAAAAAGGGTTATATATAATATAAAAATAATAAAAACTTTCTTTCATCATATCTATATTTAA